>CM077082.1:15310646-15625646 GCA_039513925.1 Platanthera zijinensis
AAAGAAGAAGCCTCAAAGAAAGCCTGCTAGATGCTGAGTGTTAGGTGGATGGTCTATTCCAAGGTTGTTTTGCACGGTCAGTTCGACATCGCAAAGGCCCGGGCACCCGAACCCGAGACTTATTAAAGATGGTGGTCGAGCTGGACGGTTGATCTGGAATCTTCGAGGGAGGTGAGAGGAACCAAGGCGGAAATGGGAGAGGAGACCAGCGGAGGGACGATCAGGCGTTGAGCGGCGGAGCAATGAATAATGCGCGCAACGAGCGATACCGAGCGACAAAACACGCGAGGAGCGGAGGCTAGGGCACCAGAAGTCGTGGCTTTATACCATGTTGCGGGAAATGAAACTAAGCTTGCATTGTGATCAAAGAGCCCTAATCCCCTCTATATATGGAGGCAGATCTGGATAAAAATACAATATTACAAATCATATAAATAAACGACAAATAATAACACACATATTGTAACAAGGTAGATTCTGGCTCTAGTTTCGTGTCCCCTCTAAGCACCCTGGCTCCCTATTTATACTGGAGGGTGGGCTGCCTAGAAGGCTGAGAGCAGTTAATGTTGTAATTAATGCCAAAGAGTTTGTGCAGTTAAAATAAGCTGTAACCGCACAAGCCACTGCAAATAAGTAGAGAGGTGAGTTTGTACTGTTACAATAGGCTGTAACTGTATGAGCCACTGCTAGCCGAGGGCTCAGGAGGGCTCATAGGGTGCTTTCCCGGAGCTCTTTTGGACTGGATGTTGAGGGTTGACTAGAGGGATGCGCGACTACCTAGTATGTAACCGCCTGCCCCCTCGAGGCTGAGGATGACGACTGCCGGGAGGGTAACCGCCCACATTACCGGGTGTCCGAAATTTGTCTTGACTCTGGACCGGTCTGGCTTTGACTATGGTCGTAGGATTTCGAATTAACATAATGCTCACACTTTTTAAAGTCCGCACAAACTTTGAAAAAGTAAACTGGAAATTGTGAAGACCGTGACCCAATTCTTGCGTTGCTGGAATCTATAAGTAGTTCGGGGCTGGTCCTATCAGGTCCACTCTGAATTGCTCTTCCTTGTTGCGAATTCACTGGTGAAGCAATTGTTAGCCGCAACAAGGCGCTTTTGGGAGAATTGCTGGGGAAGTAGCTTTTAAAGTCCAAGGCCCCAGTGGGTACGAGTAGGGCCTCCACGCCTGCGAAGAAGTCGTCGAAAAGCGGTCTCCCCGCCAAGCCACCCGCCTCCGTGCCCCTTGCCATGGTCCCTGCCGCTCCGAAGGGAGCGCCCAGGTTCCCGCGCAGAAAATGACGAGCTCAGAGATAGGGTGCCAGCGGCCCGATCAAGGACATCACACTCCTGTGCCTCGAGGTAGGGAGCCGTCCCCCTGAAAAGAGGGTGGAGCCGCTGAATCCCCTGACCGATACCTCTTTAAAGAAGCGTGCGACGAAGTCCCAAAAGAAGAAGCCCTCCAAGAAAGCTGGCTAGATTGCTGAGTGTTAGGTGGATGTCTCTTCGAAGGTTGTTTTGCGGGAGGAGACCTCGCAGAGCCCGTCGACCCGAGACTTATTCATGATGGTGTTCGAGCTGACGGTTGTATCTGTCTCCGAGGGAGGTGCGGATACCACCGCCGAACTACCCGAGGAGACAGCTGCCGGGAGCACTCTCGCGGTTGATGCGGTCCCTCCAACGAACCGTCCAGAGAATTCTTGTGAACGATCTTGAATAAGGCAAGGATTAGACTTTCCCTGCGGATGACACCATATGCGTTGATTCATGAGATGACGCAAATGAGCGGACCACATATGAAACAGAGGAAGAGGAGGAAGAGGAACACGAGGAGGAAGAGAAGGACGTGGACATTGAGGCATCCTAGGAGGGGGAGCTGTACAACCTCACGGGCGCACAACTAGCCAAGGCCGCCAAAATGGCTGTGGAGCAGCCCGGGCTGGACGATCTCAAGGAGCTTCCCGTGCAAGAGCTTGTGGAGAGGAAGAGAAAAAGGAAGGACAAACCTGCGGAGTGGAAGAGAAAAAGGAAGGACAAACTTGCGGCGGGAATGTTTCAAAAGGCGGCCAGGAGAGAGGCCGCTGCGGAGGAAGCTACTAAGGAGAAAGCCACCAAGAGAGCCGCTAGGCGGGCCTCCAACAGTAAGTCTATTGCTTGTCCTGGGATTGAGGCCATAGTGGTGGCGAATAAAGTATACTTGTCCCTACTTGTCGTTCGGTCAGTCTTATAAAAATACATGAATTTACAACATACCTCTAATCCAATGGATTCTTCACCGCGAAGGCCACCATCAAGGAGCTGCGGGCATGGCTGGATTCCACGCCGAAAGGCCTTTGGAAATCGCGAGTACAAATTGGCAGACTTGCGAGGGAGGTGGAGGCACTGAAGAAGCAAAATGTTGTGTTCACTGCAGGAGTCACCTAGCCGGCGTCCTTACCGAATGATACGGCTTCCGGATCGCTACTGCCTCAGGCTCTTGAGGGCGCTTTGGCTAAATATGCGACAAGAGTTCGGGAGGATGTCTGCGCCTTGCACACATCTAACCCCAAGCTGAATAAGATTTTGGTGTCCGTGCATACTATGCACATCAAAATCTCAAACGGCTTGGCGCACTTGGGTGCGGAGCGGGCTCCTGCCCAGGAGAGCTAGCGTGTGCGAATTCTTTTTTAGAGAAACAATGATTTTTAATAATTTGATGATTTTATACTTGTGTGGCTTCATGCGTTAGTTTTTTATTTAACCGCACTTCTGCTTTCATTTTATCGTTGCTAGATGCTCGATTGTATGTTTTGTGCGAATACTTGTGCTGCTTTGTCTTTTTTGCAGGGAAGCCCACTTAGAAGGGGCGGTCACTGCGAAGTTCCCGCCCGGTTCTTCTGACTTCTGGCATTTTGGCTTCTGAGGCAGAACGCTTCGCCTTCCTATAAATAGGGATGACCTCTCTCATTTAATGCTCATCTCAAACAAGTTAGAACAAGATGATGAGGGCTCAAGGGGAGAGCGCGAAACTGGCTGATTGCCCTATTTCCTTCTTGAGCTATGAACCTGCCCGCCCATCGATCTTTGATCTGAACTTCGCCACGTTCTGTCGCCGCACCAGATTGATGAGAAGCTGTACCCCGCCCAACCTCCAGAGGGCGACGAGCGGTTTGACACCATCCTCGACGATGAGCTCATGGTCCCCTTTGCACACTTCGACGCAGGCTGGACCTTCCCCATCTTTCCGGAGATGGTGGAGATCTTGGAATTCTTTTGGGGCGGTTCCCACGCAGCTTCCCCCGAACTCCATGGCGATAACTTCGTATATCGTGTACCCGCGGACACAAGGTGTCCACTTCAGCATGGAGATCTTCTGGTGCATGTTTCGCGTGCGCTGATGATTATGGTTAGCAACATGGTTTACGGTTGGCAGCTGCGATTCGCCAAATTCAAATGCGACTTTGGTGAACTCTCTACCGCTCCCGTTCCTCGGGATGAGAACACGTTCCTCCCGCCTGAATTGTCGACGGCAGGGGAACGGACGGTGGAGTTCCTTACGAACACTCCGTTGGACGTCAACCATTATGCCCGCCGTGTTCGGGAGGTCAATGACTTGATCACATAGGGTTGCAAGTAGAAACGGTCTGAAATACATATAACCACACATACCTGCGAACGCTGATGATTTCTTTACTTTTTGCAGTCGCCATGAAGGTGACAGACTCGAAGTTGCACAAGCCTCGAGGGGACATCTTGAGCATGACCGAGAAACAACGCATCCAAGATATTAGGAGGGAGACTAAGTTCGCTCAGAGTGGAGCGGGCTCTTCTTCAAGACCAAGGCTAAGGGCCACGTGAGTGAGCGCTAATGTTGGCGAAGGGGCTCCCGCTTCTCCAAAACTTGGGGTCCTGCTTGATCTTGGGGGCACCTCGCTGATGTTGTGGGATGCGGAGTCGGTCACTCTCTGGACCCATCTCCCATCCTGGTGGGAGTTCGCGCGAGCTATGACGCATGCCCTTGTGGTCTCCACCGCGGTCATTGGCCGCAAAGACCTGGTCGAGATGGGCAGAGTTCGCATCGGCGATATCTCGCAAAAAGTTTCCACAACGAGTTTGAGGGCTCTCTTGTACAACTACACCGCTCCGCGCGACCTTGACGAAGCTTTGGCGGAGAATACTCACCTGCGAGAGAAACTAAGGGTAACAAAAGTTCTCTTGACAGAAAAACTTGCCCATAGGCCCCATAACTTCATGCGGTTACTAATCTATCAGCTTGTTTACCAGGCGAGCTTGACTATGGAGAACCTAAAATTCGCAATGGTAGCTCTCCGGTTGTCTAAGCATTCCGACAATATTGTTCCGTTGAATTTGCCCTTGGGATTTTGAAGGAGCGAGGAGCGCTCAAAGAGGAGTTCGCGGATATTGACTACCAAGCTTTATATGACGAGTACGTGAATGTTGATGTTTCAAACTCGGATGATGCTTTGGGAGAGGACGTATAATTCGCTGAGGAGGTTGTCGATACTGAGGCGGATCGTCATTAATCTGCGCAGTCGGGAACCAACTCAACTGGGTACAACCCCTCCGCCGAATCCCTCCTGAAGAAGAGGAGGATTTAGAATGGCAAGGCAGTCATGTTTGAGTTCGAGGACGAAGACTAATGCAACCTTTCCTTTTTTGCTTTTTGGGTAACCGCGCAGATATTTTTTGTAGCCGCGGTTCATTTATTTTGTATATTTACAAACGTAATGAAAAATACCAATCTCGTCGTAGTCTCTATGTACCTGCGAATGTTTGTGAATTATACATGTAATTGTGTATGCTACTTATCGTGTATCTTTATTACCAAAACCGCGTGAGCTCTTAATTAATGAATGAATGATACACACCGCCACTGGGAAAATAGCGTTGCCTGAATGCCGATGGCTCATCTTGTTTTGTGCGGCCACCTCGCGAGTATCCACGCTGTCTTATCGTTAATGTCATGCGAATCATTAGACTGGAATGTCTCATGCTCCATGCGACCTCCGTGCGAGTGTCCGCATATTATGGAATATCACCGCCGTGTTGTTGTATGAACTCCAACATATGGTGCTCCGTGTGGCTTCCCTGTGCGTATCCGCATGGTACATAATTTTACTTAGCTTCTGAATTCCCTGATAGGATGGCAACTTGGTGCAATTACTGATGACGTAACCACCCATTATTTATTTCGGAAAACGAGATTTGTGTTGCAATGTCACAGAGATAGGGGCCTGTGTATCTTTTCTCCGACGGGATCGTCTAGTGGGGTTATGAGTGTCCGAAGACAACACTCCTCCGAAAAGACGTTCCATGGGGGAAATGACGCCCACTACTCGACCAAGGGAGTCTATCGCCATAGGTGTAGGTTAACTAGTTGGGCATATGATGTCCGTGGAGCTCTCCTCTGCAAGGGACGTCTGGACACGTTCGAGGGGGATGAAGCATCCGTTATACAAAGCTTATCCACTGAAAGGCACCCAGACGATAACGACACCTCTGTTGACACTCAACCAACTGTTAGGCTTGCTCAGATCTACAAAGCCTACCACACATGTTAGTCATGAACGTCTCTAATGAGGGCAATTGTAGTGGAATTACCGGTGTGATAAGATGGCACATGTAACACCCCAGGTTTCCCACAGTTGAAAAACAATAAGTTGCAGTTATGGAGCTATCGCTGGCGATAGCGATATCGCCAGGTGATAGCGGTCAGGTCGATGCAATCGAATTGCTACCGCCGACGATAGCACGATGTCGCCCGGCGATAGCGCGATGTCGCCCGGCGATAGCGCGATGTCGCCCGGCGATAGCGCGATGTCGCCCGGCGATAGCGCGATGTCGCCCGGCGATAGCGCGATGTCGCCCGGCGATAGCGCGATGTCGCCCGGCGATAGCGCGATGTCGCCCGGCGATAGCGCGATGTCGCCCGGCGATAGCGCGATGTCGCCCGGCGATAGCGCGATGTCGCCCGGCGATAGCGCGATGTCGCCCGGCGATAGCGATCAAAGCGATGCAGTCAATTTCATACCGCTGGCGATAGCGATATCGCTAGGCGATAGCGAGCCACGTGGCAGGCAGCCACGTGCCAGTGGGATGTGAAGCGGTCATTAAGCGGCAAAACGACATTGACTTGGTTAAGCGGCTACCGCCAAGGATCGCTCCGCGATAGCGATATATCGCCCGACGATATCGTTTTTAAATGAAAGTTCAATTTTAATCGTGCCCATCCATTCCTTATGAAGTGAAGATCCTATGACTGAGTTTAGACCCGGGATTACTACAAGGCTGAGGGGGTTATTCCTTCTCATTATCTCTTTCAGTCTCTCTCTCTCTCTTTAAGCTAAGGAGAAGAAGGAATGTAGAAGAAGGAAAGGAGAAGAAGGAAAGGAGAGGAATAAGAAGGCTGAAACCAGTCCTCTAGAAGAGCTTTGAAGGAGTTCTTGTGATCGGATTTGCGAGCCAAGGCTAGATCTGTGGAGAGGAAGGTGCTGCAAACGCTTCCATCTGGTTCATTTGCAATCTCTTGGCTCTTAAGCGATCTACAAGGGTAACGATTCTCCTCTTGGACAAGTGAAGTCCTTATTTGACATGTTTGCATGAAAACTCTCATCAATTGGTGAAGAACGAGAAGTTTCCTTTGGGTCGATACGAAGTATCCCCGGTAGAAATTGTATATAGAGTTTGGAATCGAAGTACAGACATAGATATGCTGTGTGAAGCCCATCTGGACAAGTTGGTCTAGATTGGTGATGATTGATTTGCGTGTCGGAGAAGACTCTGTGGATAAACGTATGGTTTTACGGAGTTTTGGGGTTTGCAGCTTGCTGCAGTTAGTATTGGAGGTGTGCTCCAGGAAACACCCAAGTTTTCAACGGAAACAATGTTCTGTTGCTATCGTCCGCGATAGTGATATTGCTGACGATATTGCTAGTAGATGAATGTTCTGGGCGAGAACCAGAACTTGAGATAGATTTGTGGTTCTGTCAGTATCGCACGGCGATAGTGGTTACCGCTGACAATAGCTCCCAGTGAGCTGATTTGTGATTGCGAGCCCAGGTCCTGAGGACAAGGTGGGTGACATGTTAAGCTGAGGGCTTGCAGTGCCTAGCTTGGTGGCCTTGATGCCCGACCGTATTGGATAACGTTGGTTATCTTTAACGGGCCGAGGTGAAGCTGTACCCGCATCGTGCCAGTGTGATGCCGACGATATGAGCATGGGCAAGGCTGATCCGAACCCGTCCTTTACTGATAGGTGAAGAGGCCGCTCCTCAGTGCACCTTCTAATTTTGGTAGAGTTCGTAAGGCAAGGAGGCCTTGGCGGTAAAATCTCAATGTCCATCGAAGGATGATGGTGGAAAGTCAGTACACCAATAATGCGCCCTGAGTGCACGAGACATATGACCATGCACGCCAACGTTTGTGATGAATGGTGCTTAAATTGCACGTTCTTATTTCGGTTAAATGTTCCTGCCTGCAGGGAAGGAGTACTACTGCCCCGAGAAGGGGGTGAGGTTATTATAAATTGGTAAGTTAAAGCTGACCGTTGCCTTGTTTGCTACATCTTGGTGGATTGTCCTTATGCAGGTGCAGGAGAACCGAGCGAGAAGTAGTGGGCTGAAGCCCCTTTGTGGTTTGCCGGCTCTCGAAGGCCAAGTGAAACGTTTACTTATTTTCATGTGTTGCCGGCCTGTGTGCCGAAGTATGTAAACCACCTTGGCGTTGTAAACATTTTATATATTATAAGGCCTTAAGGCCAGACTTTGTGTATGACTATCATTCCTATTGTTATTTATAGTGGACATTTCTGGTTGTGGGTTCTTCGTACTTAAAAGCTTCCGTTATATTGTAACTCTGAGTTGGGATGCGTGGATGTTTTGGTTTCAATTCATAACTCTGTTGTCTGTCCGTGAAATATGGCATGAGGTCCCGGCCGGACCTTCTGTATTTTTCATGACAGATGAGGGTGTTACTGCATAACACTTGCCAGCAAAGAGGTTCGGAGACTGGAAGACCTCCGTAAGTCATTGGATCCCGACATCGCGAATGGAAGGGGTTCAAGCAAGTCTCGGGACTGCCCGAGGGGAGAAAAAAAGGGCGAGGCCAAGAATCCTCCGTTTGACAGAACGAATGTCCCGTGTCAATGAGGAACAGACGAGCCATGACTTTGGATCCAAATTATTGTTTCATGCTTCGAGACACTTTGAAGGAACCCTCAAAAGAACAAAAGTGTTTGATATCCCAGTGACGGTCATGAAAGCGTATTCATTTTTTTAAAAGGATTGAAAGATAGGGGAAGTGAGATAGATATTTTGACCTACAAGTAGTATATTTTAAGGTCATCGCCGCTCCAAATATTGGAGATTTCTTCTCCCTTGTGAGATTGCAAGTGATAAACACCGCTTTGGAGCACCTCCCTGATGATGAAAGACCCTGACCAATTCGGGTTAAGCTTTCCCACCGAGGCTGATCTACCTATCACTTTCATGTTTTTCACGACGAGATCTCCCACGACGAACTGTTTCACCCTGATGTGCTTGTCAAAATGCCTTACCATCCTTCTTTTAATCTCTTCCCGTCGGATGACAGATTAATCTCTCAGCTCTTCGATGAGGTCGAGGCTGCACCTTATTTCCTCATCATTGTTGTCCATCCAACTTTCGTTGTTCTGCTTAGAGAGGAGGGACCTCAGACTCCTGACATCAAACTCTACTGGGATGAGAGCTCCAGAACTGTGTAACAACTTGAATTTGGTTTCCCCGGCGGCGGAGGAGGGAGTGGTCCTCAGCGTCCATAACACTGTGGGCAGTTGCTCTGCCCATTTACCACGAGTGTTTTTATCTTCTTTTTTAGCAGGTTTAGAATTTGCTTGTTGACCACTTGCACATTGCTCCGTGGGCGGTGGACTGACGCGAAATGATGCTCTATGCCAACTTGTTCTCATAAATTCATCAAATCAAAATTGACAAATTGAGGGCCATTATCCGCGATGATGACCATGAGAGATTCTGTGTCGACACACGATCTCCTCCCATGTGAAGTTCTTGACGACTTGGGTCGTGGTTTTGGCTAAAGCCTTGGCCTCTATCCACTTGCTAAAATAAGCTTTTATCATGAGGATGAAGCGTCGTTGCCCACTTGCCAGGGGGAAAGGGCTGACGGGGTCCATTTCCCAAACAACAAACGACCATAAAACGGAGATGGATCACAACCGTTGTGCCGACTGGGTCTAAAGGGGAGCAAACTTATAACACTTGAAACAAATTTCTTCGCATAATTACCATAGTCTTTCCCGATGGTTGGCCAAAAATAGCATTGGCGGGGAATTCTTTTTTCGAGGGTCCTGACACCTGAATGGCTACCGCACTCTCCTGAATGGCTACCGCACTCTCCTGAATGAATTTCTTGTAGGACTTTTGGAACTTCTTCTGACACGCACCTCGCTAGTGGTGAAAAGAAAAGTCTTCGGATAGAGAACTCTGAAGACAAAGGAGTAATGTGCAGCCTTCAGCCGGAACCTCCTTTATCCATCACTGAGGCGTGAATTCCTCTAGTAAGGTAGTGAATGAAAGGATCCATCCAAGACGGGTGCTGATCGTTCTCCATGACATCTTATTCCTCGATTGCTGGGCGAAACAATTCTTTGAGGGTTTCTTCAGCGGGGAGGCTGTTCTTTGCCAACTTGTCGGCATCAGTGTTCTCTTCTTGTGGTATATGCTGAAGGTACAAAAAAGCCCAGTCCATTGCTTAGCGAGAGCTTGGTACTTATGAAGGAGGGGTTCCCTGGTCTCGAAGATTCCGTTTATATGTGACGCCATCACCAGGGAATTCGTCCACATTTCAATATATTCGATGTCGAGCTCTTGCGCCAAGCTCAAACCAACTATTAACGCTTCGTATTATGCTTGATTATTGGCGGTAGGAAAATGAAACCTGACAGTTTTCTCAATTCTGATGTTGTCAAGACTGATTAGGATGACTTATGCGTCAACATAATTTCTCCCCGAGGTATCGTCCACAAATATAACCCAGCACAATGGGATAGGAATCTCCTATCTCCCGATGCCATCCTCGACGAAGTCGGTAATGAAATCTGCTAGGACTTGATCTTTGATGGTTGTGCTCACGACGTATGAGATGTCGAATTCTCTGAGCTGGATTGCCCACATGGCCAGCCTCCCTGAGTGCTCTGGCTTCTTTAAAATGGTTCTCAGCGAGTGGTCGGTGGCCACTTGGATGCAATGAGCTTGAAAATAAGGACGAAGTCTCCGTGGTGATACCACTAGATCAAAGTCCAACTTTTCCAGGATTTGGTACTGAGTCTCGGCGCTCTTCAACACACGACTAACGTAATGAATGAGGAACTGCTTCTTTCCCTCTTTGTGGGCCAACATTGAGTTGATAGCCTTAGTCCCGATCCCGAGGTATATAAACAAATTTTCTGACTGGTCAGGGCTCTGGAGGAGGGGGCTTGACATCAGTTGTCATTTCAATTCCTCGAACACCTTGCCGCATTTCCCCGTCCATTCGAACTTGGCTCCACCCCAGAGGGTTTTGAAGAATTGGGCACACTTATCTCTTGAGCAAGAGATAAAATGGCTCAAGCCTGCAATCCTTCCTGCTAGTTGTTGGGCCTCGTTGGGACTCCTCAGAGACTGCATATCCAAGACGGCTTTTACTTTATCGGGGTTGGGCTCAAGTCCCTGTGGTGTCAACATGTGACCAAGGAATTTCCCATTGCTGGTTTCGAAGACGCATTTGGCCGGATTCAACCTCATGCTGTACTTACGGAGGGTAGTCAATGTTTGCACCAAATCTTTGACATGATTCTTCAGCTCACGACTCTTGATGAGGATATCGTCAACATAGACTTCCAAATTGCGTCCCTTCTGGAGCCTGAACACATAATCAATTATCCTTTGATACGTTGCACCGACATTTTTCAAGCTGAAAGTCATGAAACGGTATCAATGACAACTGTCATTGGTGATGAAAGATGTGCGAGGGATGTCCGAAGTATGCATCTGTATATGATGATATTCCGAGAGAGCATCGAGGAAACTCATTACAGGAAAACCTATGATGGAATTGACTAGGGAGTCTATTAATTGCAAGGGGTAGCAGTCCTTTTGGCACGCCTTATTGAGTCTTGTGAAATCGATGCACATCCTCTACTTGTTGTTAGCCTTACAAACCATCATCACGTTGGAGACCCACTCTGGATACTGAATTCCTTGACAAAGTTTGCTTTGAGTAGCTTGCAGACTTTTTCTTGAATCGGCTTAGCGAGCGTTAAAACCACGACTCGCTTTTACTGCTTTATTAGTTTGAAGTCGGGACTATGTTGAGGCGTTGAAACGCAATATCAGGGCTCACCCCTGTCATGTCTGACTGTTCGAGGCCGACCTTGCAAAAATTTCAATTTTATCAAAGAGGCACTGGATCAACAACTTCTTTCTTTATGAATACAGATTTGTCTCCTTCTCCCCTGGGGACTGGGATCTACTTCGCCTCCTGGGTGGCCTTGAGATGAGTTCCGTTTATTACTTCCTTTAACCGCACAGGGGTATTCACGTCCTCTTCGCGGGTACCCTTCCAGAGAGAGGGGAGCTCACACGTAACCGCTCGCCCTGAAGAGCTCCAGGTCGGGGCGGGATCTGCTGCCCCAGCTCACACATTGGATGATTTTATAGGTTGCTTGATCTGAAGGTCGCGTGTTCGAACTGTTGATGCTAAAATTGTCATCAACTTTCACACTTGGCAGGTCAAGCAGATAGTGGACGAATCAAAAACTTCAAACAATCAATTACTAGCCGTTGAGGACCAAATGAACATAGCACACAAAAGAGGTTACCGCTAGCAGCGGTGAACACCAAATTTACCCGCGGCAACGAATACCACTTGCCATGGATAGTAATATTCCACAAAGAGGCCATTACATGCAATTACAAGTAGATTCTGGCTTAAGTACAATGTCGCCTTTAAGCCTCCCTGCCCCCCCGGGAGGTGGGCTTCCTAGACGGTTGAGAGCAATTAATGTTGAAATTAATACCAGAGGGTTCTTGCGGTTACAACAAGTTATAAACGCACAAGCCACTGCTAACTAAGGAGAGAGGAGGGTTCATGCTGTTACAATAGGATGTAGCCGCATGCTAGCCGATGAGGAGGGCCCAGACGGGCTCCTAGAGTGCTCGACCAGAGCTCTTCTACACTGTATGTTGAGGGCTGACTGGAAGGATGCGCGACTTCCTAGTACGTAACCGCCTGCACCCTTGAGGCTAAGGATGGCGACTGCCGGGAGGGTAACCACCCACGTTGCTAGGTGTATGAAACTTGTCTTGGCAAACCACAAAGGCCGCAGGATTTCGGGTTAAGATCAAACGTATCTTATTCTTCTATCTTCATCGCTTATATACTCATTTATAGTCAGTAGAGTAGATAGAATATGACCATCATCTGATGAACCCTCTAGATCTGCCTCGTCCATCTCAAATATTTTTCTCTTGCCTTCTTTGATAACTAATGACCACGTCTTTGTTTTTTGTTATTCTAAGAGGCCCCTTGCATCATGATCAGCGTCCACAATATCTCCAAGTTGCGCTCGCATCAACCCCTCTCCAGGAAAGATTTCATCATTACAATCATCATTATCATCCTCATCATCATCAACATTCACCATCCACTCTTGTACCTTTCCCAAATCTAATCTCTTAACTGCTAATGGATCTCGAGATGTGTTAGAATATTTTGACTTCAAGAAAGCCTTGAACTTTACAAAAATAAAATCATTCAATCTTTTGCTGTCGAGTTTATTCCTCTTCTTATAATGTATCTATAGAATTTTAAAAATATAAATAATGCATAGAATCATATAATAAGATATTTATGTTAGGATAAATAACTAAATTAATGCATACCATCTCAAAAATGCTCCAGTTCCTCTCACAGGCAGAGGATTAAGTAGTCAAGTTCAAAATCTCCATAGCCATACTTTTAAGGTGTGGGGTATTAACACCGTTAAGCCTCCACCAATGCACTGTGAAAAATATAATGATAACACATTTCAAATATGCATCATTAAAAATTATAGAGTTATTAAATATAAATATATATAAATATATAAGGACCGTCAGTCCCCAACATGATATGCAAGAACCAAAAACCAAGAACCGCCAAGAGGAAACACCACAAACACCTTGATAAACTATGGTTTGCTCATAGAGGGAGGAACGATACCATGATCATGAAGGAACCTCCAATGAATACCGACACCGAGAATTCCACCAGTTTAGAGCCACATTCCAGTGTCAAGGAACGAAACGGCCCACGCCGCTGAAAAAGGGTTGAAGATCAGAGGAAGAGGAACTGGCTGGCTGCGGAGACTACTAGACGCTGCTGGAGGGGGCTGGAGACTGCTGAAGAACGGGAAGACCGCTGGCGGAGGACGAAGAGACTTCTGGAGAGGCTGGAGACCGACGATTGCTGGATAGAGCGCTGAGGCGGAAGAGTCGACGGAAGGTGCGACTGTTTTCGGGCGAGCGGGAGCGGAAGAGCGCGCGGATGAGCGAGAGCAGAAGTGGGTGCGGGTGAGCAGAAGAGGAAGGTGCGACTATTTGCGGGTGAGCGGGAGCGGATTGCTGTTTGCGGAAGTGGGCGAGCGGCTGCTCACGGAAGGAGGAGGACGCGGAATCGGCAGGCGGCTATGGAGAGGCGAGAAACGGAAGCCCCAAGGCTCTGATACCATGTTGATTTGAGTGATAAATTTTATATTGCTTTATTCATCCATATAGGAGATATATAAAGGGATACAAAAGCTCATAAAGGAAGAAAAGAAATGTGAGACTAAGTCTCCACACGCAGAAGCATAATAGTAAAAATAAATTCATCTCAAAAATATATGTTAAAATGTACTTGGATTTCTGTTGGAATTTTGTAGCTCTCTTTGTCATGTCTTTACTAAATAATATGGAGAGCGTGTGATGGGGAGAGATCCGAAGGAACTTGCAAGGTTTCGAGCTTCCCTCTTCGAGTAGCAAGGGGAGCTATGATCTCGACCGGGAGCTTCCCTGTTGAGGTAGTGGAAGACCGATGGTGTCGGAGGGAAAAGGAAGAGTGAAAGATGCGGCGGAAAGAGTAATAGGGTTCCACGGGTTGGGAAGAGTGGTAGAGAGGGAGATGAAGAGAGAGAGAGAGATTGGAAGATTTAATTTTTGCTTGCCTTCATTCCAACCGAACCAGACCCATAAGGGCCACACAACCCGAAAACAGAATACAAAAGAGTTGCATAAAGTTGTGCCCCTCACCCGGGCATACTACAAGTGTGATAAAAATGTTTAAAAGCTTGCGAATAAAAACGTGCGACAACTAAATTGAAATATGTGATAAAGATAGCGACCGGAGCATCCCCTCATTCGTCAGTCTCACGGTCACGTCGGTGATACGTACGACCCCGCATTGGGTCCATAACAATGTGTCTCACTTTGTCTGTTACAATTTGAAAACCCCCTCGGCATTTTATTCTTCGTAACAAATCTTGTGGCTTCTTTACCTTTGATAACTGCTTACTGATTACTTTTGCTTGGCCTTTTTTCTTTTACAGTTCTAGGATAAATATAAATTTTTTTACTTCTTCCCATTTTCTCTACTTTCCTCTATGTTAATGAGAGTCTACAAATTGCACAAATTGTATAATTTTACATTGATACAATCATAATTTGTAGACAGAGAAATGCGGATCTGGGTTAGTCACAAATGAAGAGATAAGCCAAGGAGATTTCGTGATTGAATATGTCGGTGAAGGTGATGTTAGCTTTGATAAATGTGTTTCTACAAAGGATTATTTGTAAATGCATGGCACCTCATGGTCTCATTTTAAAATAAGTCGTTGTTTTAACCTCGTCTTCCCTTCCCGTGTCCTCAGTTATTGATGATAAAGCATGTGAGGAAAGGCTTTGGAAGATGAAGCACTGTGGGGAAACTAATTTCTATCTCTGTGAGATTAATCGAGATATGGTTATTGATGCCACATACAAAGGGAACAAATCCAGATTTATAAATCACAGCTGTCAGCCTAATACTGAGATGCAGAAATGGTTGATTAAAATGACTTTATTACCTTTGATTGTTTTCCTGTTAACCAATATGCTTATCCAATTTGTTTCGTAGGACAATTGATGGCGAAACTCGAATTGGTATATTTGCAACCCGTGACATACCAAAGGGAGAGGAACTGACGTATGATTATCAGTATGTTCTACATATTCTCCAAATAATTCTGTATCTTTATTTTGTATTTTTTTATTGAACAAAGTGCTTCTATGATTATCAGTATGTTCTACATATTCTCCACCTAATAATTCTGCATCCTTATATAGGATTTTTTAATTGAATAAAGTGCTTCTATGCTTTACTCCATTGACCTTCATATTTCTTTTCTTCTTTATTTTGCCCGTATTTTCTGCATTCTCTTATGTTTTATATTTTCTTGAGAAAGCTATAAGCTTCAAGATCTATGCAGGTTTGTACAATTTGGACCAGATCAAGATTGCTATTGCGGTGCCAAAGGTTGCAGACAGAAGCTAGGAAGCAGACCAAGTAAGCAGAAATTCTCTTCAGATGCTGCTTTGCAGCTAGTACTTTATGAGATGGCAGCTTCATCTCCCACTATGAAGACAGTTCCTCATGAAAAATATGTAAGTACTTAAACCTATGAAAGGCATGAACTTAAAATGGCTGTTCTGTCTTTAAATCTTAAGTAGTAATTAGTCTTTCTTTTCCCATCTTGCATTCATCAAAAACATTTTTTACAGATTGTTAATGGTACTTTTGTGGATTATTTGGAGTAATTGTCCTCACATTAGAGTCTATGTTGCACGGAGACAAGGGTGGGATACGAGATACTATTTCATTTGGATACGAAATCCGTGGTTTTAAAAAGCATAGGATATATGATAGATTTGTGAATTTGTAATTATTTAACTAGAAATAAAATTTATTGTGAAAATGTGTGACATTCTGATATGATTTCGATTAATTCCCGGGAGGAATCCGGCAAGGGGAAGGGCCGGCGGGGGTGAGCGAGTAGGAAGGAGGAAAAAAGTGACGAAAATAGGGAACAACCCTAAAAAATACCTTCATAGATTTCAATGTGATTTCACACATAAATCCCTCCCCTTATATAGATGAGGGAGGACAACTAAATAAGGAAATACAAAAGCCACCCAAACAAGGAAATACAAAAGACAACCCAACAAGGAAATACAAAATAATTAAGTTAATTGATTGCTATTAATTAGTATGAATTTATTAATATCAATTAATTAATTCATACAAATTAATTTTAAGAGGTCGATTATGGCGGCTTCCATATGCGCACTCCATAAATTATGATGAGGGGTCCACTTAAGTGAATGTTCCCACGACCATGACGACTTTCATATGCGCGCTCCTTAAATTATGACGAAGGGTGTCCACTTGAGTGAATGTGCCCGCGACACGTGGATTCGTAACACATTCTCATTTTTTAATTACTATATCTCTCATGTTGTTTTTTAGATGAAGACAGGGTTTGTGTCACAAAGTCTATCATATCATCGATAAGACTTGTAAATGAAAGTGTGTAATTAATCAACTTCCATCATTTTCTCCATATCACGTCACAATATACACAAATTTTGAGTGCTTTCCAGCATATTTGGACATTTGCAGGAGTATCCGAGAGTATCTGGGAGTATCTGCCACTTTTTTGTTTATAAATAAAAAGTAAATGTTTAAGAGAGTTTTCGGATGAGTTTTTGAGGGTTACCCGACTCCAAAATGTTTCGGATATATGTAAAGCCGTTGCAAGTATTCGTGCTTCATACAGTAGAGTGGCAGAATTCAATCCTCTTCCAAAATAAGATTTCCTAGCAGTTGATATTGATTGGTTAGCCTTCTATCTTGGATTCAATGTCCATGGCATGCTTCTGGTCAACTTTTCATTACTACCTAAACATAGAAAATTCTTGCAGCTAAAAGATTTACTAATAAAAATTGCAAAAGAACTGTTTGGATCACATGACACTTAGCGAGTCTAAATTTTTTACATACTGTGGCCTCAGAGTACCATCTCTTGAAGGAAGAAATCATTTTTTGAGGTGCATATTAGGAGGTGGGTTTTGAACAGTTTTTTGCATTCTTATTGCGCCGATGAAGAACTTGGGTTCATGCATATCTGAACATTATTCCTTAATTAGCCACCCATTATATTATGATAATTGAAACAATAAATAACTCTTTTGGTTGATTCACACATGGTTACTGAGTTTTTTGAGTGAATATTTATCCTCATATAATCAATTTTTCGATCCTTTATTGGCCAAGTTATCATGCTGAGAGCCCAACTTCCTTCATACTCAGTGTGATGCTACATTGAGCTCTTTTACATGGGAAGTCATAAATCTTCTACTTTTCAGTGTGATGCTACATTGAGCTCTTTTACATGGGAAGTCATAAATCTTCTACTTTTGATTCTAAGCAAGCCTATGTGATGCGGAGCAGAAACGATGACGAGTTTTGGGCCCGCTCGGGGCCAATTGACGACTTTCCATACATGGCGTGCTCGGATTGACGAGCAGACTCCGCGGATGCGTCCGGATTTGCGTTGCGAGTCAAATTCATATATTACTTCATTATTTTATTTTTTATTTGATGTGTTTAGTGTCCGTCCCCACCGACCAATCATAGCCGTTGATGGTGAAGCCCTAGTTTGTTCTCTTATTATAAATAGGAGTCTTGAGGGCTGAATTCAGGCATTGCAGAATTTGGAGGCTTCTATTCCCAGATTCCAGCGATCACTCCCCGGTGCCGACGCCGTGGAACCCTAGGTGACGATTCTTAGGCGCTCAAACTTCCCCCCAAGGTACTACCCATCCATGAACATCTTTTCCCCTCTCCGAAACCCTCATCTGCAACCCCTACAACCCCCAAATCCCAACCCCTTACCGTTGTCCAGGAAGCCCGAACACTGTTCATCGACACTTCTTCCCTCTCGTGGATCCACTCCCCTTTAGCCCTAATTTCTTGGATCAATTCAGATTTAGGAATTTCAGCCCCGATCCGTTATTTCCACCTTTCGTTCATCACCCCTCCATCCGGATCTGACCCTAAATATCGGATCTACCCCTCCCCGGCCCGGATCTACTTGTACGTGGCCGGATCTACCCATTTCTTACCCGATCTCATCCTTTACTACCGAGGACAGCCACCGCCTTCGTTTTCACGCCGCCAGTCCCACCTCCGATCCCCGATCTACACATCCGGACTCTAATTCTTTCGTGCCTCGGTTCAGCCCGCTACTTTGTGAGTTTGTTTTGTGGTATTGAATTATTTGATTTGATATTTTCACTGGTGAATAAATATATGTGCTGTGATTCTTGCTCGTAGAAATTGTTTCGTTACACTAATAATTTGCAGGTGGAGCTATTCGCCGCGCGCTTCGCTTTGGCCCTCCGAGCGGAGGAAGCCATTATAATTTGCTAAAATTAAATATTTGTTTTCTATTTAAATATTTGTGCGGTGCTGAAAATTTACATTGCTTTAATTTATTCGTCAACATATCAATCATTACATTGCATGTAGGTTTGGATAAGCGTGTCACCCTTGCACTATCACCTAGAGTCGTATGTTTTGTGCATCCGTAGCCTACCCCTACATCACTATGGATGGTCATGAAATTCATTTTGAATTTCAATTCTGCCTTTCACTCGCGCAATCAAGCAACACAATTGGAATTGGATCTCCAACTACAATTCCAAAGCCTCAATCTGACACCTGGAATTGGAAATGGAGATAGGAATTCAGAATCGTTTCCAATTCCATGGGAATTGGAATTGCTATGAATTTCAATTCAGCTCTTCGGTTAGATAACATAATTCCTTATGTAATTTTGTGATTGACACTTGTTATTCTATTGTAGGATAGAATTAGGTCATATGTATTTAAATTTGAATAATAAAATTACAGACAGTATATGACATGCAAAATATAAAGTACATAAAATATAAGTTGCAATTATGTTTTGACCAAGTCCTAAAACTCCTTGTTATGTGCTCGAGTATTTAAGGATAGGACAATTGAATATTGATTCTGTAGCTTATACATTTTGAGTATCATTGAATAATCCTTTCCATTAGTAAGTTGCACGGGTTTTGAAATGAGCTCTTACTCATACATAATTGATTAAAACAATGGATCTTAGCTCCGTTATATAAATAAGTGATACTATCCGGGAGAGGAATCCGGCAAGGGGGAGGGCCGGCGGTGGTGAGGAAGAAGAGAGAGATTACGGTAGAGAAGAGAGCTTAGGGAGCAGCCCTAAATTCCATTCATCCGAAGATAATAAAGAAGCACACAACACAACCCCTTATAGGTGTTAGGTGCGGATAGCAAAAAGGCAATGCAAATAGTAAAGCGTACACATAACAAGATATAACATAACAAAACGCAAATATGATAATCATGTCGGCGACGCGTCTTCAGTCTCTCCTCCTTCAGACTACCCATCATCGTCTTCCTACGTGTGTGGACTTGCCACAACGTCTGGTCGGCGTGTGCGTGTCTTGTCTGCTTGCGCAACTGTAACAATGCTGTCGTCTGGAAAATGTGCCTTGTCCCTAAGGCAGTAGTCAGAGGGCTGACGACAGAAGTGATCCCGGGGAAGCCACATAGCTTCGGACTCCAGACGGTAGGACCCAACAACAAGGCCCTCATGAGAGCCAGAGTCCCCCTGAAGGTGGTAGCCGTGATTAAGTAGTTTTGCTTGGTAGTACGGCGCCAACTGCCGTATTTCTTCCGGGCCAGAAGAACCGGCCTAGAAAAAGGGATTGCACCAGAGGGGGTAAGCCCCCCTATCAACATCCCCTGCACCCGAGGCTCGAGCTCATCCTTCTGCTCATAGTCAGAACAAAATGGCTGTGCCGAAACTGTTGTGGTCCTAGGCTGGAGGGACTTGGTGCGGTCGGTCGGGCGGGCTGGAGGCAACCCTGCCGGAGGTTGGATGACGTCGACTAGCGCGGTGGAAAGCTCTAAGTGGTTCGTTGGGGAAGGGAAAGACACATCGGACGGGCCCGAGAGGGGCCAGACGTCTGCGGTTCGCTGGATTGTGCAAAAGGAAAGGAGGATAGCAGAGTCACCATTGATGCGACATGGCTGACCCCCATGGAGGAACTGCACGGTAATAATCGCCCGATTGACGCGTACATCGCCGAGCATGCATAGCCAAGCCACCCCCAAAATAGTGTCGATAACGCCTAGGTAGAATGCATAGACGTCCGCGGTCATGAAACAGGACCCCACAGAGAGAGACAAGACAGTGCAACGACCCTGAGTCGATCGGCGTCGCCCATCGCCTAGGCGGACCGCATAATTCGGAGAGGGAACCGAGGGAAGACGGAGCTACTGCACTAGGCGCTCAGAGATGAGGTTTTGGCTTGCGCTGCTGTCCACCATGATTGTGATCGGGCGATCCCGCAGTGTGCCCGAGTGACACATGGTCTGGTGGCCGGAGATCCCGCCCGTCGAGGCACATAATAACTCCAGGCTCCGAAGGGCCGGTGGGTGGACCGGCCGATTTCCCTAAGGCGGAGGCCGCGGTGGAGGAGTCAGGGATGGTGGTCGCCAAGGCGGTCGAGGCTGGTTGTGGTCGGGCGTAGGAGCAGGTGGCCGGGGGGATAGGTCGGCTTCCACTAGACCCGCCAAGTCTAGGGTGTCGGTGGCTGTATGGGGGTGATGCGTGCTGAGCCAAGAGCGGATATGTGGCAGTAGTCCCTTCACGAAGAAGCCAAGTAATGATCGGGCGGTAGCCCGGGGACGTGGGAGACCGGGGCGACGAACTCATAAATATAGTGTCCAGGCCGTCTGTTTGGCGGACGCCGCAAAGATGCTCGATCGCGGAGGAGCCAGAGTAGCGGGTGTCATACCGCCGAATCATCTCCTGCTTATGCTCGTGCTAAGAGAGGCACCAGTTGGATTGATGGAGCTACCGAGCTCAGTGGAGGGCCGAGCCGTCCAGGCCAACCACAACCATAGACACCTTGTTGTGCTACGGTGTATAGTTGAGGTCGAAATATTGCTCAGCTATGACGATCCAACCCATCAGGTCAACACCGATAAAGGAGGTAATGTCGAGGGAAAGGGAGGACCGACCCAGAATGGGCAAAGGAGTGGTCTCAGAGGGAATGGGCGGAGGCCCGGTGTCGAGGAGAGAGTCATCATCCGCAGGTGAACCAGAGCTGGACGCGACAGATACGACAGTGGCGGACGTCTGGAGGGAGTCAATCTTGGAGTGGAGGACGAGGAGCGAGGCATGCATGGAGGCAATGAGCTGATCATGGGCCTTAACGTGGTGGCTACGGGCGTCAGAGACGGTATCTGGAGTGGGGTCACCGTAGGAACAAGTGTTAGGAGTCATGTGGCTGAATCAACGGAAGGTTGGACGGATGGAAGAGTGACACCGACGGAGATATGCGGAACTAGCGGACAACACATCTGGCGGGCAGCGAAAGACGACAGATCCGGCGGATGGCATGACATATTTGCTAGGTGCGAACGACCGATCTGGCAGATGGCACGACATATTTGTTAGGTGCGGATGACCGATCCGGCAGGAGGCAGATTTTTTGGGTGCGGAGATGTGCGGGATCCAGAGAAAAGGGTGCGTTGGACGCACGCGAGCGGAAGGAGAACGCCCTGGGCACGCGACGTTCCCTTAATGGAGAGTCGCACTCTAAATGGCAAAGATCGGGACGCTGGACGGGGGTGCTCGCGTAACGAAGCAGGAAGATGACTCGATTGGACGGAACTGGCGAAAGTGTGCGATCCCAGGAGGCGGAAACGAAAACCTGCCCGAAAACGAAGCACCAACGACTTAGTTGTGGGCGGTGGGGGCGGGATGGGCCAAATTGATATGATCCCGGAGAGGAATTTGACAAAGGGGAGGGCCGGTGGTTGTATGGAAGAAGAGAAAGATTAGGGTAGAGAAGAAAGCTTAAGGAGCAGTCCTAAATTCCATTCATCTAAAGATAGTAAAAAAGAGTACAACACAACCCCTATTAGGTGCGGGGTGCGGATAGAGAAAAGACAGTGCGAATAGTAAAGCGTACACATAATAAAATATAACATAACAAAATGCAAATAAGATAGTCATGTTGGCGGCACGTCTTCTGTCTCTCCTCCTCCAGATGGACCCGTCATCGTCTTCCTCCGCACGTGGACTCGCCATGAGATCTCGTCGGCGTGCGCGTGTCTCGTCGGCATTCACAACCGTAACAACAAGAGTCCTCCACAAGGCATCATTTCCATTGGAATACATGGGTTCTAAGCTTACTAAGTTTCATTATGCCACAATAACTACAATCAGAGCAGTCAGAAAACCCTTTTTTTACCAACTACCCATATGATTATTTCGCCCAATAATCTCCTCCATGTACCTATAAAAAATTGTGTAATTACGAAGATGATCGTTTGAAAAAAATAGTGGAAATCACATACATGCACATACAATATACGCATACGCATACCCACAGAAATCTAGCAAATCTAGCAAACAAATTAAAGCTACATGTTGCATCGAAGGACTGCCAGCGACTACAAACATGGAAAAGGAGAGGAAGTGGCCAGTTTTCATCAAACAATGGAGGTGAGGGGGAGAAGATGCAAGCCCTACCTTGTGATGGGGATCGGCAGCGCAAACCCGCGATGGAGCAGGAGTTTGGGCCCGTTCGGGGCTGTTTGGCCACTTGTCATATATGGTGTCTCCGGAGCAACAATCTGACTCCGCGGATGTTTATGGATCGACGTTTCGATATTTTCATATATTTGTTTTAATATTTTTGTTTTATTTAATGGTTTCGGAGAACCATGTCTACGACCAATCATAGCCATTCAAGATGTTTGCCCTAAGTCATGTTTTCTTATAAATAAGATGATTGCCCTAAGTCAAGATGGTTTCCCTAAGTCATGTTTTACAATAAATGAATTATCATGGAATTCAAACAATTCCAATTCCGTCCAAGTTAATGATGGCACCCAAGTGCAGACCTGGAAATAGGGGTTTCAGTTTCAATTCCGACGCTCCAATTTCCGCGGACAAATTGATCCCATTTGATTTTTTGAAAATAATGTGAAAATTCATATTTTATTGTAAAACTGTGACTTTAGCATTTAATGCTGTTAGAAAAGCCCATGTAAAGGGGCCCATTATTGACCCATTTTATTTATTTCTCTCTCCTTCTTCTTTAGTCCCACATCATGTATAGGATTTATTCTTCTCTCTTCTCTCCTATATATTTGTATTCTCTCCTTGTATTTATATACTCAATATAGATATACAAGCTTTGTGCTGATTTCTACATGGTATCAGAGGGAGGTTACGAGACTCCTGCGGACTCAAAACTCTAATCCGCACGTCCCCCGCTTCCCGGCGCCCTGCGGTCTCCGCGGTCTGCTTGTTGAGTCCGCGCTTCCCCCCCTTCTCGCATAGCCTCTTGCGGACTGACCTTCTTCTATCCGCTCCCTCTACTCTCTCTTCGTTTCCCGTGGATCCACTCCCCTTCTATTCTTTTTATAGACCTCTCTCTGCCCTGTGGGGTCCACAGCCTCCCGCAGTCCGCCGCGAGCTCCACTCTGTCCGCTGCGACCTCTTTCTGTCCGCTGCGAGCTCGGCGTGCTCTCTTCCCCTGTATCCGCTGCGAGCTCGACGAGCTCTCTTCCCTCCCGGTGTCCGTTGCGACCTCTTTCTGTCCGCTGCGAGCTCGGCGTGCTCTCTTCCCCTGTATCCGTTGCGAGCTCGACGAGCTCTCTTCCCCCCCAGTGTCCGTTGCGAGCTCTCTTCTGTCCGCTCGGTCACCCTCTGCCCGCTGCTGCTTTTCTTCCTCTTGGCGGGCTCCTCTCTCTGCCTGCTGCGCCTGCGGACTCACGCTCTTGTGAGATTTCTGTCCTTCAACCCGGTCGTCTACCTTCTGCTCGCGACCTGCTCAAGGTCGCCGTAACCTTGCCGAGCTCTCCTTCTCTTTGCGGCCTGACTTTTGCTCGCTCTTCTCTTGCTCGCCGCGACCTGCCCAGTTGCTCGCGACTTGCCTAGCCCGCAGCAGCCTGTGTTGTCGTCGCGCCCTGCCTAGTCGCCGCGACCTACCCTCTGTTCTCCACCTACTCGCAGCGACCTCCCTGCCTAGTCGCCGCGACCTGCCTAGTCCGCAGTTCTTGCTCTTCTTCCTTCTCCTAAACCGCCATGTCTTCTACCGACTCCACTACTGCTAGCCCTCCTGCAGACCGCCCGACTCCTGCTCCTGAACTCCGCGACGAGCTTCGAATTACTACTCTTTCCCTCTCTGGGAAGAAAAATTTCATCCCGTGGGTGCACTCCGTTCGTTGGGTCCTGCAAGCTAAGGGCCTTGTGGGTCACCTTACCCTGGAACCTCCTTCTCTAACTACTGATGACTTGATAAGAAATGATGGTCGAGTTCAGACCTGGATCCTTAACTCTCTGGAGGGTGAGCCCTACCAGATGGTCATGTATCATGAGACCGCTAAAGCAATGTGGGAAGAGCTCCACTCCTTGTACTCAGGCAAGGACAGTCTTCAGCACCTCTTCGACATCATCACCGATCTACAGGCGTTGGATGTTGGCAAGGTCATGGACATGACTTCCTTTGTGGCTCGTGCTAAAACTCTCACGGAGGCATGGATTCAACACCAACCATCCACTACTGATCTTGCGGCTCAGCGTGCCCAAAAGGAGGCTGTTTGCATTGCGAAGATTATGGCTCGAGTCCCGCCCCACCTTCATAGTATCCGGGCACAGGTTTTGGCATCCCCTGTTACTCCCTCCTTTTCGGATGTTTGCTCTATGTTACTTCGCGTCCCACTTCCCCTGGAGCCCACTGCACCTCCATCTCCGGTCCTTCAGCATACCCTTCCTCCCCTACTTCCCCCACCATATTCTACTCGGGGTGGTCGTACGGGCTCTCGAGGAAGGGGCCGTGGCGGTCGAGGTCGCCCTCAGTGCTCCTATTGCGACAGGGATGGACACACTGAAGCCGTCTGTCACAAGAAACTTGGCTACCCTCCTCGTCCGCCTACTGTTGCCATTGCTGATACTCCTTCACCCAGCGGTACGGACCTTAAAGCTGTTCGCCTTCAAGTGCAGCAACTCCAGGGGCTCCTCAACCCTCCTTCTACTTCGGTTCCGTCCACCTCTACTGCAGGTATTGCCTCCACTTCCACTACAGGTAGTGCATGTTTCTCCTCAAGTTCCCGTTGGATCCTGGACTCGGGAGCCACTCACCACATTACATCTCTACTGCCGCCAAGATTTTCAGATGCTCCTCATCCAACCTCTATTACCGTGGCGAATGGTGCACTTGTTCCGGTCTTTGGGTGTGCTGATCTCTTGATCCACCCCTCCATCTCTCTTCGCTCCGCTCTTTATATGCCGGCATCCCCATTTAATTTACTTTCCGTTGGCCGTCTTACTCATGATATGAACTGCTATATTACCTTCACCTCTACTGGTTTTTTGATACAGGATCAGCAGACGCAGACTACCATTGGTAGAGGAGTAGAGGACGACTGCAGAATGGGCTCTACCTCCTTGATGCTTCTTCTACCGCTCTCTCTTCCGTGTCCTCCAATGATTGGCATTGTCGTCTTGGGCATGCTCCTCTTCCTATCCTCCAGAAGACGCTCCCTGATGTATCTCTTCAGTCATTTCAATGTGATTCTTGTATTCTTGGCAAACAGTCACGCTCTTCTTTTCCTGCAAATTGTACTCGGAGCTCTGCTCCTTTTGCTTTAATACATTCTGATATTTGGGGTCCGTACAAGGTTACGAGTATCTTTGGTTATCGTTACTTTATAACGTTTATTGACGACTACTCATGTACAACATGGCTCTATTTACTTCGTGATTGCTCCGAGCTTCCTCATGTCTTTCGGGCATTTGTGTTAGAAACTCGAACGCAATTTTCTACTACTATCAAGATCCTCCGCTCTAATAATGCCCGCGAGTACACTAGCCACGAGGTTGCCAATATTTGTGCGGACTTCGGGATTGTACATCAGACATCGTGTCCCTACACCCCTCAACAAAACGGGGTAGCCGAACGCAAGAACCGCCACCTTCTTGATGTGGCTCGCTCCCTCATGCTTCACATGCATGTTCCCAAAGTTTACTGGAACTTCGCCGTCTCTACTGCGTGCTATCTCATCAACCACCTCCCTTCGTCGGTTCTCCAACATGCTAGACCCTTCAACCTTCTCTTTCCCTCAGCTCCACCCTTCTCCCTCCCACCCAAGGTTTTTGGATGTACTTGCTTCGTCCATCACCTTGGTCCCCCTATCGACAAATTAGACCCCCGCGCAGTAAAACACATCTTTGTCGGCTACTCCCGCACTCAGAAGGGCTATGTCTGTTACTCACCCGCTACTCGGACAGTCTCTGTGTCCGCTGATGTCACCTTCCGGGAGGATCAACCCTTCTTCCCTCCTCTGCAGACTCCTCCACCAACCACCACTCTTCCATCTTACCTTCCTCAACCTGTTATCCCGGTCCACACGCCTCTTCCCCTCCCTATACCACATTCCCCACCTGCTCCTTCGCGGCCACCCGTCATTCGGGTTTACTCTCGTCGGCTTACTCTTCCCGTTGCCCCTCTGCAGTCGTCTTCGCCCTTGGATTCTCCGCATTCTGCTGCTCCGATGCCCGCCTCTACAGCATATCCACTGGCCAACTGTGTGTCCCTCCATCGGCTCTCTCCACAACTACAGATCTTGGCTACATCATTATCCTCGGTCTCTATTCCTAACTCCGTCCAGGAGGCTTTTCAACATCCTGGGTGGCGTGCTGCCAAGGACGAAGAAATGACTGCGCTTTGGGCAAACAAGACTTGGACCTTGGTGCCCCTTCCTCCCGGACAGAAACCAGTTGGATGCAAATGGGTGTTTGTCATCAAACATGCTCCTAATGGGACCATTGACCGACTCAAAGCTCGTTTGGTCGCTCGGGGCTTCACCCAGCAACAGGGTCTCAACTATGACGAGACATTCTCCCCGGTAGCCAAACTCAACACGGTTCGCATTCTCATCTTCGTGGCTGTTCATCGACAATGACCCTTATTTCAACTAGACATCAAGAATGCCTTTCTGAATGGAGACCTCCGTGAAACGGTTTACATGCATCAACTTCCCGGGTTTGAGACCACGGGGGAGTCTCGGGTATGTCATCTTCACAAATCGCTCTATGACCTCAAACAATCACCTCGGGCATGGTTCGATAAGTTCAACATGGTTCTCCGGGAAATTGGTTTTACTCGAAGCTCGGCCGACTTCTCATTATTTACTCGCCACCAGGCAACGAGTACGGTTCTCTTATTGGTATACGTCGATGACATCATCATTACTGGCGACGATTCAAATGGAATACAGGCGGTAAAGAAACATCTGAGCTCCGTTTTTCAAACTAAAGATCTGGGACATCTTCGGTACTTCCTAGGTCTGGAGGTTGCTAGACGACCAGATGGTTTGGTCCTCTCTCAGCGGAAGTACTGCCTAGATCTCCTTCATGATGCAGGCTACTCCGGCTGCAAACTTGTGAACACACCCATGGAGGTAAATCACAAACTATGTGCTCAGGCATCGGAGTCAGATACTCCTCTACAAAATCCAGAATATTACCGTCGCCTCGTTGGGAAACTAATCTATCTAACGGTTACAAGACCCGATATATCCTACGCTGTGGGAATCGTCAGCCGATATATGTACTCTCCTCGGAGCTCTCATCTTCAAGCAGTGGAACGAATCCTCAGATATCTTAAGACAGCTCCTGGCCAAGGACTTGTATACAGAACCTCACCTTCAATTCCAACATTGGTGGCATACTCTGTTGCTGATTATGCAGGATCTCTGGATGATCGACGATCCACTAGCGGGTTCTGCACATATTTTGGAGGACATCTGATTACCTGGCGGAGCAAGAAACAAACAGTAGTTGCTCGATCCTCAGCAGAAGCAGAATATCGGGCAATGACCTCTGTTGTCTCAAAACTCACGTGGATTGAGAGTCTCCTTGCTGACCTTGGGGTCAGTCTCTCTTCACCTGCTCTCCTCTTATGTGACAGTCAAGCTGCCATACATATAGCCAAGAACCCGGTCTTTCACGAGAGAACAAAGCACATTGAGGTAGATTGTCACTTCATCCGTGAGAAAGTCCACATGAAGAAGATCGAACTCAAGCATGTTCCTGGTACTGAACAGGTTGCGGACGTCCTCACAAAAGCTCTACCAAGTACCCTCTTCTATCAGTGCTTATCCAAGCTTGGAGCATACGACTTGTACGCTCCAGCTTGCGGGGGAGTGTTAGAAAAGCCCATGTAAAGGGGCCCATTATTGGCCCATTTTATTTATTTCTCTCTCCTTCTTTAGTCTCACATCATGTATAAGATTTATTCTTCTATCTTCTCTCCTATATATTTGTATTCTCTCCTTGTATTTATATACTCAATATAGATATACAAGATTTGGGCTGATTTCTACAAATGCCAAACTAGCCTATTTATTGCAAGCTTTTGTAACCCTAGAGGAAATAAATAGTTTTGACAAATAGAGCATTAATGCCACAAATGGATAGTGGTTGCGGCAATGGCTTGTGTAGTATAGCTTAGGAGCACTTAGAAGTATGGTCGGTGTCTTACTCAAAATGGTTATGTTGTCCACTACAGATTCTAAGATTTTGTGGCTAAATACGCAATTAAATGCCAATCAAAATCTTTATATATTCTAAATATCAACGTATCATTTGTTAAAATCATTAGGTTTTTCTTGTTTCCAGCTATATTTTTTTCCACCTCCTTCAATCATCTAAAAATGGGGATGCCTCTGGACTTCTGTAAGAACTGAATTTGGTGATGCTATTTTGCAGGATTTTGCTAGTGGAAGGTCTAGCATGGGTAAGTAAATGTTCACTGCTAACTTTGAATTTTTTGATATAAAAGAAACAAATTTCCACCAGAATTCCATTGTTGAAGTGCATGCTTTTGTAGCTTAAGTCTAATTTATATTGAAGTTGAGAAGGTTTTGGTAATTATATTCTTCTAAAAATTGATCATGCTGAGGTGAGTCACATGGTATTGCAGGAAATTCCCATAGTACTATTCCAAGTAAAAAGAAGATTAGTTCTCAAAATTGTATTGGCGAAATCATGCGAATATGGTGCCAACAAAATAAAAGGTATGCTAGACTATTATTTTGCATGCATTGAAGTAGCATTGACCTTGTATATTGGTTAAATTTGTCAAGTCCGAACAGCTTAAATGTTACTACTAATTAAAATTTTTTTAATCTAATAAAGAAATATAATTGATGAGAGTGGTTGAAGAAAATTGTTCATTAAAATAAATGTAGGATACATTACTATTCATATAATAAGAGTAAGTATATTACAATAAGAGGTAAATAGTATGCACATCTAAACAATACAAATTATAATACTAACATATAATATTAACAACAATATTAGGAAAAATAAACGTTATTAGCTCTAAATGGTATAACTTTTCCCTTGTGGTCTAGGGGTGCAAACGAGTGAGCTCGAATTGAGCTTGGCAAAATTTCCAAGCTCGAGCTCGAGCTCGACGTGCTCATTTTATCCTGGCTCGAGCTCGAGCTCAAGCTCAAGCTCATTACCTACTTATCGAGCTGCTCATGAGACTTATTTTCTATATATATTTAATTTTTTTTAAAAATGTAGAAATAAAAAACTTGCGAGCTCATGAACAATAATATCTGAGTTCGAGCTCGACTCGCAATCGAGCTCGAGTTTTTTTCGAGCCGACTCAACTAAACTTGCACTCCTATTGTGGTCGCTTGTCGTTCCACTGCACAAAGTTTAGTGGGTTAGAATAGGTTACACATCCTTCACAAGCCCGTTTTTAGTCCACATGATTGGTTTTTGAATATAACATTAATTAGTCTGGCTACAATCACACCATCACTCTGGATATTTGGTCCCTTTTTTCAACATATTAAGGCTATATTTGGATCTCCGACGACGACCTTCTGTTCCGTCCCTCCTAAACGCACTGCCGTCAGCGTCAAGTCATTTGTTTTCCGCCTTTCGGCTTCCGTTTACACCACCGAGCAGGTTTTCATCCGCAATCGACAACGAATGGTGGGTGTGCGGATACGGGCACGAATGTACTGGAGGAGTCCATGCATGAAGAAGCTGAGGTAGTGGTGCGACGAAAGTCCTGGTACATGTGTCGCGAGGGCGATAAACTTATGGATATACTCATCAAGGGAGCCCGTCTGGAGGACGCTGCAGAGTCGTTCCACCACGGAGCCTGAGTAGCGGGTGTCATAAAGACGAATGAGCTTCTGCTAAAGGTCCGACCAAGATATGGTCGGTTTGGATTGTCGGAGCTAGTGCACCCAGTGGAGGGCCGAGCCCTCCATTCCGATCAATGTCATGCTAACCTTCTGTAGCTTCGAGATCTACTGTATCTCAAAGAACTATTTGGCCGGGCAATCCATCACATGGGATCAATGCCGTTGAAAGAGGGAACATCAAAGGAATGAGGATCCGGGAGGGGGGTTGTTGCATGGAAAGGTTTCGCGGAAGCTCCGGGGAGGGACAACGAATCTGCTGCGGATCTCACAGATGTGGTAGGGAGGCCGGCCAAGTGGGAGTCAACCTTAGCGTCCATGCATAGCATGAGGGCCTACATTGATGTGATCGAGCCGTCGTGTTCATCCAAAACGACGAAGGATGGCTGGATCCGTGGGTGGGGCGGCGGACTTGCGTCATTGTTGACCATTGATCGCAGCCTAGGGGCACGCAATTGACTGGGTGGAGGGAAGGGAACCCGAAAGCGCTGGAAGCCCTGGGGTGGAGGAGTGATTCCCGCTGGAGCCGCGTTTAAGCCTGGCGAGAAGATTAGGAAGATCGGGTAGATGTGGATTAGAACTGTGATGGCGAGAAGATTTGTTGCTATGTCTAAGACAAACGAGAATATCGAGAGCGGTGTAGTGACGGATGCGCGACCGGGATTACGTAGTTGCGACAGGAAGACAATGACACGCGAAGGGGAAGCAGCAATGCGCGCCGGGGCAGCAGCTACACATGACAGGGAAGCAGCGATGAACGAAGGGGAAGCAACGACGGATGAGCGGACGCGGGATTGCGTAGGCGTGGGTACTTCGGGCGGCGGAGACCGCGACCGAGAGGTGGCAGGTCGGACCAAATTGTTAGGGCTAGCAAAAGAGAGGGAGAGGGGTGGTGGTAAAATTTGAGAGTAAGAGAGGGAAAAGAAATCCAAAAATTACAAATACTTTCCCGCATGCCAAAAATACAATATCCTCCGGCTTATATAGTCGCCGGTCACAACATAACGGTACCAAAACATATGAACGCCAAAAATATAAAGGATACAATAACGGTACCAAAACACATGTTGGCTAGTCTGACATGTTACGCGTGCCATGCTCGCAGCGTCGTTACACCTGCCATACTGACGATCGCCCTTCGCCCTTGTCCGCTCTGTCGGGATCCGTAACAATACCACAAATCAATGTCGCTAACTGCAGGATCTATAAATTTTCAGAAGGTTATCTAGTGAGACAGAGAAGGATATAGAGACAAGACATCCACGGGAAGAGAACTTTTTGGAGCAAAGAAGACAAACCATTAGTCACATTTGATAATGCATGGCAGTTGGAGTTGAATCCACGAGGCCAGCTAGCCTTAAATGTCTTAGGATACGGAAAGTAGTTGACCTTTGTCAGATCAAATCAACCCCGCACAGGAGTAATCGCCTTCTCTATTCCAGATGTCCCAATGGCAGGTAAACCATATAATGACCCAATTATTGAAACTGGTGTATCAAATTGTTTGATAGGTCGAATCCTCATAGGCACCTACATCTAAGTAAATGTGTTAGTTAAACACAATATCAAGATAGGCTTAAGTGAGGAAACTCTCCAGTCGATTGAAGTTTCACTTTTTGATTCACCGGTGAGTGGTTGGAAGTCGATGGTTCCGTGGCGCTTCATGCCATGATGGAAAGAACTATAAGAATGGTTTGAATGGTAAGGATGCAATCGTTCGTGGAGGCCCGCTCGTTTCTCGCGAATGCTGTATTCGTGTTGTGAATGTGATTGAAGATGATGTGAAGGAAGGTTGCCCAGCAAGACTGAAGTTGTGCTTGAGGTTGAAGAGTTTTTCCTTTCAAGGAACAAAGAAAAGTGAACTCTACAACTCCACGCAAAATCGTGGGTCAAAGAAAAACAAAAGCTGGTGAAGTGCCTCCTCAACAACCTAAACATACATACTCTCTATTGACATCAATGTCTCCTATCAATGCTTAAACATTGAGCCATTTGGACCCCTTAAAACAAAAGAAGAGGGAAATCACGACTCTACTCATATAGCTCATTGGTGGCTTGCAACCTTCAGATCAATAGAAAACAACTTCGAATACAAATGGCATATGTTTTTGTGATAAAATAATGAATTCAAGCTAAAAAATGCAGGCGCGATCTACCAGAGAATGATGGTGTTGTGGGTTTGCATATTTGATCGAGCAGGGACAGAGCTAAGTAGGGGTACACTTTGGCACGTGCCCGGGTCAGATTTCTTGAAATAAAGCATGGTATATGATGTTTTTGTGAACAAGTTGATAGTTAACCTATATCTGGCCCTATTCTGATGTTTCTAAGTTTTTTCTTTTTAGCCACCTACCAGCATAATCATGATTCTATATATTTTTAATGAAAAAAACTATCACAGGTTGAAAGTAGGAGAAATAGGGAGACCAAAGAAGCTCAATAGTTATATCATTCCAAGCCTCCAACTCTATGTTGTTAAAGGCGCAAGGCGCACCAAGGCGCAAAGGGGCCTTGGAGCCTAGGCGCAAGGCGCAGGAGCGCGACTAGGGCACGTGAGGCGCAAAAATGGGAAAAATGAAATCAGTGCCCAACTCATGGAAAATCAACAAACTGGGCGCCCAATTCGCTGAAATTCAGCCCAATTCACTGAAATTGAGCGACTTGGGCCCCCAATTCGCTCAATTTCAGCGAATTGGGTGTCCGATTCGCGCAATTCCAGCGAATTGGGCGCCCGATTCGCGCAATTCCAGTGAATTGGGCTCCCGATTCGTGCAATTCCAGCGAATTGGGCTCAATTTCCGAAGTGGACGACGCACAAAATGGAAAAAAATGGCCGGGTGACTCCTTATGCGCATGAAAATCAAACCCTAAACCTAATTAAACCGAGCCAACTGGCAAAAAAACAGACCAGAATTACCAGACGCGCCTGAATGGCAAAGTGTGCGCGCGCCTGAGGCACATCGCCCACCTCAGCCGTGCCGAGGCGCCGCGGGGTTCGCCCGACGCCTCAGACGCGCCTAGGCACGCTCCTTGATAACATAGCTCCAGCTCTTGCCAGGAGTGACCTTAATTGTTCGTCTTCCCTTATGCAAACTATTTTTCTTCTCATTTGCCCCTTGTTTTTTTTACTAATCTCCATATGTTCTACTTCTTCCGACGTTTTTCAAATATTTGTTTTGGTGAAAGATCGAATAGATACTCTTCTTTGATGCTTTTGAGCAAAAAATTAAAGGCATTGTTTAGCTCGTCTTTGTTGTCTTCTCCCTCTTGTTGTAGAAGCGAAGGAGTCTACATAGGTTTTGATTTCTCGGAGCATGAGGTGGTGTCGGCTCGACAAAAAAAAACTCAGGGACAGCCTATGTTCGAAGAAACAAAATGAGAACTTTCATTAAGGGTTCCATGAATGGCAGCGACAACTCAAAATGTCATAGACTTTGATTGCTTGGGACTGAAGCAAGCAATGACAAGGAAGGAGGTGCTGATTCATTGAAGAAGCAGTGGCATCGTACAAAAAAATATTTGAACGGAGAAGCTGCTGCTGTGGAAGCGGGGTATTGGTCAATACAATGAAATCGGTAGCATGTTGTGAAGAATGAAGCTTTGTTCTAGTCACAGTTTGGAATGCAAATGAAGCCCGAGCCCGGTTTCGTGGCCTGGGTTTGCTCGGTTCTGAGACCGGTTAGGCTCGTGCCAGGCCTAGATGGCCTCCCCAGGCCCCCTATTTTTGCAAGGGCCGGGCTTGGTTTCCGTGTCGGGCCCGGGCTTGCCCGGGCACCAAACTTTACCTGGTGCCCGGTGATACTTGCCCATCATTTATTGCTAAGCGCCCAACAGTATGCTGTCAAACGACAACTACAAACTACCTTTTGACAACAAATAGTTGTCGTTTGGCCGAAGTTTGCTGCCAAAAGATAGCTTTTAGTGGCCTTTTGGCAGGCTTGGCAGCTAGCAGTTGCCAAAAGGCAGCTAGCAGTTGCCAAAAAGGCAGCTAGAAGTTGCCATAAGGCAGCTGCCAGCTGTTAGCTGCCATTTGGCCATATGGGAGGCTTGGCTAACCAGGCCCTGGCTTGGATGGGCCTGGTCTGGTAGGCTCAGGTAGGTCCCCTTTTCTTAGGGAGGCCCAGGCTTGGCTATTTTTGCATGCCTGACTCACAACTAGATAAATGGTGTTAAAGGAGAGCTAGGAAAAACTAGCCTCGCTTGCAAGTCCTTCTATGCTTCTCTTGAATTATTGTTTAATATTTGCCCTCTTTTATTATGTTTTTTCCATAATTTTGTTTCTGTGTTGGGTCCACTGCATTTCCATCAAAATTATTCAGCTATTTTTTGTTTTTCTTTCTAATTGTTAATTCGTGCTAATCAGCCCTTTTGAATTTTTTTATTACAACAACACTCAAGCATTTATCCCACTATAGTGAGGTCAGCTATATGGATCCTTTGTCGCCATTGTGCCCTATCTTTTGTAATAATCTCACTAATGCCCAAGTACATCATGTATTTCCTTTAGTTTCATTCCAAGTTTTTATTAGTCTACCCCTCCCTCGTTTAACATGCTTAGTGACTAGACTCTCACAATGCCTAACAAGTGCCTTTAATGGTCTCCTTTGTACGTGTCCAAGCCATCTTAGTCGAGCTTCTCACAGCTTCTCTGCAATTGGTTCTACTTCTGTCTTATCTTTGATACATTCATTCCAAATTTTATCCAGTCTCCTGTATCCACACATCCACCTAAGCATTCTCATCTTCGCAACTCCCATTTTTTGCTCATGCACACAATTCACTGCCCAACACTCAAAACCATAGAGCATCGCTAGTCTAATTGCAGTACGGTAAAACTTGCCCTTAAATTTCAGTGGTACTTTACGTTCGCATAAGATCCCTGATGCGCCTCTCCACTTTAACCAACCTGCTTGGATTCTATATGTCACATCTTTATCAATACCCCCGTCTTTTGTAACTATCGATCCAAGATATTTAAAACACTCATTACAAGAAATATCATGATCACCCAACTTAATAACGAAGTTATCTGTCCTTCTTGCACTGCTAAATTTTTTTATTACAAATTGTCATAATTTTTTTTATTTGGTGCCCAGTTATAACTAAAATCCTAGTTGTGGCATAGATCGAGTCCACAGACGTTGGATGATTGGATCGAATGACTCAGATTCTTTTTGCCCCATAAACCCCCTAGGGATTCCAATTGTGAAATATATGTCTAGAGGAATGGATTGAAGGATATTTGGGCTCTCATTTTGCGCGAGCAGCGTCCACTAGAGAATGGGGAAGGAGATGTGATTCGAACCTCCTGCACTTAAATGGAGCAGTCGACTGGTTGTTAGATTTTTCTAGAAACTTCCCCAGGATCTTTTCTTGCACGAGCATCCTCATTGAGAATCAATAATATCACTCCCCTACATTATGTCGAGCTTGTCCTCAAGGTCAAAGGTGGAGTATCTCATTGTAAATGTTGATTGTGGTTCCCAGGTAACTTCTTCCTGGCGATCCGCCCATTGAAACAAAAATTTTCTTGTATCGTGGTTGGTGCGGTGATTAGCGACCTGGAGGGGTTCTGGGATAATGCGGCTTTCACTAACTGATGGTAGGGTTAGGAACGACAATCAGCAGCATGCTAATGAACAACTTAATTTAGACACATGAAATGTCGATAATTTTGTACTTCTTGTAGAAGCGCACCTTGTGATGTGTTTGATCACAAATTTTTAATGCGTTACTGGCAGCGGAGCGAGTGTTTGGCACATCATCTATATGATTTTGTCCTTTCCATGAGAGCTTGATAAACACCCTCCAACTGTGATAATTGTCTGATATATGATCCTAGACACAGAGGATCCCTGCAGAACATTATCTTGAATATGGTTGTCTGAAGAACAGTGTAGCAGGATATGTTAAAGTAGTATTTTACCCAAGGGAGGTGCCAGGTTCATCTTTTTGATTTATCTCCAGTGAAGTAATAGTAGTACATCTCAATCGTGCAGTTTGTGGCATGTCTGGCCGTCAAATTGTGGGTAGTAGGAGGATAGGGTGAGTTTGGTGCCGCTGAGGTGGAACTGCTCTTATCAGACTAAAGAAGACCTTGTTGTGGTTGGTAACATTTATTTCTTATAGGTCGTGATGGTAAACATGTTAAAAAAATTTCACAATGAACGGGCAGGCCATTGGTAGGAAATGACTGGCCTTCGTGAAGCAGCCCACTATGACCAGGAGAACAAATTTTCCCTTGAATTTTGGGTAAGTCTATCAAAAAATCCATGGAGTTGTCAGGCCAAACTTGCATCGGAAAAGCAAGAGAGATGGGGTAATCGACCAATCGATATGGAGATGGTCCGTCTTGTTTTGTTGCAGGTGATGCAATAGGCAATGAATCATGGAACATCTTCCATGAGACCCATCCAATAGAAATTCGCTTGTATGCTATGAAGGGTTTTTAAAACCCCTTCATAAGTGTAGTCATGTGTGGCTTCTTTGATGGCGGTGGTCAAGAGTAACATGGAGAGGAGATAATTCTTGCCCTTGTTGTATAGCAAATTAGCTGCTACTGGCAACTTCTCTGGTACTTGACCTGCTACTGTTTGTGTTCGTAATGTGGTCAACTCAGAAGAGTTGTCAATGATTGTTTTAATATCTATGAACAAGTTGATAATTGGTCTGAAGATTGCACATACCACCTCTTGCTGTTGGTTGCTTCGGGATAGGGCGTAGAGCATTTTATTATGTTATCAACTTCTGATATAGCATGTATTTCGGATTAAAGTATCCTATATGGATGAGGTATTTTTGCCCCCATTAGTGAAGTTTATGAGATGCTATGTTCGGTTATATAATTATCTATGTTTTTCCAGGATATTAGTCTTTGAACTATAAATACTTAGTAGATTCCTAGCTGAGTGAGCATCCTAAAATGTGTCTCTAATCATCATAATTGCTAGTGCTTTAAAAAACTCTTCATGTTCCCCGATGGCCTATGCCTCCAAGCCCTTGAGGCATATGGCCCATTTGATATGACACAGCCTTATGTTAGTTGGTTACAATATAACCTAATTGGCAAATTTTCAATCATCACAAGACCAGGAGCCTTTGAGTTCTTTTGATGTAATATTAGCTTGAAATTCCAAAAATGTATGTTTGTATGTGTAGGAAATTGGGTGCCTCAAAAGCTACAAACTGACACTACAGGAGGTGATGTACATAACAAGTGATTTCTTTGCCATATAGGCTCTTGTGCCATCTACCCTAAAATCTAATAAACTTAAATGCTTAAGATCCTCCTTTTCTGTGTAAAACTATTGCTTGTAATGATTGGCCATACTCCGCTTCTGAAGGGTAACAATCATGTCTAATGCTTTTGAACCATAGTCTGCCATGGTGAAGGCCTCTGAGCCAGACCGAGGCTTATGAAAGGCATAAATAACACCCCTAATTACAATGTACTATTGGCTCACCAACCATGAGATTGATATGGCTTAAATCTATTCCCATAACCATTTTCATGAACTCTAGTTGGCAATATGGGAGATATATGGCCTTTGTATTAAGTAGCCACCATATGAAGCACAATGCCGATCTCATGGTGAAAATTCAATCCTCAAGTGTACATTTTGCCTCTTGGGAAGGCATATCCCGGGTTTATGGTACTTTGGGACATTAATCTTTCAGGTAATCGTTTGCAGGTACTTTGGCGCCGTCATATTGGGATTCAACCGTCATACGAGAATGCACACTGTAAGAAAATCTAGTGCTTGAGGCCAAGATAATGTTTTAAATTTATTTATTTTTTTTGTAAAAAATGCTTGAACACGACATTGGGTTTTTTAACATTGGCGACAGATTATAAAGGAAGATGGAGAGATTGAAAATTTGGACATGTCGAAGGAAGATTGGGATCTTCTTTTATGATATTTCAAGGTGCATCAAGCGGTATACCTATTTAAGTAAAAAAAAATTAAACTAATTGAAATAGTTTTTTTTTTGTTGCAAAAATGATGCATGTTTTCTGATCCTATCATGCTAATATTACTGCTCTGCATTACTGCAGGTTGCCCAGAAGCTGTACTGCACAGTTGATAGGTGTTTCGAGCAGGACTTGGGATGTAAAATGGAAACCTGCTGGTCGTCTCAGAAATCAGTAAGTTTAGTTTATTGGAATCGAGGTAGTTCTATGTCGACTGCCCTTTAGGTGCATTATTAGGTGACATACACTCATAATAAAATTTAGTTCTTTGGGGCCTCCGACTTATATCATGTATGATTCGCTTGTCATAATAAAAATGCACAGCCTGGATTTGACCTTTTTTTTTAAATTCGAAGCTGTACTGCACAGTTGATAGGGGTTTCGCGCCGATTCTTTCTGCTCAGACGGTTTGGGGCCCGAAAATTTGATCGTTTTTAGGCCTTTTTGATCTTTTTTTTAATCTTCAGGTGCACTTTTTTTTTAAAATCTTTTGAAGTTTTTTTCGATCAGGCTTTTGCACTCAATACTGGCTTTATCACAGGTATTTTAACTTCTTTGATTTTCCCCCCCTTGTTGTTGGAACTACGTTCAGTATGATTCTATGTGCAGATGCCGTTTTATTTATATTTCCCTACCTATCAATATCAAAATCAAAATCAAATACCAGACCCGCCGTCTTAAAATGAATGTTTGGCATGATAACGGTTATGATTGCCGCCGAGAAATGAAAATTTGTTCAGAATATATTTTGTGGATGAAGTTCCTCAGGCGAGGCATTCATGGCTGCCACCGCTGCGCCAAACGGAGCCCTGAAGGGCGTTAAAATTGAGATTTATGGGAGGTGAGATTTTCGGACGACCATGCTGATGGCAAACTAGGAACACCAAGATACGCGGTTGATTGAGGAATGACTTTCATTAAAAAATGTAGATATCAAATGTTACAGCATGATGGTAAGGCTATACAATTTGGGCTAATAAAGGAAACTTTTTTTTTTAACCATTTTTAAAAATCTAACTTAATTTTATAGCAATTCTAGTGAGATTTTGAAAAATTCTAGTGAGATTCTTTTCAAGGAGTCGTCTTGATACTTCTTATAAGCATCTTTATCAGCTCGAGACATATTTTCGATTGGCTCTTCAGGAGAATTCTCTTTCAAGACAGAGCTTACACTCTTGTCTGAGAACAATTCTCAGGTTCCTGTCAGTTCAAATAATTTGCCTCACTCAGTTTCTCCTTCTCAAAGATAGCTCTGAGGGACAGGGTGGAGTGAGATCCACTTCACATGGAAATGCTACAAGGATTTGTGCAAAAAAAAAACTCAGTATTATTTTTCAAAATATATTTTATTTATTTCAATTAGGACTTTAATTAAAATTATCCTCACTATTTTAATCAAACTGATAACCCTCAATATCAATTCAAAGATTTTATGCGAGTTACTCTCTTAGTGGACAAGATCCGTATTTCACCAACACTATGAGTCAGATTTATTTTTTCTCTCACAATGTAGTTATTTAGGTAGACAACGATTGCTGATTGCATCATTATGCAACTCTTGTATGGTTAGTGAATAATTCTTTTTTTGCATCCATCATATAGTGCATGCTAATCCTATGCCTCTGGGCACTCAACTTTTGAGGTTACCCATTTAAGTTTGGCCCGATGTCGATAGTGGGATATCATAATTGCGTGGAAGCGGACCCCGCTTTCACGCAATTTACCGGCTCGACGCCCAACCGTCACTCGCGTCCCCGTATTTCATCGGCTCGACGCCGCAATCGCCACTCGCCGCCCTGCGGCGCGTATGCAAACAATCATAGGTCAACGCAGGACCGCGCGACGTCGAGTCGGTGAAATGCGGGGACGCGAGTGGCGGTTGGACGCCGAGCCGGTGAGTTGTGTGGAAGCGGGGTCCGCTTCTATGCGGCCGAAGGCTGCTCGGAGCATCAAGCACTAGCGAAGCCCGTTCGGAGGCGGGCGAAGCCCGCCTGGATGTGGCCGAAGGACGCCCGAGAGCTTCGAGCACAGACAAAGCTCGTGTGAAGAAGCTCGTGTGTATATATATGTATATGTATATGTATGTATATATATACACACTAGAGCTGTCACGGTTCCGGTTCTATTAAAATCATGAACCGAACCACTAAGGTAACAGTTTTTCAAATTAGAATCAAAACCTTACTTATTTTGACCGGTTCCGGTTCTGGTTTCGGTTCCAGCTTAATTTTTGGAGTCGTCGTGTCAACGATTCCGGTTACGGATCAACAAGAATCAAAACCAAATCGGTCATTAACGGTTCGGTCCAGTTCCATGCGGTTCGGACCGGTTTCAACTAAAGCCAAAATCAAACTTGGTGGAATGAAATAAAAGCGGGCTGCAAATAGTAAAATTCAAAACAACATCGAAATAAAAATAATTATGTTGCGCCCTTCTTGACGGTCTTTTCTACGATCGGTGAGATAGTATTCATCGTCTTCCTATACGTGTAGACTTGCCACGATGTCTAGTTGGCTTGCGCACGTCTCGTCGACATGCTCAACCGTAACAATCGACTACAATTAGTTGTTTTTCATGATTAATAATAAATAGTAGTTGTATATCTTCTATATTTTTTAAATAAAATATTTCACAAAAAAATATGTAAGTAAAATTAAAAATATATTATAAAATTGTATAAAAATCAAAAGTGCACTGCAAAAATTGACTCTGAACCGTACCAATGTCAAACCATACCACACGGTTATTATGCGGTGAAGTTTTGTTCGGTCAAAAATCGACCCCCTTTAGTGCGATTGCGGTTTGGGTTTAAACTGCACCAGCTTCACTCGTGATAGTAAGTATAATAATAAACGGGTTGCATTTCGGTTCTACTTCGGTACGGTTCGGATCGGGTCTAAAAATCTTTAAACCGCTTGAGACTTGTATGTTGCGGTTCCGGTTCCGGTCTAAATAATAAAATTTAAGAACCACACCGGACCAATATTGTTCACGGTTCCAAAATTCAAACTGGAACCCGAATAATTTGTGAATGGTTTGGTCTGTTTTTTTGCGGTTCAGTTCCGGTCCGATTATCGGTTTTAAGATACAGCTCTAATATATCTCTACTAATATACAAAAACTACTCCTTGGTGAAACATTGCCTAATGTCCCTATATTGCCCTCATAGTTGTATTCATAATTACATAATTATACCAAACTCTATATTAGTATATTATAAAGACAATATCCTTTTAGGTAATTACGTAACTTTACAATATTAAAATACAAAAAATAAAAACACTAGATACCCTAAACCTATTGTCACTAGCTAGAAATGACAAGAGAAAAATTAATGTTTTAACGTTAAAATATAATTTGTTTTACAAAATAAAAATTGTATTCTTGATTTATATTTTTTACGGTCATTTTGAGTACTCATATGTATATGTTGCGGGTCGGGCGGAGCCCGCCGGGAGCGGGCGGAGCCCGCCGGGAGCGGGCGGAGCCCGCCGGGAGCGGGCGGAGCCCGCCGGGAGCGGGCGGAGCCCGCCGGGAGCGGGCGGAGCCATCCGGGAGCGGGCGGAGCCCGCCGTCGTCGGTCGGGTACTGTCGCGCGAGGCCATAGGTGCGGGTACTGTCCACGACAAATGTTGCCGTCCACGACAAATGTCGCCGCTCACGACAAATGTCGCCGCCCACGACAAATATTGTCCCCACGACAAATGTCATCCCCACGACGAATGTCGCACCACCGGTGAATGTAGCATCCCGACGAATGTCGCACCCCGCCGAATGTCACCCCCCGCCGATTGTCGCACCCCCGCCGAATGCCCCCAGGGCCGAAGGCCCGTACCTGTCACTTGTACATATATATATATAATTATGGTGGCTATGCCCGTGCTCGATTTCGCTCGCCCCTGACAGGTTTCGTTAAATTATTATATGTATTTTTAAATTTTATTCTGTTTTTCATTTTTTTAATTATTATTTGTTATATATTTTGTTAAAGAATTTTAAATATATTTAAATTAATTTTAAAATTATATTAAATAATTTGCCTAATTCTAAAGTTTTGTTTTTTAATTTAACTGTTCCTTTCATCCGCCGCCTGCATCTGTCGCCCTAGTCTGCATCCGCCGCCCTCTCCTGCATCCCGTCGTCGCCGGCGACGCCTCGGCGGCCTGCCCGGCCCCCACCGGCGGGTTCGCAGGACCTCAACGAACCCGCCCGGAGTCTTCCGGCGGCCTGCAGACAGTGAGACCCGAAGACTCCCGGGCCGGCTGGCCGCCGAAAGACTCCCAGCGGCTTCATCGGGGTCCGGCGAACCCGCCGGTGGGGGCCGAACAGGCCGGCGGCGGCAGTGAAAGCTTTAAAAAAAACGTCACGCGGGGACGAACACTCCACTGTAAATATCTTTATATATAAGTATGATATAAATTATATTATATACATTTACCGGGACCTCCCCTCTAACTTTGTTAAATTACTGACATCACCCCTCTTATTTTCGAAATTACACAAATTTCCCCTAAAATTTTCATTTCATTACAAAAATCTCCCCTGAAGTTTTAATTTCATAACATTCATGCACAAAAACACCCCCCTCGGTGAACAGTGTCCATGGGGTATTTTTCTTCATGATTGCAATGAAAAGATCAGAGGAGATTTTGGTAATGAAATAAAAACTTAAGGGGAGTTTTTTGTAATTTCGAAAATAAGAGGGGTGTTCTCACTAATTATGCTAGTTTACATGGGAGATTTGGGTAATTATTTCTATATATATTTATTATAATATATATATTAAAAAAAATAATTAAAAAATTATATATTAAAATATATTTATAAAACTCTATGGTTGTTTTGTCAACTACTCAAAGAGATCTCTATTTTCATCAACAAGTTTCCAACCGTTCCATTTATAAAACTGTATTTATAACAATTCCTTTTACAAATTGCAAGCGATAACAAATAGAAAATAAATTTTCAGATTTGGATGCAGTCAGTCTCATAAATAATAAAGAGTGGTGTTAAAGGCACACCATCTTCGGCTTTGTGCACACCAATACTATGTGCACCCATTGGAATTTTATGTGCACACTATTTTCGACTTTGTGCACACCAATACTATGTGCACAGTCTGAGCAAACATAGCTGCAATGTATGTGAACTCGTTGGGCGCCGTTGCCGTCTCCTTCATCAGAGCAAACAGATCGACGGCAAGGCGGCCATGGTTGTGCATCGCGAGCCCTCCGATCATCACGTTCCAAAGCACGACGTCTTTGCTCGAAACCCGGCGGAACACCTCCAAAGCTGCTTCAACGCACCCGCATCTGCAGTACATGCCCACAAGAGTTGTGGGGAGGATGACGTCGTGATTGCATAGTTTTTTTTTTAATGAAATACGCGCTTTTTTGAACTGCGTCTTCTACGTTCATTTTCAGGAGAAGTGTTCAACATGAAAGTTGTAGATCTCAACGATATCTACAAATTTCATGTTGAACACTTTTTGATTTAAAGCCGTTTAGGCCCCCGATTTGGCCCCCGGAAAATAACGCGAAATTTGTAGATATCGTCGAGATCTACAACTTTCATGTTGAACACTTCTCCTGAAAATGAACGTAGAAGACGCAGTTCAAAAAGGCGTGTATCGAAAAGGGGGAGGCGGGCTGCTTCGGCTTTAGTTGGGTGGGGTTTAGAAAATCTAAATTATTAAGGATTATATTTTTGATGGGTGTGCATATAGCCGAAAATGGTGTGCTTTTAACACCACCCATAATAAACTGCGGCCAGAAATATCACCATCACTTCTTCGGCGCCACAGGAGCAGAAGAGCAACGCCGGAAGGGCATGGCACAAAAACAACGAGGACGTGCATTCATGGCAGCCTCTTCTTCTTCTTCTTCCCCAGCTGGATGGATGGTAATGGAATTTCCAAAACGAATCTGTCGAGACACAAACACAATCCTTCTGAATCTGAATCAAGCGAGGGGGGCAACTCATTCTTCTCAAGATGGCTGTGACTCTTTAGGGTTTAGGGTTTTTTGTATTTTTATTCCCGGGGCCGCTAGGGATGGATACTGCCCCGCCAGGATTCCGGTGCTCATCCGCAGCAGCAACTGTCATCTCCATCTCTCGTACTTTTCTTCCGAAGAGAATTAATTTCTCATCCTTTTCTCGCCCTTCCCCTCCCAGCTTGCATGACTCTAGTTTCTCCCCGCTTCACATACGCAATAGCGCCGGGAGCGATGGCGGTGACAGGCGTCCGAAGACTCATTATTATTCCCCACGGGAGCCGAGGCCTTCAGTGCCATCAACATCTCTCTTGCAAAACAGCGGCAGGAAGAATAAGATGGATGGAGAACAGCACCGCCGCCAGCAACGGCAGAAGAAGAGACGTGAACCGGCTGCTGCGGAAGAGTGCGTCCCATCGGAAGAAGAAGCATCCATCAGCGTCACTGCGTTGTACCAGAACGGAGACCCTCTCGGACGCCGGGAGCTTGGAAAGTGCGTTGTCCGCTGGATTTCTCAAGGGATGCGGTCAATGGCTTCGGACATGGCCTCTGCGGAGATCCTGGGAGAGTTCTCCGAGCTGAGGCAGCGGCTTGGCCTAGAGGTGGGGGCGGCAATATCGAACACCAGTGGTGCTGCCACTGGCACAGGAGAGCTGGCCTTCGTCATCCAGGGTCAGCCTTATCTTTATGCGATCCCCATGCCCAAAGGCATGGAGGCTGTCTGCTTGAAGGTTTGCACCCATTACCCCACCCTCTTCGACCACTTCCAGCGTGAGCTCCGTGATATTCTTCAGGACCTCCAGAGCAAATCCGTCTTCCCCGACTGGCGTACAACCGAATCCTGGAAGCTCCTCAAAGAATTTGCAAGCTCAGGTACCAATACTTCCAAACCCTTTCTGCCTCATTTTTTCCCCTTCTTCTTCTTTGATGTTTGTTAAAGCCTTGCTGGAATCAAGGTTAATTCCATGCACACGAATTGAGGAGACCAAGCAGGAACTTGACCTGCTGCTAAGCTCTTCCTATGGACTCTACTGTATATTTGCTATGAATTTACTCATGTTTGGACTCAGCGAAACTATAAAGCAGCCGTATATGTGAAACATAGTCTGAACTCCCGCTGATTCATAAGAAACAGAGTGAGCACATAATTGTTCATGAAATATGATTTTACTTCAATAAAAATAACTAGTCATCCTTCTGTTTATAGGATCTAAGCTGATATAATTGGTCTGGAAGATAATTTGCATTTTGATAGGTTAACTGTAATGAAACATCTCAATTATGCCCAATGTTTGATTGCATATATGTTCGACTTTCAGTCCCATACTTATTCATCGCTTTTATGTATATCTCTGCAACTTTAATTATGCTCGGTTAAGTCCTATTCATATGAGATCCCCCATTTCTATGGGAGCACATCAGGTGGTTCATGATTTAGGGTCTTTTCAGTATTCATTTATTGCCATCTTTTTTTTATAAAAGCCAAACTTTCAACCATCGATATTTTTTGTTTTAGCCTCACATGCCTTGCTGATTTATCCCATTGAGGTTGTGTTCTAGGTAGCACTCACTCATATTAGGATTGCCCTTCATAAACACTTAACTCTGAGGTTCCTATGGAACTTCATCTATTACATCAAAAGATGCCTTCATATTTAGAGTTATACTTCTTTATACTCAATGGTTCTTACAAGTTCCATCACGCATGGAACTAACTTATTTTTAGTGGCCTTACATGTTCCTCAATTCATTCATCATATAAATAGGATTAAGGATTGACCCTAACCAGTTCAAGATTTAGCTCCCACTATGTTGATCTTTTGCCTAAATGTGTTCAAAGGTGGCCTTCATCATACTCACTCCAATCTTCGGAGGGATGGTTCCCTTTAAGAGCCTTTGTCCAAATGAGAAAAAATTGCAAGATTCTAAGATAATATAAGACTCGTAACTCACTATGTTATATAAACACAGCAATAGCCACGTGCATAATATTATTAAAATGTCCTTAAAAAGAAAATTATATAAAAAATGAGAAGAAAATACATATGCTTTAGCATGTCCGCGCATCAATACATACCTCCTGAAAATTGACATTGTCCCAAACTCGAGTTTTTGGACAATGTGTGTGATGTCCTTCTCTGTTCACGGTGTAAGGGAACGAATGAACATGTGTGGATAGTGTTCTATTGTGTTTGATGTCCGTCAATTGCATTTGTATGTATCTTTAATAATCTTAGTGTCCAAGGTGAGTTGGATGATGAGCCTTATTTATGTTGTCTGAATGATGGGTGGTACCTGTGAGCCATGTTGAGGCAATGCATATGTGGTAATAGGGCCATACCTCTGATAGGAATTGGAATGAATCAATCATTTTTACTATGGACAATTGTAATATATATACAAGTACAATATAGGGTGATCTCAACACCCGAGGTGGCACTAAGCTAACTCTACGACTCATAATGAACATTGTATCTAACACCCCACCCCCCACACACAAACTTACGTGGGATCATAAACCGAGTGTTTAGACACTAAATAGGCATGTTGGCTCCTTGTCTGCGACTTTGTCATCAAATCTACAATCTGCTGATCGGAAGGAATAAAGGAGGGAGCAAGAGTGCCACTATCATAATGCTCACGAAGGAAGAAAACATCCACCCAGATATGCTTGGAGAGAGTGCTTCACCGGGTTTAAAGTAATCTGAATGACACCAATGTTATCACAGTAGAGTGGAGTGGGATAAGAAGAAGAATCACCAAAGTCCTTAAGAAGCCAACGAAGCCAAATAATATCCTTAGCAGTGGTAGTCATGGTCCGAAGCTCAGCCTCAGTGCTAGAACGAGAAACATAAGTCTGTTTCTTAGATTTCCATGCAATAAGTGAAGAACACAAGAACAGACAGAAACCAGTGACAGAGCGTTGGTCAACAGGATCACTGGCCCAGGTAGCATCTGAATAAGCATGTAGCTATAGAGAACTACTGCTAGAGAAGAAGTGACCACGAGAAGTCGTCGCTCGGAGATAACGTAGGAGCCACAACAGGTGACCGTAATGCAAATAGGTGGGCGCACAAACGAACTGTCTCAACACATGAACAACATAGGTGACTGTAATGCAGAAGAGAACACGAGAAGTCGTCGCCCGGAGACAACGCAGGAGCCACAACAGGTGACCGTAATGCACAGAGGTGGGCGCACAAACAAACTATCTTAACACATGAACAACATAAACAATGTCGGGCCGAGTAATGGTGAGGTAGACAGGACTCCCAACGAGGTGACGGTAACGAGTAGGATCAGAGAGTGAAACCCCATCATCCGGATGTAACTGAAGGTGAAGCTTCATAGGAGTTTCCACTTTGCGAGAATCAGAGAGAGCAGACCGAGATAGCAGATCTGATGTGTAACGCTGTTGAGAGAGGTGAAAACCACGGTCTGTAGAATTGACCTCAAGGCCCCAAAAGTAGCTCAACTGTCCAAGGTCAGTTATCTGCAATTGCTGCTGAAGGTATGCTTGACGAAAGCCATATGAGAAGGATCATCACCAGCAATGATCATATCATCCACACAAAGTAACAACAAAGTCCGACCACAAGAGAAGCGCACAAACAGAGCTGGATTATGTGAACTTGGTTGAAAACCAGCGGCTGTAGCGACTGAGCTGAAACGTGCAAATCACGTGCAGGGTGTCTGCTTGAGCCCATAAAGAGCTCGCCTCAAACGACAGATAAGATCTGGAGGATATGATAGACCAGAAGGTGGAAACATGTATACCTCTTGCTGAAGATCACAGTGAAGAAAGACATTCTTCACGTCGAGTTGAGACAGAAACCAGTGACAAACAGTTGTAACTGCAATAAGAGTCCGAACCGTAGTCATATGCGCGACTGGAGCAAAGGTCTCGTCATAATCTCTCTCCCGCTCCTGCTGAAAACCACGAGTAACTAGCCGAGCCTTGTACCTCTCCACAGAACCATCAGAGTGAGTCTTGAACTTGAAGACCCACTTGCAAGTAATATCAACAACACCATGCGAAAGAGGAACAAGATACCATGTATGAGTATGCTCAAGCGCCGCCAACTCAGCATATATAACAATCTGCCAATCAGGTATCTGAACAGCCTCACAATTGGAAGTCGTCTCTGGAGTAGTGCAAACAGTAGCAGGAAGGGCAGGTAGATCCAACGGTAGTGTAGCAAGGATAAGACAGTTGAGAGAACGTCGCTCATGAGGTGGGTTGCGACGCACTGGTGGATCATCTATGTGACACTTGCTGGAGGAGGCAGACACTGAGTCAGGTGGCACTGGAGACGAGGGAGTAGGAGGACGACGAGTGTAATGATATGGAAGTGGAGCGACGAGCGCATCAGAAGGATATGTAGGTGGAGAAGGGGATGAGTGAGAAGGCGACGGAGTAGACTACGACAATGGAGGAGGAGGTGACAGAGTAGACTGTGGCAATGGAAGAGGAGGTGGACATACTAGAGGGGAGGATACATGGGGAAGGGAGATGGGAAGAGTAAGAAACTGCACATCGGAGAGAGTAACAGATGCGTGCGAGGTTGAGGAACAGAAGACACGAATAAAGGATGTGACTCATCAAAAGTGACATCACGTGAGATGCGAAGTCGACGTGCAACAAGGTCATAAGATCGATAGCCCTTGTGATCGGTACTATATTTAAGAAAGGCACAAGGAACAAACTGAGCAGAGAGTTTGGTACGCTCACGTGGAGGGAGAAGAACATAATACCGACAACCAAAAATGCGAAAATGAGTATAACGCGGGGGTCTAGAGTACAGATACTCACCAGGACATTGACCCTGAAGGAAAGTGAAGGGTTGCATATTAATAAGATAGACAGCAGTGGAGACAACCTCAACCCGAAAATGAGGAGGAACGTGAGAGGAGATAAGAAGGGTGCAAGCTGTCTCAATAATGTGGCGATGCTTCTTTTCAGCAGTGCCATTTTGAGCGCGAGCACCGGGACAGACAAGCCGAGTGAGAGTACTGTGGGTAGCTAGCAGATCTCGAAAAACATGAGAAAGGTACCCCCCCTGAATCTGAACGAAAAATACGTATGGAAGTAGAAAACTGTGTACGCACCATAGCAGGAAAAGTAACATAAGTCTGAAAGAACTCAGAGCGAGAATGCATAAAGCACAGCCAACTATAATGAGAATAATCATCAACAAAAATAACATAATACCAGTGTACGCCTTTGGATACAAAAGGTGCGAGACCCCATACATCAAAGTGAACTAGATCAAAAGAACGCTGAGACCTAGACTCACTAGACGGATATAGGAGTTGTAGCTGTTTACCAAGCTTACAATCCGTGCAAGAGTGAGACCGATCAATAGGAACACGACCAAGGAATCCATGACTAATAAGAGTCGCAAGACGCGAACCACTAGGATGAACAAGACGATGATGCCACTGAGAAAAGTCCACCGAAGGAAGACAAAGAGTAGAATTTGTCAGTGACGAAGTAGTGGATGGAAGATGGAGGCGATCAAGGGCATACATCCCGCTTTGACGACGACCAGCTCCAAGGAGTGCCCCAGATAGACGATCCTGCACATGACATGTAAACTCATCAAAAGTAACAAGACAACCGTGGGATGTGAGCTGGCTAGCGGGTATGAGGTTCATGAATAACTTGAGTATGTATGCAACATCGGGAACATGAAAGTGACTAGTATGAAGGAGGACACGACTAGTGATGAGGTGAATGGTGCCATCTGCTACCATGATACTAAGGGCAGAGGAGACAAATTGACATGACAAGAGGTGGGTTGCATCATATATCATGTGAAAAGAGGCTCCAGAGTCGAGCAACCAGTCGGATGGGGAGATACTTGCAGGAGAGGAGGGAACCGACTGAGAGACAGAGGTACGAGATAGTGAAGCCTGTTGGGAGAACTGCGGGGCAAGTGTAGAAACAGAGAGATACTGCACGGAGCCAAAAAATAAGTGGAAAATGCACCAGTACATGCTTCTGACCGGACTGCTGAACCCTCTGAAGCTTGCGTCACGTAGATTTGAAGTGGCCACGACACTGACAGTAGTGACAGCGGGCCGGTTGACGACGAGGAGCGCATGCCTGAGCAGTAGAGGGCGCCAACGAACGAGGAACAGTGGGCTGCAGAGAAAACGAGGCCATCGGGCTGCAGGATCAGCCAAAAGAGGAATCAAGAGCGGCAAGAGATTAAACGGCGGCAGGAATTGAAGATATTAGCGTTGATTCGATGTATGAAGAAGCAGAAATAGCAAGAGCAGTGCAGGAACTGCAACAAGTTGCAGAAGGCCGGCGAAACAGCAACAAGTTACGGGATCAGCAGAAGGCCGACAAAACAACAGAAGGCCGGCGAAAATGTTGGAGTTGCAGGGCGTAGAGGTTGCGGGAGTTGCAGAGCGTGAGATTCCCGAAGGCAGCAGGCGGTGCTGGCACTGGAGACAATGATCGGCGAGGGACCTCCGACAGAGGTTGGTTGTCTCTAGCGGGCGTCGGTTCGGAACAAGAACAGGAGCAATGCCGACGATTTCAGCAGTAGGGCACACAAACGGTGCTGACACTGGAGGTAGTGATCGGCAGAGCAGGCTTGGACGTCGCAGGGGCGGTGCTGGAAGAAAATTTCAGACGGGCTTTTCTCCGGAAGTAGGCGGAGACAGATCTTACGGGGGTAGTCGACCGACCTTTAGGAAGGAGATTCTGGATCGATCGGCACGGGATTGATCGACACTGGATCGATCGACATGGGATCGATCGACACGGGATCAACAAAGACCTCTGCGGTGGTTCTGGAGAAGGTCGACGAGGACAGGATCGATCAGCTCTGGGATTGATCGACACGGGATCGCTGGTTTGCAGGAGCGACGGGTTGCAGGATCGGCAATGAGAACATCGACGACACTGGTCCGGGATCGAGAGGAGGGAGAGAGCACCGAAAACCCTATCCTCCCTCTGATACCATGATAGGAATTGGAATGAATCAATCATCTTTACTATGGACAAATGTAATATTTATACAAGTACAATATAGGGTGATCTCAACACCCGAGGTGACACTAAGCTAACTCTACCACTCATAATGAACATTGTATCTAAGATCCTCTTAATTCTTAGGGTTGTGGGAGAAACCCATATATATGATTTCCCGATAATGTGTTACATCAATAAATGTGGAATCTTATGTAGAGACTAGAGAGACTAATCAAGAGCCATTAGGGAAGGGAAGAAGGGGAGAGAGATCATGAAGGGCTTGGAGAGAAGAGGATTAAAGAAGAAATAGGGGTCGAGTAAGACCTCTATTTATAGTCTTTTTACATTTCATAACAAAAGCTAAATATGAATTAATACCCTATGATTTTAGGGCGTTGATATCCACACCGTAGTTTTGGCTAGTCGCACCGCACTTTCTCCTATTTTTTGCGCCTTTTAGAAATACTCCTTGGACATGCATTTTTAGGAAAAGTGTTCAACACGAAAGTTGTAGATCTCGTGCTACAACTTTCGTGTTGAACACTGTTCCTAAAAATGCATGTACAAGGCGTACTTCGGAAATACGCCCAGGTTTCGCGCTTTTTGGAAATGCGTCTTGTACATGAATTTTTAGGAAATGTGTTCAACACGAAAGTTATAGATCTCGTCGAGATCTACAACTTTTGTGTTGAACACTTTTCCTAAAAATGCATGTACAAGACATATTTCCAAAAGGCGTGAAAAATTAGGAGAAAGTGCGGTGCGACTAGCCAAAACTGCATCAGCGCCCTAATTTTAAAACACGCTTGATATGTAATACTGTAACACTCCCTAAGGCTTACAAAAATGAAGTTCCCGTCATTTAAATATCTTCAATAAAGAGAACTTGCATACGCCGTAGAGTTTGCAATGGTGTAGATTTCAAGAACCCCCATCACTGTTGAAAGCTAGAATGGGTGTAGCAACCTCTATTGAAGTGAGGTCACGACCATGAAGAAACCTGTAGACGAGCAGCATATTCTTGAATATGTTTTTGCCATTCTTGATCTTGACGACATTAGAAGGAAGTATTGAAGGAGCCAAGAGAACCGTTGGAATGGATTCATGAACAATACTCTGTTTCAGTTCGACAAACTGATTGGCTTCAAGAATCACCTGTTTGGATTTTTGATCAGATTTAGCTGATGAAAATACTTTAAGAATTGTCAGTGTGGATGCAAGCAGCAAAACACACATATCACCTGCCGAAGGTTCTTAATTGATCGAGATCTATTTAGGTTTAGCTATAACTGCCACAATAGAATCTTCAATAATGTTGATATTGATGTTATTGATCTCGTTGATACCTGTTTTTATTGATGTTCTTGATCTGCTTGATGCCTGTTGATATTGATGTTCTTGATCTCCTTGATGCCTGAAGGAGGTGATTATAGACCAGCAAGTTCAAATTTTGCTTCTTGCTCCCATTGTCTTGGACACGGTGAAGTTAAATTTGAGTTGTTCTAGCTGAGAAGAAATGACATCTTCGAGCTGCTGCACCATAGTGTGAAAGGTGATCTGAGTGTCTGCCATTGCAGGTTTAATTCAAGACGAGAGAGCCAATGTTACATCAAGAAATGTTGAATCTTATGGAAAGAGACTAATCAAGAAGAAGAAATCAAGAGGGGGATCTAGGAGAAAAAAGAGATTTCATTCATTTTTCCCTCAATTACAACCATAAGGCTTATGTTATAGCATTTTTCATTTCATAACAAAGCCTAAACATGACTTGATACTCTATAATCCTATAATACCATCGTAACATAATGTTGATAGGTTCTGTAGTTGGAAGGAGTAGAAATATTGGCAGCCTTGCCTACCACTTGAAAACTTCCTTGCCCGCAAGGTAGGGTGAAGGAAAAGAGTTGCCTATAGGCCTCCTAATTGATTGGTGATGTTGGTGGCTTTGGGTGGGGAAGTGAAGGTTGCAGTAAGGGTTTGAAGATGGGGTTGGCTGGAGTCCAGAGTTGAGGATTGGTATTGGAGGGTTTGTTGGACGAGCGAAAGTGAGCATCCTGTAAGTAGTGGTGGTCGGCAGCAAAGACGAAGGTGTTGCCCATGGGGATGAGGGAACAATCAGTCCGTAGAGGGCACGGGCCATAACACGAAGGGTAGGTAGAGTGCTTTGTCTCAAACCGATCGAGACGTGCGTCCATCATTGTGGAAGGATGCTGATCGGCTAGAGCAAAGTGAGCATGGTGGATTGGTGGCATTGGATTTCGGTGGTTGCAATGCGGCGGGTGTACAGTGGATTGAAGCAGATCAAATCAATTGATAGAAACAATAACAGAAGGTTGTACTGAAATAAGAAAATGGATTCAAATTCTCGAAGCATGCTCATGTCAAACTCCTAAGCGCTTCCTCTAGGAGCTCCACTTCAAATGAGATAAAACTCATAAAAACATTAAAAGAAATTACATAAGCTCTAGCATGCACGCATATCAAAGTCACCTTCTTTTCTTTGCACAACAAAATAGCTCAAAGAAGGAGATGGTAGAGAGTACTCGAGAACCATTTGGAATCTAAAGACTTATATTCTAAAAGAATTAGTTGAAACTTGGGTGAATGTAAATGGAATGGGGGGGGGGGGGGGGGGGGGTTGCCCATTTATAGGCCTCTACAGCTTTTCCCTTCCAAAGAACTGATGATTCTACACACAAGTTCGTATTATAATCTTCTACACACTCCCTGAGCCCTTTTACAAAATTCATGAAATATTCACACCACTCCAGAATTTTTGTACACTAGAGCTACCTAGAAACTTAGACAACTCCAGACACCTAGAGTTCTCCGCGTTAATATACAGGGTTACGCATGACTTTAAATTTTCACATGCTTTTAGATTCGTCCACAAACTTCTCCATAGGTGTTGAAACTTTCGTGCATAGTACGCATGTCAAAAAGTGTTGCGGATGCATTGGTGAACTCAGTATGTGAGACTTGCCTTCAGTTAAATTTTCACTTCTTTTTTCTTTCTTCTTGTTCTTCCTCTTCTCTTGATTTATTTGATTGATTGAAATTGTGATCAATTATTTCAAATGTTTTGGATCCTGATTTTTGTTATCTGCGCAAAATTTCAACTGATTGTGCGACTTTCATGCTAATGTGATTCTTGCTGCTAATTTCTTTTTGGAGGGTGAAATATTTTTATCACAGCAAATTTCATCGAACTTTGACTCCCTTGTTAGCGTCCAGAATTGTTTATGAAGATAGTTTGTTTCCAATGAATATGCATGTTTTCTTGCATAAGCTGACTGCTTGTAATATAAATTTTCCGTTTAAAAAGTATAGCATGCATTGGTTTTGCTAAAGCCACATTAAAAATGTTAGATACTTGAACATTCTGCATCAGAGGTTTGCAGTATCTAGCATAAATATGCGTCCTATCTTCAAATTTTTCATATTTTCTCTCTTTATAGTAAAGAATTCATTCCCTAATCTGTATATATGGATTACTACAACATGGTTCAGCACATATGCTAGGTCAACAAAAATCTGCACCATGCTTTAGCATTCATTGGATCACATAGGTAATATATCTGTGAAGTGACCTAACACTCCCTTAACTTACAAGTTAAATGGTCTTCTCAATGTGCTGTAGCCTAACATGCCATGTCTGAATTTTGACATATGAATTATGTTATAGACTTACACGACACTGACGCCGAGACTCCATGGAAGGTCTATATGCGCCGAGCGCGAATGATGCGTGTCCAGACCAGGTCCACGGAGGACACCGCTGCTTAGTAATTTTATTTTAATTATTTCAGCATCGTTGTATTTTTCTATTTTTGTGGACGGCTAGTCGCACCCCACTACTATATAAGCTGAGTTGTATGTTTGTTTGGAGTTTGCTGGATGAATGTTATTTCTCTTTTCCCTAACCTTAATCTCTTCTTTCTCTTACCGTTCTCTTTCTCTCTTACTCTTCCGCCGACACCTCTTCTCCTCAGTCGGTTTTTCTCCGTAGCGTAACAAATTAACAGATGACATGGAAAAATTTGGGCCATCATGTTTAAATTATTTTGTGAATTTCTATTACGCACACGCCCGAGCAAAAATCAGGAGAAGAACATGAGCGTTGGCTCTATATACTTGACAACATTCTGGATGAGTTGCTACACTTTGGAATTGTTGCGGGAGCACCTATGGGAGTCGCCATGAAAGTTCTGAGGCGATGAATGTTATTTCTCTTGACAACATGCTGGATGAATGTTATTTCTCTTTTCCCTAGTCCTAATCCCTCCTTCCTCTTCCTGTTCTCTTTCTTTCTAACTCTTCCACCGACATCTCTTCTCCCCAGCCGAGTTTTCTCCGTAGCCTAACATTTGGTCCGACTCTGCCGTCCTGCCCGTCGCAGGCCGCCGGATCTCTCAATCGTTGCCGATCCAACCACCCGCAAGTCCCGCCCGCCGCAGTCCCACGCCATCTGCGAACCCGTTCCGTCCCTTCCCGTCCCGCATTCCACTCCGTTGGTCCTGGCTCTCCGACATCCACAATGCTCCACCATGCCTCTTTTTGGCGTTCGCGATGGCCCCTTCTACCCGCTCCACCGCGGATCCGCCGCAGGAGGGCTCCGCCGAGGCCCTTCTCTGCTGCGTCGATGCTCAGGAATCCCTTGTAGTCTCCATGCACGCCTCCATTCTCGCCCTCCATGTCAAGATCGACGCCCTCCAACCCTCAGCCGCCTCATCCATAAACGGCTCCATGTGTCCACCCGCCGACGTGTCCATCCTCGGGGCGGCGCCTATCCTTTACACCGGGGACTTCTCGACCCCGCCTCTTGCGGGTCGCTCCGCCCTCGCTTTCAATCTTCCTGCCTTTTCCGGTGTTGACCCGATTGGGTGGATCGCCCAGCAGAATAGTATTTCGACCTCCACCACACTCCTGAGCAGCATAAAGTCTCCACCGCCATCGTGGGACTCGATGGCTCCGCCCTTTATTGGTCCTGGTGGATTCGACAGTCCAACCTCGCCATCTCTTGGTCGGAGATCAAACAGGAGATGAGCCGCCGATATGACAGTCGCTATTCCGCGTCTGCAATTGAACGCCTGTGTGGGGTCCGCCAGACCGACGCACTGGACGATTACATTGATGAGTTTGTCTCCCTCGTCACCCATGTTCTCGGCTTAACGCTAGATCACTACCTCGGTTTCTTCATGCAGGGCCTCTTGCCCAACATCCGCACCCGACTCCGCACACACCATCCACAAACGGTTTCGGACGCTCTCAACATGGCCCGTCTGGTGGAGGCTGATTTGTCTCCTCGGCCACCACCTCCGGGAGGAGGCGTTCCGTCGGGGGGGGGGGGGGGCGTGGTGGATCGCCCCTGCAAAACTCCCACCTCCTCGGCCTGGCCAAACGGCTCCTCCACAACGCTTCTCCACCCGCGAGTTTGACGATCTCCATCGTATGGGGTTATGTTTTCACTGCCGTCAGTCCTATTCTCCTACCCACGCGTGCGCGGTCAAGGAGTTTTGCGTCATCATCGACGACTTTGAGTAGGAGGAGACTTTAGCGGATTTCGAGAACCACAAAATCTCCAAGGACACCCCCAAGGACACTACGGACGTTTCCGCCCACCGTTTGGAGCTTCCTTGTTTTTCCGTGGCGGCCTTTTCGGGCCCCAAACCATGAAGTTGGCGGGCAAGCTCGGCGACTGCCACATTGCTGTCATGGTGGACAGCGGGGCGAGGCATAATTTCCTCTCCTCCCAACTCGCCCAACAGCTCCACCTTCTGATGGAGCCGTCCACGGACTTCACTGTCAGTTTGGGCGATTGTCGCCGCCGCTCGATCCAGGGTTGCTGCCCATCTGTTTCCCTCTCAGTGGGTACATGCTCAGTGACGACGGATTTCTACGTCTTCAGTCTTGGCGGAATCGATGCCATCTTGGGCGTTGCGTGGCTCAGCATGTTGGGCGACGTGCGGGTCAACTGGGCGGCCATTTTGATGCGGTTTCTCCCGGATGGTCGGGAGCGCCACCTTGTGGGTAATGCCACTTTACTTCGGGCTCCCATCTCATTCCGCACGATTCACCAGACGTCGGACGTCGATTTCTCCGCGTGGCTTTGATCCATCTCCGAGGCGGCCCCGTCACCGCCGGCCCCGTCACCGTCGACCCCGTCACTGCCCCGGCCCTTCAGGCCCTCCTCTCTGAGTTTTTAGACCATTTTGCTGCTCTGTCCGGCTTACCTCCGGCTCGTCTGCATGACCATGCCATCCCTCTCCTGCTCGGCGTGTCGACGGTCTCCGTCCGACCGTATCGCTATGGGAACATGCAGAAGTGCGAGATCGAGCGACTCGTCTGCTATATGTTGATGGGAGGCCTCATCCGTCCCAGTGCAAGCCTCTTTTCCAGCCCAGTTCTCCTGGTTAAGAAGAAGGACGGGAGCTGGCATTTCTGCTTGGATTACCGGGAGCTCAACAATGCCATCGTTCCAGACAAGTACCCGATTCCCGTGATCCATGAGCTTTTGCTTGAGCTCTACGGTGCCACCTTCTTCATCAAGCTGGACCTCCGTGCCGCTACCATTAGATTCGCGTTCGGCCAGCTGACGTCGCCAAAATGGCTTTTCGGACTCATGATGACCATTACGAGTTCCTGGTTATGCCCTTCGGCCTGACCAATGCCCCGACCACCTTCCAGGACACGATGAATATCTTCCGCCTAGTACTTCGCCAGTACGTACTTGTTTTTTTAATGACATTTTGGTCTACAGTTCTTCTTGGCAGGAGCACCTTCAACATGTCTGCCAAACTTTGACCACCCATCAACATCATTACATCAAGCTCCACCTGACAAAGTGTTCCTTTGAGGCTTCCGAGGTGTGCTACTTGGGCCACACCATCTCCGCCGCGAAGGTGGCGATGGACCACGACAAGATCATGACAGTCCTCCACTGGTCGACACCCTCCTCCCTGCACGATGTTCGCTGGTTCCTGAGACTGACGGGTTACTATCGGCGGTACATCTAAGGGTACGACACGATGGCCCGTCCCCTCACCCAGCTCCCGAGGAAATCCGCTGAGGGGCCCTTCGAGTGGTCAGTGGAGGTCTCCGCCGCTTTTGTTTCTCTTCAGCGGGTCTTGTTACGGTCCCCAGTGTTGGCCATACCGGACTTCTCACAGCTTTTCCTCGTGGAGTGCGACGCGTCGGGCGTCGGCGTGGGTGTCTTCCTTATGCAGGCCGGCCGACCTGTGACCTATTAGTCGTGCCTCTTCTGACACTATCCGCAGCCGCTCCGCGTACGAGAATGAGCTCATAGGTCTCGTACTCATAGTTTAGCTTTGGCGCCCCTATCTCTTGGGTTGCCAGTCCGTGGTACGCACCGACCACCACTATCAAAAGCTTTTGGTGGCCCCCTGCCCTTGTCCGAAATTGGCCCCCCTCGGTTCTTCGGCCCGTTCGAGGTCCTCACCCACATTGGGGCGGTCGCATACCGCCTTCGCCTCCCTAGCGGGAGTCACATCCACCCGTTCTTCCATGTCTCACAACTGCGTCGCGTGGGGGGCGAGCATACTGTCGCGGATCATCTTCCGGGCCTCCGGCCGACCTCGATCTTGCCAGGGAGGCGCCGTACTACCATGCCTCGATCCTGGATCATTAATGTCGGTCTCTGGGCGACCCCACCTCAGAGGAGGTCCTCGTGGCTTGGACTGGTCGCCCGACTCTGACGCGACTTGACTCCCTCAGGATGATTTCCTCCGCCAGTTTGCCGACTACTGCCTTTAGGACATATCACATTTTCCAGACAACGACATTGTTACAGACTTACACGACACCGACACCGAGACTCCATGGCGGGACTATGCGCGTTGGGCCTTAATGTCACGTGCCCAGATCGGGTCCACGGAGGAGACTACTGCTTAGTAATTTTATTTTAATTATTTCAGCATCGTCGTATTTTTCTATTTTTGTGGATGGCTAGTCGCACCCCACTACTATATAAGGGGAGTTGTATGTTTGTTTGGAGTTTGCTGGATGAAAATTATTTCTCTTTTCCCTAACCTTAATCTCTTCTTTCTCTTCCCGTTCTCTTTCTCTCTTACTCTTCCGCCGACACCTCTTCTCCTCAGCCGGTTTTTCTCTGTAGCGTAACAAATTAACAGATGACATGGAAAAATTTGGGCCATCATGTTTAAATTATTTTGTGAATTTCTATTACGCACACGCCCGAGCAAAAATCAGGAGAAGAACATGAGCGTTGGCTCTATATACTTGACAACATTCTGGATGAGTTGCTACACTTTGGAATTGTTGCGAGAGCACCTATGGGAGTCGCCATGAAAGTTCTGAGGCGATGATGTATATTTTTTGTAATTAAATAGTATTAGTTAAATGGGTAATATTAATTAATTATATTATATTAATTAAAGTAGTTTGTTTTTTTGTTTAGGAATGCTCTCCTACTTGTATATAAGGTGGTGGGGTAGGGCTGTTTTAGGATTTTTGGATCATTGGCCTTTTGGGCTCTCATTTGAGAGAAACACTCTTTGTAGGATCCAACATTCGAGAGTTTCGTCGAAGCTTGTCTCTGGATTTTATCTTGTATGTTTTCATTGTATAATTCAATTTCGAGTGTCCTTTCACTCTCACGATCACCTCTTCGATCACAGAAAAATATTAATCATAACAATAGTTTGACCTGCCACCACCCTCCTCTCGCCGCCTCTGCAGTCGTCTGGAACCAACACCAAGATCGACTCTGACCTCCTTCACCAACAAATCAAGGCTACCATCGTCACTCTCAATGCCAAGTTTGTGCACTTGGAAAAGCTCGCTGGGCAGGCCCAACGATGGGCACAATGGACGACCCCCTAGCGGTACCACCATGGTTGCACCTTTTGTCATGTTGCATGACTTGGATGTTGCTCCCTTTGTCCCTAATACTGAACAACAAAGAAACCCACAATACAAACAGTCCATACTCCAGGGCATCATTCTCATTCCCGAGCTCTCTCTCACGTCATTGGATGTAGTGAACAGACACAGTGGCTCCTGTCACTAAACTGCAGAAGCAGACACAACCACCAGTTGTCAAGGAGATGACATAGCTAGCCCTCGTTCTCTAGAAACCGCTTGGCCCGATCCATGACGCACCAAACCATGTCACCAACTCCGGTTGAGCCCACGTCTCCCACCCCGACCCTTCTCTACAACCACATTAAACATCCGATCGACTCCCTAGGGGCTGCATTCACGGCCTCCCCCGCGGTTCCTCCACAATATAGGAGGAAGCAGTGCACTCCCTCAAAGAAGACCCCACACAAACTCCTATCCATCTTCCCTTTTCCTACAACCCAACTCCATGTGCTATCCTCACTGTTACCCATTTTCAGTCCGCATTTCCTCCTTCCCGCAGCTCGTTCTTTCACAAGGCCTGACTCTGCCGGCCTGCAGCTCGTTCTTTCACAAGGCCTGACTCTGCCGGCCTGCAGCTTTATCCCTTCCTCCATATAATTTTTTCTAAATTTTGTCCTAAATTTTGTCCATTCATGGTTCCTCCGGAAGCCCCATTCAACCTTGACATGCACCCCACGCTACACCCATGCATATAACCCCAATACCAAAAAACTTTTTATCTTGGAGTTAGGGCTGATTTTGAGTCAAGCTCTTGCGATTTAGGCTCGACTTGAAATCAAAATTTTTGAGTTGAACTCGACTCAAAATCAAAATCCATTTCAAGTTGAGCCGGCTCGACTCAAAATGGCTTGATTTCAAATTGACTCAAAACTGAATCAAGCCAGCTCAAAAGTGAGCAATTTTTCTCTTTCGTATGAGACAACTCAATTAAATTGAGTCGGTCTGAAATTGAGCAAATGAAGCCCTTTTAGGCTTTATTCATTTAGTTCAGGTTTAGACTTTAGTGCTATTAATTTTAAAATAATCATATGTTAATAAGTAGTTAATATTTTAATCAACTTGAGCTGATTCAAATCATAATTTGAGCGATTTAGAATAGACTCTGAATAGGCTCGAAATGTAATTCAAGTCAATTTGATTAGACTCAAATTGAGCAAATCAATTGCAAATGATTCCTATTCGGCTCAATATCCGAACGATTTTCGAGCGACTTTCGAGTTTGGAATAATATGCTCAGTCCTACTTGGAGCCTCCTCCTTATACTCCGAATACAACCCAAATCTCTTTAGCATCTTCTCCTAATCATCATTCTTCCTCCTTGTCACGATAGTTCCCGCCGCCCCTTTTCATGAAGTTGCACCCTGTCAAAATTTTAAAAGATCTCGACAAAATATGTCACGACCCATCTCAACAAAAGTCAGAGTGTGATTCGGGCGGGTCGTGATGCATAGGCGAAAAAGAAGTCCATGTCTGTTAGGAGGAAGCAGAGATACTGATAAATAGGTTTAAAATAATTAATTTTAAGGAAAATAGTTGTTTTTATGCAAAAATTTTAAAATATAGTAATGTGAAACAAATGTACATGTATATTAATAAAACTCATGATACAGGTCCTGATACGGATTTTCACGCAATGTCAATTTCAGATAAATGAACATGCAAAAAATGTTAAATTCTAGTACATATAATATTTAGCCTAGTGGTTGTACATGATTTACTAATCATAATTATTACATAAAAGAAATGTCTGACAGTAAAAGAAATGAAACGTAAACACAGTACCTGAAGCTTGACGCAGATCGGGCTCAGGAAGTAGGCGGCGTAGACACGAACGCTAAGACAAATCCAAAACAAGAAGGAAAAATCTCAAAACATTGATAACATAAGTAAGCTAAAGTACAAAACTAGTAAGAGAAACAAAAATGAATGAATACCAATTTTCATGAAGCAAACTAATCAAGACAAGCAAGTAAGTGAGTCAAACATAAATAATTAGAATTATTAGAATACTCCAGAGCAAAACATATAATTGTTCATGTAATATCATAAGCTGTAATCAATGAATTGTGTAGGTGTTTTTAGTCGGTGCACGTGATTCACACTCAAGTTCAAGTGCATGTCTTATTAGAAAAAATTTTCTGCTTACCGTGACCATGCAAACAAGGAGAAGTACCAATTAAACACTACCTTTCAAGATTGCTTATGATATTAATGGATGGATGAATTCATAATTGGGTAATTCTAACAGGAACAGATTCATACTAAAGGGAAACATTAGATTGAAATAAACTTTACTCAAGACTTACAATCAGACAGACATAAGAAACAAAATTCGATGACACCGAAAACTAGTAAGTGAGTTTTGAAATTTGCAGGTTCGAGGGATTAAGTTATCATTAACGAGAAGATTTTTCAAGTAAATCGCAGGGGTAAGTTTGACATGCATCGATTCCGAGATAATAAATACTCATTTACATTAAATAATTTTTATGACACGATTAACTTCCAAATAAACATGCGTACTATCTGAATATTAAATAAAGCACAAATCATCTGTTTGTTAACCAGAAATATTAACATCTATCATTTCGAGACTTGTTGCTCATACCCATAAATTCATCATTCTTCCAATTATACGTCAATTAAGGGACTCATTCATCTAAGTGAAAACACATATATATATATAAATCATTGATGATCACAAATCCATATCATTCCAAACGTATTAAATCAAAAACCGCTAACTTATCAGATTGGACAGTCGAGATTTAAGTTCATTTGACAAAGCAAATATTTGAGAATAAAGTCATTTAATTGTAAGAACAGACACATTAATTTATGTTCAATGACTGTAAGAGAGAGAGATCTTTACTTGCCTTAAGGTGAGGTTGAAACTGACGACGACGGTTAAGCGGCACAAGAAAAAAGAAAAATCCTATTTGAACCTGTTCAAGCACAATTATAATTGATATTTGACATGACAACATTCTACGCTTGCACAGGGTATTATTTACAAAACCTAAAGCATGAGAGGCTTAGCGAATTACCTCCCACAGTGAGGGGAGAAGAGATTTCCACGCGGAAACGGAGACTTGGCGGCGCTTGGCTAGGAGAAACCCTAAGTCGGAGAGGGCTTTGCGCGATCTTGTCAATTAGGTCGAGGAGCGGTGCCAAAAATCACAAAGAAATATGAATTAGTTGATTATAAAATATCAAAAATCTTGAATCACAAGTTGGACCCAAAAATGGAGGCAAAAATTTCATTAGAGGTCAAGCAAAAATCTGATTAAGGGTGGAGGAAGATTCTTACCAAAAGGAGTCAAATCTAAGCCCAAGGAGGAGAGAGGAGGAAACCCTAGACATCCCTCTCGCAAAACCCGTCCAAGAAGACGAAGAAGAGGGTTGTTGTTGCCTGAGGAAGAGGGAGGAAAGAGAGTTGTTGCTGCTCATGAGGAAGATAAGGAGATGCCGGCCCCTTGGAGGGAAAAGATGTGCTGCTGCGGATAAACCGACAACTAGAGTCAGAGGAGGAGGGAGAAGAACCGTTGGCTAGAGGAGGAAGAGGTGCTGACCACGAGAGGAGTTGAAGGAGGCGCCGACGCTGACTTGCGGGTATCAACACGGGAGCGGGAGCAGCGGGGGAGGCTGAATCGGGAGGAGTGTGAGACGGGTCTGGGAAAGCCCTAGGCCAAAGTTTTTCTAATAAACCAGGGGGGAGGGGGGAGGGGCTGCGTGTTTTAGAGAAAGGGAAAACCAAGTATCGATTTTACAAAATCGCCATTGATAACAAGACATAAATTAAAAACCCTAAACCCCACCCTTTTGTTTATCTTTTTTTTAGGGTTGTTACAAAAAATTTGAAACTCGACCTCGGGGGCAAGATTAATTTTCAAAGGCGGAATAATATTACACACACGTCCGAGCAGAAATCAGGTGAAGAATCGGAGTGTCAAATATGTACTCAATGACACTCTCGATGAGCTACTACACTTTGGAATGGTTATGAGAGCGCATATGAGAGACACTTTGAAGGTTATTCAATGATGGTATATATTTTGTAATTAATCAGTACGAGTGACGAGCACGGGGCTCTGCCCCTACGGCTAACTACGACAGTACCCCAATGGCGATAGTGCACGGGGGCCCTCCAGTGCCATGCACGACATTACTCCTGCCACAACATTGCCCCGACGCTCTCGCCGCTCGCAAACCCCCGTGCGCTATACTCCACCCATTGTTTTTTTTTCTGTGTGCGCGGGGTTTGTGAGTGGCGAAGGGAGTACATTTTTTATTGTAGGTAAGAGACATTGACTATATGAGAACACGTTTTTTAAAATCAAGGGAAACACATACATTAAAGAAATTGAAAATTTTGTAATAAAGAGGGGTAAAATCGAAGTTGAATGTTTCACCAAAGAGTGTTTTTCTCTTTTAATATAGTATAGATTAGTTAATTATTAATATTGGTTAATTAATTATATTAGTTACAGACTTACAGTAGTTTGGTTTTTGGGATCTTTGAATTATTGGTTTTTTGGGCTCTCATTTGAGAGAAGTGTTCTTTGGTGGACCAGCCTCCGAGACCGGATTGTATCTTGTATGTTTTCGTCATTTAATGCAAGTTTGAGGGGGTTTCTCTCTCTTGTAATTATCTATCCGACTGCACACAAATATTAATTGTAACACTTTCACTATAGATTTGTGCGACCACATGTTTCTGCAATGATGAGTTCTTGCTGAGCACTCTTCACCATAGATTTGTAACCTATGACAGTGTTGGCTACTCACTTGTATTTGAAAAACAATGAAGCTCGTTGACTTAAAGCCCAAACTCACAACAAGCTGTTTGACTCGGTGCTAATTGTAACACAAGCTCCTTGACCCAATGCCTTCAGTATGAATTAGAAATGATTTTCATACGGTAATTCCAAGCTTAGCCCTAGGTAAATTTATGGTCAATATAGTTTTCTGAAACAGCTACATGGAATAATCAGGGTAGAGGAAAAGTGATTTTCTTTTGTTAATTTTGCGACCAACCATGCTTCTGAGTTTTTTTTTTGAAATACGTTAAGGGGCATCTTATTTTGTGTGTGTACCTTTATATTTATCATCTCCTTGTCTATAAACCACAACTAATAAAAAACACTTGTTACAAAATGTGTTTGCAGCCCAGCATCGAGCTGCTGTAAGGAAAATGACAGACGCAAAAACTGTCCATAGTGCTCTTGGGATGCAGCTGGAGAAAGTAACATTAGTACAGGACAAGATAGACGATTTTGTTAATCGCATGTCAGAACTTCTTCGTATTGAACGGGATGCAGAGCTAGAGTTCACCCAAGAAGAGTTAGATGCTGTGCCTCATTCTGATGAGAATTCTGAGCCAAAACCAATTGAGTACCTTGTTAGCCATGGACAGTCTCAGCAAGAGCAATGCGATACAATTTGTAATCTGAATGCTATCAGCTCCTCTACCGGTAAGTTGAACAAATTTTATGTATTTTTATCTCTTGCATAATTACTGTCTTTATTGGCCTGAAATGTGTGTAATATGAATTTCACCAATTCAGTATGAGTAGATCTGCTGATTTAATATTTTCTATCAGTAGTAATCACCTGAATTGTCTAAATATTGCAAAACATTAACAAAATTTAAAATCCATGCTATAATCCTTTTTATTCTCCCTGCATGGGTCCTATACTAGATATGGATAAACGCATGATTCAATAATCCTAGGAGAAGCTATTTCGATCAAAAGGGATTTAATGGCAATCTTCTTTATGCTTAATTCTGTGGATTTAATTAGTTGTCTCATTGTGTCAATATTTTTGCTGTTAGCACGGAGGCCTTGATCATTTTCAGCTTTGGAGTACCATTGCACATCAATTTATTTATTTTATCTTTCATTCAGATCGATAATTCCTATTAACTGATCCATCTTCCAATAATTCATTCAGCTCATCAATTCCTAGTACATATCCAATTTTCAACACAAAAAGGGAAGTAGGATTAAGTGGATTTTTAATTGGCTTTGTGTAACCCGCAGATAGCATGAAAAAGTTGAGTTCTCACTGCTTGACTAACTATTAGAAAAAGAAAACCAGTGATTTATGATATTTTTACTAGAATTTGAGTCCATTTTCTAACACTACCATTGTGCCTAATGTAGGGCGATTAGAAAAATATCCGGCAGGATGTAAATGAGTACTTAACTTGCTGACACAGGATGAATCTATAGGCGACGGACAAAATCGGTGATCTAACCCTACATGCTATGCAAAGCCCGACGGATTAAGCCACTGTTAAATAATAATTTAAACATCCCACGCAATTAAATTTACAACAAGACACAATAATTAATTAGGGCGAGACAAGCTTAGGCTTCCCTCCGCGTGAAGGGCCAAAGCAAGAGCGCACATCGAATAAAACCCTGCAAATCACAATAATAATCTAAAAGTAAACAACTGTCATACAAGATATCCAAACGAGTATAAGATCTAATCCAATTTAAATATGCTAAAAATAATAATCAAGTACAACGAAAACTCGCCAAGTAGTGGCACCGTTGTGATGAAAACGGTTGGTTTAGGGCCGGAGATGAATGGACGACGATCCCAGGTGGAACCGAAGGTGATGAAAACGGTGTAGGTGTCTGTCCTCGACGGTGGCGTGTAGAATTAGATCGAAAATGGATAGATCCGACCACTTATGGGTAGATCCGGGTGAGGGGTGGGTGGATCTGTTGTTTGGTAGTGGACCCGGGCTAAGGAATGTAATATGGGTGGATGATATGATGGATCGGGGGCTGAAATTCCCGGATCTGTACTGATCCGGGATGAGGAGGAAATGGGATGGTGGTTCCACGTGGGGGAGGGCTGGCGGCACGATTTTGAGGGGCTTACAAAGGGAGGCTGCAAGGTGATTAAGTGGAGGTCGGTGGTGCAGGGAGGGCCAAGATGGGGCGGCTGGAGGGGCTTATATAGGATTGAGGGTTGGTGGCAAAGAAAAGGGAGGCGTGAGTGGGCGGCATCCTGCAAAGAATTTGTGGAGGCCGGCGGCGGGATGGCTACAGGAAAGGGGGGGGGGCTTTTGGCTTTGCACAGTTAATTTCATTAACAGTGCAATGAAGGGAACCAAGATTTCTGGACTGCTTCCAGTGGCTGTGTTTGGGGGCTGTAGGGGGCTGCGGGAGGGAGTTTGGGAGGGGGAAGGAGTCTAGGGTTAGGGGATACCTTGGGGAGAGAGATACAAGCCTAAAAGTCGTCACATAAGGTTTAGGGTCCCGGTCCACTGTATGTCTTCATCTATGCTCTGCATTAATCTTCCCGGCTTGAAAGAATTAATCTTCCGATGAATATGAATCAAAATTCTCTCACTGTATGCCAAGTTAAACTCAAAGAGGTCCATCAGAGCTCGCCCAAGTGTCGTCGCTGGAAAAATGTCCTCGCCAATCAACTCCCCCGACTGAAAAACTGTCATCTCCGGTGAATGGAGATTACCGTGTTGAAGTCGAAGTCCAAGGGCGAGTTAATCGAGCTCTGCTGCAAGTACCCAGGTGTCACCAACGTCTATAGTAGGAATGCAATGGTGGAGTCTGGTCTCCATGATGCTCTCAACACTCAACTCACGAGTGGTGGATCCCGGTGCGATCGGCGCCGCCGTGGGTAGAACCAAAGAAGACAAGTCCCCTGGTGGGTGGGTGTTAGAAGTGGGTGAGTAGTGGTGGCCATCAGACGTGTGTGGGCTATGAAGCTGGGAAGGCAACAAAAATAGAGGCGTAGACGACTGGAATTCCCCACTGCTTCGGTCCACATACCCAGGATACTTGCACTAAATACCAGGTGGATACCTATACTTGCAGGGATATCGAGATCATAGGTGTTTTCTTTGATCTGTCTCATGAGTATATAGGGGTCCATTCGCCTAACGCTCAAGCTTTTAGCAAGCCTCACACGGAGCCTCACAACGCAAATTCGCACCATCACTTGCTCGCCTTCATGAAGTACCTGCTCTTGTCAGTGAACATCCACATGTGATTTACAAAATTTATTATCATTGTGGATTTTTTATTGGACTGACTCATGACACACATGCAAACGATGAACAGACAACACAACAGACTCATGCAAATGATGACGAAACGACTCAACAGACTCAGGCAAATGATGCAAATGAAACATGACAGACATTACATGCGTTCTATGGGAAAATCTAGTAATGACTGAGGTGTCTCTAAAATCTAGTGGCCGATCAGGTGGCTCTCTCGGTGGAGTGTAGAAAACTCATCCCGTGTGTGCCGAGTGTCCAGGTGACCGTGCGAGACACCTACACTCAAAAACAAGCTCGTAAAGGGCCTAACGTCTCTCGGGGAACGTAACACATCATGGGGTTCAACAAGAGGTATGTAAGAAAAGTCATTACGAATGCGACAACCATCTTCATGAGAATCGTGTATACCGACTAGAAGACGTGACTCTCGAGTGTGGTGCTTGTCCCTGAAGTAAAGAACTCGTCTGGTGGGTCAGTAGGTGGTGCGTCCTAAAACTCGTCGAGAATGCGGTGCGTCAACTGGTGGTGCCCTGGACACTTAATGCTCCACACAATATCCATCCTCTGGGGCAAGTCCAAGGACGATAATGGAAGAGGCGCCAATAACTCGAAACTCGTAAACAAGCAGCTCATCAGGAGGCTCAACAAGGGGTTGTCATAAAACTCGTCACTAGGGTCATGATCCTCCATATGAGTACCCTCGTGAGGGGCAGTGTCCCCGTGAATGGATGACATAACCACCGCGAGATCAACACCAGACTCTGATCTCTTGGTCATGATGTGACTTAGAGCAATGACAAGGGGAGGGGGACATAGACCTATTCTCAAGAATGGGTCTGTGAGTGTGGTGTCAAGAATGGGGTCTGTGGTTGGGGTACAAACTAATTCGGTGCTTGGCAAAAGAAGAGGTGTGGGTGAGGGACACAATACTGCAGACTCAATAGGTTGCTCAGGCTCCCTCTCAATTGGGGTCACAAGAGACGGGTCAAAAATATGAGATAGTTCGCTCGCTGGGCTAAGCACCCCGTTTGGGGTGAGAGCAATCCGCATCAGGTATCACTTCTATCGTGGCTGACAGAACAGTGGTAGGCGTCGTGGTGACCTCAGCATGAGAGGGACTCATACTGCGGAGGTCAAGTTGAGAATCCTATCGATCAGCTCTTGCGGATCTAAAAGACTGCTCATAACGAAGGGCGAGCTGATATGTCAGCTCGAGGGACTTCGAGCTGTGATAAACCACCTCAGTGCGTATGTCAGACCGAAGTCCAGACCGAAATCGGGGAAGGGTCTTGGCTGGGTCCTCTCGGATATCATCGCTCACCACTAACTCATCAAAACGTTCTATGTACTCAGTGACAAACATGGATCCTTGTTGAATGGAAAATAATTGGTCGAGCAAGCGACTTTGATACGACGAAGTCAGATACCTCTAACACAATGTACGCTTCATATCCACCCAACTAGTGATGCAACGAAGACGGTCTCGCTCGCGGGTCCTCTCAATGCTAGACCAATATGTCATCGTCTGATCTAAAAGTCCAAGTCTCGCAAACTTGACGCGACGCTCACCGAATAACTCAAAATTATCGAGATAATACTCCATATTCATGAGCCAATAACTGAAAGATTCGGAACTCGATGAGCCGTCAAAAGATGGGGCAACGGTACAAAACCGACTCTCAAGGTCTCTCTCGGAACGACAATCCTCATAATAATCATCCCTAAGGTAACCGAGTCGTGTCAAAGGATCATCACGATCCGCTCACGTGTACGGATAAAAACGACGACAATCATCATACTGATCGTCTTTAGCATAGTGCCGTCGTGTCGGTGGGTCAACACGATCTCTGAAAGTGGCGTGTTATGATCGCGAATAATCATCGTAGTGTCGTGAGGGTCTCCCTGAAGGGGACCTATTAGGGCGGATGCAAGTGCACTTGAGACCTCCAAAGTGAGGGGAGGAATAATTGTGACATCTAGACATAATGAAAAACCTATAGACTCTACGACTGCGTATTAAAAGAGCGTGTAACCTAGCTCTGATACCAATTGACGCGGGACAAATCTATAGGCGGCGAGTAAATGGTGATCTAACCCTACATGTTACGCAAGTCCTCGTCTATGCTCCGCATCACTTGCTCTGCCATCTGTTATTGATAAGCTTCCATATAGGAAGATATATATCCTCCTTAGTCTCAAGAGAAAGAGCAATCTCCTCATTAGCTTTTAACATATTTCCTTGAAACCATTTCATTAAAGGTTCGACACAATGGGCTCACTCTTCTTAACACTTCATTAATGGAGCAAATATACTACTAGGTAATTCAACATCTGCTTAAAATTTGACATTAAATATTATGGCATAACATAAAATTAAAAAAATGATTTTGGATTAACACAACTACATAAGTAAGTTAGGAAATAATTAGCAAACAAATCACAATCCATTTACTTTTACCTTCTTTGCCATTGTTGCCCTTGATAATTTGGAGTCATTCACTGTTGAGATAAGAACATTGCCCTCAACTCTTTCTTCTTCTTATGTATGCTCTGTAGTGAAAGAAAGGCCATAGCAAAATCTATTGACTCCGGGATGAATTATATCATAGGAATTCAAATCCTTAGTAAATTGTCTTAAAAGATCAAGAGAAATGGTATGCCTATAGATAAACACGTTGATTGCTCGTCCCAAGATGATGGAATTTCTTGCTTGATTCTTACTGTATCTCCAAACAATAAATTTATGGTGTGTGCAACACAAGATGTGCAGAATACATGATGTCTTTTCTTTGCTAGCATCTTTGCCACTGTCATATTATTTGATGCATTGTTAGTCACAACCTGCGCCTCATTCTTCAATCTTGGGCCTGACTCAGATCTGATAGCCTCATCTATAACTCAAAAATCAACTTCCTATCATGTATATCAGACAATACATTTTTGGACATTCAGAAGATAACTCCGATGTCGCAATGCACTTCTTTCTTGAGTTGTTTCTCCCTTAACTCGTACATGTTAGGACCTCTCAACCCTGGAACAACCTTTCCAATTGCTTGCATTATATGATCAAAAGAGGGTAAAGAACATACATTGAATACAATACTAGCCTCGCATACCTATCTTGCAATGTATGTGTTAGCATCTTCTCTAGCTTGCTTCTTCCACTTATTTCTGATTGTGGTTTGCCCTACTTTGACCTTACGTGGTAAGTCCTCCGATGATGATTCAAAAATTTTATCTATCAGACCTTTTGTACTCATGTAAGAGAACAAATTTTGATGTGAGCTACTTGTCTATAAATCCATCTCAAATTATACGCTTATGTCCTCCCAATCGGCTTCTAATCTCACTATTATTTCTTCTTTGTTGGCTTGTGATGAACTTAAAGCAGAAATAGCTTTAGCTTTCACATCCTTTGGTACTTTGGAGCACAATCTAATATTGTCTCTATGGCCAGCTAGATGATTTTTCAACTTGCTAATACCTACACTTACAATCTGCGCACAATAGCGACATCAGATTCAATTTATATCTTTCTCTTTTACTTTCTCCTTATGCACTCATAATGGATTTCTGCCGCCTTTTAAATATCCTACTTTGCTTGAACCTTGAGAAGACATTATATAAATGAAGCTTGATGAATGCTGATTACTACAAAAAAACATCATCAATAGGTGAATACTAGATTAAGAGGAATTTCAAATACAATTACATAAAACAGGTTTACAGGTGAATACGATTAAATTAAACACCTACCGATTAAAAGAAACTATAGGTAATACAATTAAATACTTACAGAATATAAATAAGAACTAAGAAAACACTGGTTTGTATGCTTATGTACATAGCACACTATCGAACACTATAAGACCATCAAAAGAGATCCACGCCACCACAAAAACTGTCGTAAGCGATGACCATTCTGTGATAATGCAATGAGGTTGTTATAAGAAAGAAAACTCACTCCATTCTTAGTGCGAACAACCTTGGAGTCGAGCATTGAATAAGGAATTTTATTTAACGCATGTACTGCTGCAAGTAAAAAAATATTGCCCGCTTAATCTCGACACATCACACATGAGGAAGGTTCATCCAAGCTACTTCTGTTTTTGGTAGCCGCCACAATTAAATAAGAAGATAAGAGCTTTCAGTGTGAATAAAAAGCATTCATTATATGACAAGTGCAAAGTAAATGTCTGATGAAGAAAATAAAATATTGGTTTGACTAACATGTTTCAGACATGAAAGGAATATTTATCAAATTTAAAGCTGAACCAACAAACACTTTAAGACAACCAAGATACAAGCTAATTTAAAGTTGAGCCAACAAGCTCCGTGGCATCCAAGACAAGTAAATTAATCTTTAAATGCATTTGCATATACTACATGGTTGTTAAGTTATTAAATGTAATGGCTTGCTAATGAGATTAATGGGCCTTATACCATAGCATAAATATATCAATAAAACACATATGTGCCTCACATCACTGATGGTTAGCAGCTATGGTTGTGCCTTGTACCATTAGAAAATGTGAACGTGACAGTTAAGGTCGGGAAAAAGCCATTTTGCTCACTAAGGACCTATGTTGTCAAGGCACGTGCCTAGGCGCGGCTGAGGCACTGGGCGTAGCCCGCCGCGCCTCAGCATGGCTGAGGCAGGCGATGTACCCTAGGCGCCCAGGAGCGCACCTTACATGCTCCCAGGCGAACCAAAGGCGCGCCTGGGCCTTTCAAGGTGTTTTTTTTCAAAAAATTATTTTTTGAGATGAGCAAAAACATGATCTCAGACGCACCCGAGGGACCCCTAGGCGCACTTGGGCGCTCCATTCACTGAAATTGAGCGAATTTGGCCCCCCAATTCGCTGAAATTGAGCGGATTGGGCCACCAATTCGCTGAAATTGAGCGGATTGGGCCCCCAATTCGCTGAAATTGAGCGGATTGGGCCCCCAATTCGCTGAAATTGAGCGGATTGGGCCCCCAATTCGCTGAAATTGAGGGATTGGGCCCCCAATTCGCTGAAATTGAGCGGATTGGGCCCCCAATTCGCTGAAATTGAGCGGATTGGGCCCCCAATTCGCTGAAATTGAGCGAATTGGGCCCCCAATTCGCTGAATTTCTTTTTCCCCCCATTTTTGCGTCTCACGTGCCTCAGTCACACGCCTGCGCTTTGTGCCTAGGCTTCAGGGGCCCTTTGCGCCTCGGTGCGCCTTGCGCCTTTGACAACATAGCTAAGGACTAAGGCCTTCTTTTTCCCTCTCACGTTCTAGTTGTCATATAATAGTCACTGGAATAACCATCTTTCTTGGCCTGTTCTTTGCTTATAATCTTGCGACTAATGTTGAAAATTTCATATTCCTTTTTATTAGATAAAGAATAAAATGAGCTAATATTTTATTATTCTCATCATAATATCATCTACATTTTACAATGGGTATCATTTTATAGAGAGAGGGAGGGAGTGCTAATTACAACCTAAGATGTGGGACTAAAGTAGGAGCATAAGAGGAGAGAGGCCTTATGGGCCTAAATACAAGAGATTTCATTTAACACTTCCCCCACATGATGTAGTGTACAAGTCGTAGGCTCCAAGCTTGGGGAGATATTGCTGATATAGGGGGCTAGTCAAGGCCTCAGTGAGGATATCAAAGATTTGATTGGCATCCTGCATATGTCAAAGAATTAGTTTCCAAAGTTGAACCTTTTCCTGACAAAATGACAATCAACTTCAATATGCTTTGTACGCTTATGAAACACAAGGTTTTCGGTGATGTGAATATCAACTTGACTATTGCAAAAGAGAACAGTTGGTGATGGAACTTTGACACCTAAATCAGTAAGGAGACTTTCTAGCCATGTAAGTTCTGAGACGGCGGAAACTATGGAGCGATACTCTGCTTCAGTTGAAAATCAAGTAACCACAATTTGCTTCTTGCTTCGCTAAGTAACCAAGTTCTCTCCAAAGTAGGTGCAGTAGCTGCTCGTGGACCAACGATAGTCCAAGGAACCAGCGTAATCAACACCACAATATGCAATAAGAGACATAGAAGTTGACGGTTTATATACCAGCTCTTGTCCCGAAACATTCTTCAAGTATCAAAGAATACGCTCAACTACCTGAAGATGAGAGACCCGAGGGGTATGCATAAAGAGATTGACCACACTGATCGTAAATGGAATATCATGTCATGCGGCAGTAAGATAGATCTGTTTGCCAACAAGACGACGATAATACTCTAGATTAGAGAGAAGTTAATCAGAGTCTGAGCCATGAGTGTGGAGCTAATTATTTGTATTTATAGGAGTATCAATAAGCTTACATCTAGAGTAGTCCGCATCATGAAGAAGATCAAGACAATACTTCCGCTGAGTCAAGACAAGACCATCAGGTCATCAGACTACCTCAATCCCCAAGAAGTAACGCAGTCGTCCTAAATCTTTAGTTTGAAAATGAGAGGCAAGATGTTACTTGATTTGAGTGATGTCGAAAAGATCATCACCAATAACATGGATGTCATCATCGTAGACTAGTAAAATCACTGTATCAAAAGAACGTTGCCGAATAAGTAGGGAGAAATCTGCTAAGCTTCGGGTGAAGCCTAACTCACGAACCACCTGACTAAACTTCTCAAACCATGCTCGTGGAGACTGCTTGAGGCCATAAAGAGATTTCTTCAAATGACATACAAGAAACTCCTCCGTGGTTGTATAATTTATAGGTTGGTGCATGTACAATGTCTTCATAAGATCGTCGTGATGAAAGACATTTTTAATGTCAAGCCGATGGAGCGGCCAATGACGATGAACAACGAGAAAGAGGACATGAACGGTGTTGAGTTTTTCCACTGGGGAAAAGCTCTCTTTATAATCAAGGTCGTGTTGTTAAATAAAATCTTTGGCAACAAGACGGACCTTGAGGTGATCAACTGTCACATTTGGATGATACTTCACAGTGAATAGTCACTTGCAGCTCATAGTATGTCGATTAAGAGGAAGATGAACAAAGTCCCAAGTGTGGTTGGTCCAAAGTGCAACCATTTTTTCATCTATTGTCGCACGCCACCCCAGATGCTGAAGAGCTTCCTCCACAAAAGAGGGAGTGGAAATAAACGATAGAGTGGTCACAAACCTGCGCAAATCAGAGGAGAGATGATGCAGGGAAACATAACTGGAGAGCGGATGCACGGTGGAGGGTGTCATCGAATCAGCAGTCTGCGGTGTATCAAAAGTAGATGGGGGTTGCCGCGGGGCACCAGATCAAGGATAAAGGCGAGAGTAGACACAAAGAGGAGAATCCAAGGCAGGTGGTGGTGATAGTAATAAAGGTGGTAAAGGAGAATTGGTAGGAACAAGAGGATGCAGAAGATTAAGAGGTGGCATTGACGTGGTGACAAATTGATGGAAAGGTTGATTTTTTAGGAAAGTGACATCAGCAAATGTGATCAACTTCCGAATGGAGGGAGAGTAACAGACACCACCCTTCTGGGTACGCAAATACCCAATGAACATGTAACGCGCGACATGAGGTGCCAGCTTGTCAATAGGGGCACCCAGATGGTGAACGTAGTAGACGCATCCAAAGAACTGTGAGTTCAGAGGGAAGGGAGGGTGACGTAGGATGAATCTATATGTGGTGGATGTAATGTTGCCCTAACCTTATATGCAATGTAAAACCCGACAGATTATTCAAATTAAGCAATAAATAATTTAATCATACGCACATGATTATAACAAAAACATAGTAATTCGTTTAAGCAAGTGGGTTGGGCTTTCCTCCGCGTGGAGGGTCAAAGTAAGAGCGCACGACTAATAAACTCTGCACATCACAATAATAATCTAAAACAAACAACTAGTATTTCAGAGATCCTGATAAGACTTTGCAAGAATAAGAGAGATCTAGGGGAAGATTTAGAGAGGAGAAGGAGAGGAATTAGGGTTTGGGAGAGAGAGGGAGAGGAAATACCTTGAGAATAATCATGCCTCCATCCAAAGGGAGCCCCGGGTTTATTAATACCTGGGGCTCAAGGGGGCCGGCCGGCCCCCCCACTTGGGGACTGAACCGGGTCGGTTCAGTCCCCCCTTGGCGCCTTCATGGGTTGGGGGCTGAACCGGATGGTTCAGCCCCATTGTTTGGCCTCCGTTCTTTTGGTCGTCGATTGTACGTCTTGCCTTGAAATTGTAGCGGATGCGGCGGCATAACATTCCCTCCCCCTTCAAGCGCCAACTTGTCCTCAAGTGGGAAATCCGGGAACGTCTCGCGAAACTCCAAGAAGTCAACCCAGGAATTATGCTCGGCGGGCATGTGCGCCCACCTGACAAGTAGCTTGAGCCGGTACTCGACACCCCGCCGCTTCCATTTGGTCAACAGAACCGCCTCCGGCGAAGGCCGCAATTCGCCGCCGCTAGTAGCCTCTGGAAGAGTAGGACTGATCGGAGTGGAGTTCCCGAGCTTCTTCTTCAGTAAGGATACATGGAACGTTGGATGGATGCGAGACCCCTCCGGCAGGGCAAGAGTATAAGCCACGGGTCCCACCCGGCAGAGGATGCGGAACGAGCCATAGTATTTCGGTGCCAGCTTCTGGTTGGTCCGCCGAGCGATCGAGAGTTGCCGATATGGTTGGAGTTTAAGGAAGACCTCATCGCCGACCGCAAACTCCCTCTCGGTACGATGTTTGTCGGCTTGAATCTTCATGCGATCTTGGGCGATGCGTAAATTCTCCCGGAGTAGTGATAAAGTCCGGTCGCGATCCAGTAACATCCGGTCGACCGCGGGCAGAGCGGTGCTGGCTGGCTCATAGGAACTCAAAGTAGGCGGGGGGCGTCCGTAGACCACCTCAAAAGGAGTGAGCTTGCTGGCCGTATGGAAAGATGTATTGTAGCAGTACTCCGCCCAATGGAGCCACCGAGTCCAGGAGCGTGGCTCATCCATGACAAAACACCGCAAATAGGTTTCAACCCCACGGTTGAGGACCTCCGTCTGCCCGTCTGTCTGAGGGTGATGGGCCGTGCTCATGCGGAGGGCGGTCCCCTGTAGCCGAAACAGCTCCTGCCAGAAATTGCCCACAAAGACGGGGTCTCGGTCTGATATGATAGCGCTTGGAATTCCGTGCAGTCTGACAATCTCCTTGGCAAAAACATCAGCAACTGTTGTTCCCGTGTACGGATGGCTCATCGCGATGAAGTGCCCGTATTTGGACAACTTGTCAACCACGACCAAGATGACGGATTTGCCCTGAGACTTGGGCAGGCCGTCAATGAAGTCCATAGAGACAGTGTCCCAGATCTGACGGGGAATCTCCAACGGTGTCAGTAGCCTGGCGGGAGAGGTAGTCTCGTACTTCTGTCGCTGGCATATCTCGCATTCACGTACAAACCGCTGAACATCTCGCCGCAGCCCTTTCCAAAAAACATTCGCCCGGACCCGTTGTAATGTACGCAGGATGCCGGCGTGCCCGCCAGTGGGTGAGGCGTGAAACTCCTGCATCATGACCGTCCGCCAGGCCGACGTGGCAGGGAGGACTAGCCGGCCCTGATGGTAAATTCTGTCTCCCTGCAAGTAGTAGCCGGCCTCAGTAGGCTCTCCCTGTCGCAGTGCTTCAATGATGGCTCGCAGCTCCGGATCCTGTTGAACTTCTTCCTGTATCTCTTCCAGTGACTCAATCATTGGCCCTGAAATATGGGACAAGGAACTCTCTGGTAGGCGGGAGAGTGCATCAGCCACCACATTTTTCTTCCCCTGTTTATACACAATCTCATAATCGTATCCCAGCAACTTTGTCAGCCACTTCTGTTGCAACGGTGAGGCTAATCTCTGCTCCAAAAAATGTTTCAGGCTCTGATGATCTGTACGGATCTGAAAGTGGCGTCCCAAGAGATAAGGTCGCCACAAGGCGACCGCATGCAGAATGGCTAACATCTCCTTCTCATACGTCGAAAGACCCAGTGTCCGGGGTGCCAACGCCTTGCTGAAGTAGGCCAAGGGTCGGCCCTCCTGTATCAACACAGCTCCAATACCGACCCCCGAAGCATCGACCTCCACTACGAACGTCTTGGAGAAATCTGGAAGCGCCAGAACCGGGGTAGTAGTCATAGCCGCCTTCAGAGACTGGAAGGCGACCTCAGCCTCCGAACTCCAGTGGAAAGCGTCTTTCTGCAACAGCTGAGTGAGGGGACGGGCTATCTTGCCATAGTCCTTCACGAACCGCCGATAGTACCCTGTCAGCCCGAGAAAACCTCTCAAAGCCCGGACCGTCGTGGGGGGTGGCCAATCTACCATGCTCGCGATCTTCTTTGGGTCAGCTTGTACCCCGTGTGCGGACACCAGGTGTCCCAAGTACTCAACCTCCGGTTGCCCAAATGAGCACTTGGACCGCTTGGCGTACAGCTGGTGATCTCGCAATATGGCGAGGACGGTGCGAACGTGCTCCAAGTGATCCTCCCAACTCCTGCTGTAGATAAGTATATCGTCAAAGAAAACTAGCACATACCTTCGAAGAAGAGGGCGGAATATCTCGTTCATGACCGCCTGAAAGGTCGAGGGTGCGTTGGCCAACCCAAATGGCATCACCAAAAACTCATAGTGACCATCGTGGGTACGGAAGGCCGTCTTGTGGACGTCCTCCTCCTTCATGCGAATCTGATGGTAACCGGACCGGGGATCCAATTTGGTGAATAAGTGTGCTCCGTGTAGCTCATCCAGCAACTCCTCGATCATAGGAATGGGAAACTTGTCTTTGATGGTAGAACTGTTAAGCCCCCGGTAGTCCACGCAAAATCTCCACGAACCGTCTTTCTTCTTCACCAGTATGATCGGGGAAGAGAAGGCACTAGTACTGGGTCGTATAATACCGGTCGTCAGCATCTCGCGCACACTGCGCTCTATCTCAACCTTCTGAATATGGGGGTAGCGGTAAGGTCGGATGTTGGTTGGGTCCGCCCCGACCTTCAACTGGATCTGATGGTCCCGAAAACGGGACGGGGGAAGGGAGCGTGGCTCCTGGAAAACATCATCGTACTGTCCCAAAAGTGCTTGTATCTGCTCTGGCTCCGCGCTAGCCTCCGGTCCCACGGTTGTCACCCCCAGAATCATAGCTATTGTTCCGCCTTGCTCCTCCAGCCTCTGCAAACCCCTGAGTGAGATCTCCTTGAGCGGAGATGTCCTGATACCTTGCAAACAGTGATCCTTGCCCTGCTGAGTAAACTCCAACGTCATCCTGTCCCAATCTGTGGTCACCCGCCGTAACTGCCGGAACCACTGCACTCCCAAGACCATATCCGAGCCTCGAATGGGGAGGAGGTAGACGTCGGTGTGGCATATGTACCCTGGCATCCGTAGCTCGGCCCCCTTCAGGACCCCTTCGCATCGCAACTTGCTCCCGATCAATTGGGATCCCTATCTTGAGAGCCACCTCGGGGTCAATGAAATTGTGGGTGCTCCCACTATCAACTAGTATAGTCACCCGCTCCTAGCCAATTGCCCCTGCGATCCGCAAAGTGAGGGGAGCCGTGCATCCCGCCATCGCTTGAAGAGATATTCCAAACTCTGCCAGATCCAAATCATCCTCAACTGAGTCACCAGTAGTGTCGTCTTCGCCGTCCTCGTTCCGCAGCATGAAGACTTGGACCTTTTGGCACCGATGCCCCGGAACGAATTTCTCATCACACTTGAAGCACAACCCCTTGTCCTTTCTGGCCTGCAGCTCCTGCCATGTCAACTTCGTCACAGTGGGAAGACCCCCGATCGGTGGTTCCTTCCTGGCTACGTCTGTCACCGTGGGTGATCGGCCTGTCGTTCGAGTCTTCTGCCGATTGTACCGCTCCTCCTGTATCCTGGCTAGGCTGATGGCATGACTCAGACTGCGTGGCATGTACGCGTGGACCTCGTCTCTCAAATGGTCCTTCAGTCCTGATACGAAACAACTCAGCATTGTCCTCTCTTCCCAATTGACCCGATTGGCCAACCGTTCGAATTCTATCCGGTACTCTGTGACTGATCCTTTTTGCCGTAGCTTCTGTAACATAGCCTCCACATCTTCATACTCTAAAGGCCCGAAACGAGCCGAGAAGGACTCCACAAACCCCTCCCACGGTGCGTAGTTGCGTCCCCTCAGAAACCACTTGGTCCACTGGAAGGCGTCCTCCTCCAGGTGGAAAGATGCCAACTGTACCCACTGCCCCTCCGGAATCTCTTGGTACTTGAAGAAAAGCTCAGCCTTCTGGATCCACTCTAAGGCGTCGCCGCCCTTGAACTTAGGGAAGTTCATACGTGTCAATTTGGGCTGCATGTATGGCCGGGGCTCCGCATGTGCTGGTTGGTATGGTTGCGCTGGGGCCGCTGCGGGCCCGGGCCGCCCCCGGTCCATGCCGTAACCTCCTTGTTGCCCTCCACCCCATGGGTTGCCATTTCCGTAGTCCGCCGGTCCTCCGTAGAGCGGAGGTATTGGTAGGATGCCCGCCACTCCTCCGATTGGGACCGCATTCGCTCCAGTTGGTCGAAAAGGGGCCACTCCTTGCCCCGGACCCTGCCAAGGGGGACCAGGTTGCGTTCCGGGTCCGCTCCAGGCCGCCTGGGCGCCGAACGGTCCGCACGATGCCGCCAGGCCTTCAGGCGATCTCCAGCCGCCTGGGCGGCGGTAGCCAGCCTCCGCCGGCCCTCCGACGCTCCCTCCAGGGCCGCCGTGTCCCTCCGGGGTCGATCCCGCCGCGCGGTTGGCGTACGCGCCGATTCGCGTAGTATCGGGTTCCGCTGAACCCGTGACCGGGTAGCCGCCTCCTGTAGATCCCGATCCGGCCCCTTGCTGCATTCCGCTCCCGATTCCAGTGCCGTTCTGCGCCAGAGGATGGTAGGATGCCTCCGTTTCAAATCCTTCCACCGCGGGATTTTTTCCTTTCAGATTTTGTGCAAGTAGGGTTTTGATCTCCTCCATGCTCGCATCCAAGCGATCCTCTAGGGTTTTTTGGGAGGACTTCACTTGTTCTTCGAGTGCCGTCATTGTGTTCGCCAACCCTACATAGTTCTCCTCGAGGGATGCAAGCCGTGCGGTTTCGGCTTCTGAGCGAGTCACCATCGTCGCAGGATATTGCTCTGATACCAAATGATAAGACTTTGCAAGAATAAGAGAGATCTAGGGGAAGATTTAGAGAGGAGAAGGAGAGGAATTAGGGTTTGGGAGAGAGAGGGAGAGGAAATACCTTGAGAATAATCATGCCTCCATCCAAAGGGAGCCCCGGGTTTATTAATACCTGAGGCTCAAGGGGGCCGGCCGGCCCCCCCCCCACTTGGGGACTGAACCGGGTCGGTTCAGTCCCCCCTTGGCGCCTTCATGGGTTGGGGGCTGAACCGGATGGTTCAGCCCCGTTGTTTGGCCTCCGTTCTTTTGGTCGTCGATTGTACGTCTTGCCTTGAAATTGTAGCGGATGCGGCGGCATAACAGATCCAAACAAACATGAATTCCAAAACCTCATATATTAATATTGTGAATTTAAGCTTCGTACAACATGTAAATACTCACAAAAACATGGGGGCTGCCTAATGTATAGAGATCCAGTGAAGCACGGTGTGGTGGAGACGATTCGAATGGGAAACAAGGGCTGGTTGTGTAGATCCGACTGTATGGGGGCAGATTCGGGCTATGGGAGGGTAGATCCGGTTATAGGGAGGCAGATCCAGGAGGTGGGGACCGATCTGAGCGTGAGGAAGCTTTTGGTGGTTCCACGGAGGGAGGGGGAGGACTGGATGGGACGGTGGTGTGTTGGAAATGTTGAGGAAAGGGGCGGCGATTGGATGGAATCATGGGAGAAAATAGGGACATCGGTCTGTTTTTGGGGTGGAAGGACTGGATAGGAGGGGCGATGACTTGTGGGGAGTGGGCTGGAGGGAGTTGTGATGGGGGTGGCGGCTGGAAAACAAGAGGGAGGGTGTAGAGGGGCTGGCGGCTGCTATGGGAGAGGGAAAAGAAGGGTTGCAGGCGGCCGTAAAAAACAACATGATTGTAGGGAGGCCGACAGATGCTATGAGAGGCTTTGGGAGGGGCGGTAAAGGGGTTAGAGGTGGGGAAAAGGAGGCTAGGGTTAGGTATTACCTTGGAGAGAAAGATAAGCGTTTATGAGTCGTCACCTAGGGTTCCATGGAGTCGGCATCGTGAGATGATCACAGGATTCTGGGATTCACAATCTCCAAAATCTGCAATCGCCTCCAAGCTGCCCCTACACATCTATTTATAATAAAGAGATATTAGGACATCCCACCATCAACAACTATGATTGGTCGGAGATGGGGTAACCCGATTACATCAAAATAAAAGCCAAAATAACAATATAATATATGAAATCGACTGCAAGCGGCGAGCCAGATGCATCCGAGGAGTCGGATCATCAATCCAGATATGCCATATATGGTAAGTAGCTGATCAGCCCCAAACGGGCTCAAAACTCGTCCTCCGCTGCGGGTCCACGTCTCCGTCCCGCATCAGAGGGTGGTCAGGAAATAGGAGAGAGAAAGGAGTCGCTAATTGGAAGACGGACGAAGGCATGCGGTTGATGAGATAACAAGTAGTGGAGATAACAAAATTTCAAAAGTTGGTATGGACCTGCATCTGGAATAAGAGAGACCGAACGACTTTGAGAAGGTGGCGGTTCTTCTGCTCAACAACTCCATTGCTTGTTTGGTGGATGATGCCCAATGAGGTGCAAAATTTCTGAAAAACATGCATAGTGTATTCACGCGCATTATCAGTGCGAAGAATTTTGATAGCACGAGTAAATTGCATTTGAGTTTCTGAGTTTAGTAACGAAAAATGGATGGAAGCTCAGAGCGATCGCGCATCATATATAACCAAGTATTGCGTGAATAATCATCAATAAACATAATAAAGTAGTGATAACAAGATATACTGGCAGTTTTGTAGGGACCCCAAATATCAGAATGTTCCGAGTCAAAAGAAACAACACTCCGAGTACAATGAGGAGGGAAAACAGAGCGATGTTATTTCAGATAGATACATGATTCACAATTAAAAAGAGAAAATAGATATCAGAGAGAGCCTTCTAGAAGATGGGAAGAGGAGCATGAACGAGGCGCCGGTATCAATCAGCAGAGCTAATGGAAGAGAGCAGAGGAAGAAAGATCCAAAATGTAGAGCCCCTTACAAAGCTGCCTCGTGCTAATGATATTTCATGTCTGTCGATCTTGCACAACGACATAAGAGGAAGAGGAGGTAATTAGGCAAGCATGATCATAAGTTAGATGACTGACAGAGAGCAAATTGAATTAAAAGCAAGGAACATAAAGAACTAAGCAGAGAGATAAAGAAGGAGCGATCAACAGATCACCAGAGCTAGCGACGGGAGTGGTGTCGCCGTTTGCCACTGTAATGAACTTCAGATACAGAGAGTCCAAGTACTGAGAGGGCTGTTGTGGAGAGATGTGATGGGTGGCTCCAAAGTTTAAGTACCGAGAAGGTTGTTGTGGAGAGACGTAGGTGGCTCCGGAGTCCACAATCCATGATGAACCAAGAGGAAAGGTAGGGAGACAGGCATGGAATGAGGAGGCCACGGGGCCAAAGTTGCAAGCAATTAGCTCCTGCAGGTGGTGGAGTTTGTCCCGCCAAATGTCGAGTTCAGTGCGCGCATAGGGGAGGCTAGTGCATTGATGGTTGCAAAACTTATTGGAGGGAGTTGTCCGTCTTCTGTTGCTACTCGAGGTAGAAGGAGCCGCATGTGTTCTCATGACTAGATATGGGAGACACCTCGACAAGCAAGAGCTCGACACGAGAGGTCTCAGACCAATATTTTATTCACGAGTGGGCTCTACATGAGAGAGAGAGCGACAACCTAAAGAGCTTGACAAGAAAGAGAGCTTAGTAAGATAGTGCTTGGAAAAAGGACAAGCTTTGCCGAGATTGGCGGAGAAGCTCAGCGCAGGGAGAAGCTTCGTCGAGATTGGTAAAGGAGAAGCGTTGAGTTCTACAAATGAGGGCAGCTCGATATAAGGGAGCTCGACACAGGAGGAGCTGAGAGTGGCGAGCATGGAGAACAAAAGAAAGCAGCGAGCTCGACTATTAGGAGACGCTGAAGCAGGGGAGCCCGCAGGCTCACGACTGAACGCGATCTGGGCACAAGAGAACCGAATGTGATCTCGGAGAAGCGTTGATCTCGACACAGGAGGAACTCGGCACAATAGGGAGCTTGGCGGCAGCTCGGTATAAGGGAGCTCGACACAAGAGGAGCCAAGAGCGACGAGAACGACGAGCAAAAGAGAGCTGCGAGCTCGGGGAGTAGGAGACGGGGGAGCAGGCGAGTCCACAGGCTCACGGTACGGGCGAGACCAATGCTCTGGCGAGTGATGCGAGCTTTGGATGTGGGCCCAGGGAGAAACAGGCCGGATTGACGATCAGAAACGTCGAAGGCATCGTAGAGCACACAAAAAAAGATTAGGAAAAATAACTTGGCAGCGTCAGAGGAGACCCATGACTTCGTCGATCAGCGGGCGGGAGAGGGATGAAAAATGTGGCCTACGAGAGCAGAGGCTTAATTCTGTGGAGTCTGATAGGAAGGATCAGAACCTGGCTCTGATAAATAGAGAATAAATAGAGAATAAAATGTGGGACCGTGTTAAATAGATAATAAAATGGGCTAATATTTTATCATTTTCATCATAATATCATCTACATTGTACAATGGGTATCATTTTATAGAGAGAGGGAGAGAGAGCTAAGTACAACCCAAAATGTGAGACTAAAGTAGTACAATAAGAGGAGAGGCGCCTTATGGGCCTAGCACACGGGCTTTTATTTTTCACTGTCATCGAAATAAGGGCCGCTACAACAGGAGCTTAAAGTACCCTCCAATTATCTGTTTGTCACATCATTATTCTTCGTCAATAACCTTATCTCAACTATTAGGGGTGGAAAAAAATAGAATGGCTTTGTTGATTTTCAATATTTAAGTCTTATTACATTTATTCCAGTCATTAGAATTTAGAATGGCTTTGTTCTTTTTATTTCCTTTTTAATCTTTCTGTGGTAATTTTTTACATGATCTCTTTCTACAGGACTTGGAGGCATGCATTTAGTATTATTTAGGGCTGAAGGAAACCATATGTTGCCTCCTACAACGCTTTCACCAGGTGATATGGTCTGTGTGAGAACCTGCGATAGCAGGGGTGCTGGGGCAACTTCATGCTTGCAAGGATTTGTTAACAATTTAGGTGAAGATGGATGTAGCATCACCGTGGCACTGGAATCCCGCCATGGAGATCCTACCTTCTCTAAGTTAGTCGGTAAGAGTGTCCGTATAGACCACATTCATGGCTTGGCTGACTCAGTGACATATGAGGTAAAAGAAACAAAAAATTATCCGTCTTTTACTAGTAGTCCCAGTACTTGCGCTAAAAATTGGACGCTCACTGTTGTTTGTGTTCAGTGGCTTTGTATCTCATGATATTTATTTCCTTCAGGTCTACTTTGTGTGGCTTTTTTGTTTTAATTTCTCATGGGTCTTGACTTAAGTTCTTTTCGGTCGGTATGCGTTTTTTTCTGCAATTAGATGCCCAAGTTGAGTACAGCACAAATAAAATTTGATAGGTGCGGGAAAATTAGAAACAACAAATTGAGAAATATTATATCATATAGGGAATATGAGGAGCACTTTTTACGATAAGGTGGTGAGAAATACATTGAGGTTGTGAAAAAATATATATGTATGGATGGAGGAAACACACTGGCAACTGATATCTGGGGAGGAGTAATCTAAAAGAATCTGAGGAAAACGGTCCGGATAGATGTAAAATGGCTAATTAGTTTACAAAAAAGCTTTGCATCATAGAATAAAACCCCATGCACTTAATATAACTGAATATAGGATTCAAAAAGCCTACTCCTGTAGCTTGGATTGACTAAGGGTGATGATGAGTTCACATAGTAAATAAATGGGTTTTCAGGTACATCAACAATGGCACATTTTTTTTGTTCTACTACTATATGTTCTTCTGATGAGTTATCCATTTAATTCCTTTAACTCATAATTCAAACATAGTATTTATGACCATACTCTGATTAAATGCGCATCCTATATGACAGCGTAATTGTGAAGCACTAATGCTTCTCCTGAAGAGTGGCTTACATAAGAAGAATCCATCACTTGCAGTGGTGGCTACTCTATTTGGAGATAACGAAGATTTACTTTGGCTGGAGGAGAACCAGATTGTTGACTGGGGTGAAACAAATATTGATGATTTAATGGAAGAGGAGAGGTTTGATTATTCTCAACTAAAAGCTATTGCATTAGGTTTGAACAAGAAGCGACCTATCTTGGTGATACAAGGGCCTCCTGGTACCGGAAAAACAGGTCTGCTAACCAAACTGGTTAGTTTAGCAGTTAGACAAGGTGAACGCGTACTTGTGACCTCTCCTACAAATGCAGCGGTGGATAACATTGTGGAAAGGCTCTCAAATATGGGATTAAACATTGTACGAGTTGGAAATCCTGCTCGAATATCCACATCTGTTGCTTCCAAATCTTTAGGGAATATTGTGGATGACAAGCTTGCAGTTTTTAGAAAGGAGTTTGAGAGGAGGAAGTCAGATCTAAGGAAGGACCTGAGGCATTGTTTAAAAAATGATTCTCTAGCAGCTGGTATTCGTCAGCTTCTAAAACAGCTAGGGAAGACTTTGAAAAGGAAGGAAAGAGATATGATAAAGGAAATACTTTCAACGTCCCAGGTTATACTTTCTACTAATACAGGCTCTGCTGATCCCCATATTCGAAGATTGGACAGTTTTGATCTCGTCGTTATAGATGAAGCAGGGCAGGCTATTGAACCATCGTGCTGGATTCCAATTCTGCAAGGAAAAAGATGCATACTAGCTGGTGATCAATGCCAGCTTGCTCCAGTGATTCTCTCAAAGAGTGCCATGGATGGTGGACTTGGCATTTCACTTTTAGAGAGAGCATCAACTCTGCATGATGGTGTGCTATCGACACAACTGACCATTCAATATCGAATGAATGAGGCAATTTGCAGTTGGGCATCAAAGGAGATGTACGGTGGAAATTTGCATTCTTCTGCAACAGTTGCCTCCCATCTTCTTGTTGATTCTCCATTTGTTAAGGTATGTCTTAAGTTTAATTCCTTCTATGTTTTGAATCAACACATTCATCATTACCTCAAGTCTAAACCTAATTGCTACTTTTAATTCCTTATATGTATCTTGCCTCACCTATCTTGCTTAGCATATTTTTATACCCACATTACTGCAATGGTGGGCTGAAAAAAATAGATGAATGCATATATGTACTGTATATACAAGCGTTACTTTTCTTCTCTTCCATGTTCCCTTTTTAAGCTCACAACCGTATACGGTCTTGAAACAGAAGATTATAGCAAATATTTTCTTCTTTAGCATGAAAATTACTTGAAGACAAGACTTTGTCATCTCTGATAAGGATTTAAGCATCCACCAAACCAATTTTAAAACCTGAGGACAATGTCCTATAAAAGGTGATATGAAAGATTCACTCCATTCCTGTATTTCGCCAATTAGAACAACTTTCTACATAACATGAACAACCTGTCTATCAATTTATCGATCAGATGAATAATTCTATCTATACCTTATATAACACGAATATGCAAGAAGAATAGTGCCAGTCTGCCAGAGCAGTAGATTTGTGTGTTATCACTCATGTGTGAACAATGTAGCAGATGAACAGTAAATAACGAAATGATATAAAAACGACTACGTACTCTCTCTCTGGCGCATAGTAAAAACTGTTAGAGAATATATGGAAAAGTAATGTAAAGGCCCAATAAGTTGGCCCATATATAGTCTTTTTGTTTAGTTCTACATCTTCTGTATAGGATGCTTCATCTCTCTTCTCTCCTATATATATGTACTCATACTTGTATTTGCCATATTAAAGAAGTATATACGAGGTTTGAATCACTTCTCTACATGGTATCAGAGAGAGTGGTCCGACCTGTTTTATTCTAACCGCCCAGCCTTCCGGCTAACCGGGCGGCCTGTTTTCTTTTCTTGCCGCACCTCTCTGCGGCCTCCACTTTTCTACCCGCCTCTTTCTTCCCTTTCGTGGATCCACTTTTTCTTCCTGTCCCCCCTCCTTTTTATAACCCGTCGGCTCTGCTCCGGTGGGACCCCCTCCTTTTCTACTCGCAACGACTTCTCAACGCTGGCTTGCCTTGCCACTGGCTCGTCTTCTCGCTAAGCCGCTTCTGTGTTCGCGGCTTCTCTACCTTTTCCCGGGGGTTGGTCTCCGCTTGTCGCGAGTTGCCTTTCCCTGCGGTTAGATCTTACCGCCTGACCTCATGTTCTAATCGCGGCGGCCTACTCCTATCCGCAGCGACCCGTTTCTATCCGCTGCCGTCTCCTCTCTGCTTGTCGGCTACTCTCTTACCGAGTGCTCTTCTCCTGACCGCTGGAATTTGAGATCTTTTTTTTCTGCAGTGCTCTGACCGTGTGTCTTTTGGATTAGTCGCGGGACAAGTCTTTTCGCGTGGTCTCTCTTTGCCGATTCGGCCTCTGCCCCTTTAGTCGCGAACTTCTTGTGTAGGACTTCTCTTCTTACCGCACTCATCGCGCTTCTCCTGATCGCGTGATCTGGTATTCTGACCGCGCCTTCTTTGGTCTACTCGAGTGGCCTGCTTCTCTCTTCTACCCGCGCGTCTTCGTGTCGCGAGGTCTGCCGGCTGCGTGTGGCGCGGTCTGCCTGCTGCGCAGTCTTTCTTTCTTGCCGCTTGGCCGCTTGGTGTACTCCGTTCGCTGCGGATTGTTCTGTTCGCCGCAATTTGGTCTGCTTGTCGCGCGGTTTGGTCTCCTTGCTGCACGATCTATTCTTCTGCCTCTGCGGACAGTATTGCCTCATTGTGTCTGCCGGCCTTCTATTCTCGCCCAGCTAGTCTCCGGGCTCTTGTTGTGCGGTCTGTGCCCGTTCCTCTGCGGTATTATTCTAACCGCTCGGGTAGGTTGCCTTCTCGCTGCTCCTTGGTTCAGTCCTCATGGCGTCAGATTCGCTTACTGTTTCAGATACTTCCACACCTCCCTCCACCACCAGTGACGACATTGCTGCTCTGCATGCTCAACTTCAACAACTCGAAGGGATGGTCAGTCGCTCCTCTGGATCTGTGGCCTCGATCTCCGATGAAGGGATATCTTGTCTCTCCCATGGCTCTCATTGGATTATGGACTCGGGTGCCACACATCATCTCTCTCCGCAGAAGTCGTCACAGTACTTTGCTTCTGATTATCCCAAGTTTATCACTGTGGCTAATGATGACACGACACCGGTTTCTGGCGCTGCCCATCTGCCTCTTACCCCCTCCCTCTCCTTATCTTCGGTTCTTCATGTTCCGGGGTCCCCCTTTAATCTTCTCTCTGTTAGCCGTCTTACTCAGGACCTTGACTGTTGTGTAACCTTATCACGTTCTTCTTTTGTTGTGCAGGATCGACTAACACAGACTATACTTGGTCGGGGGCGGCTGTCCAACAGGCTGCCTCTTCTTGATGTTCCTCCTATTGCTCTTACCACTATCTCCTCCGTTGACTGACATCGTCGTCTTGGGCATGCTCCTCTCCAGATTCTCAAGAAAGCTTTTCCAGATGTTCCTCTTCAGGAGTTTTTTTGTGAATCTTGTATTTTTGACAAACAACATCGTGTCTCTTTTACTTCTCCCTGTACTAGGAGCGATGCTTCTTTTTCATTAGTACATTTTGATATTGGGGACCATATAAGATCCCTAGTGTTTTTGGTTATCGGTACTTTGTAACCTTTATTGATGATTACTCGCGGATTATCTGGTTATACTTCCATCGCGATCATACCGAACTCGCATCGACTTTTCATACTTTTCTTACCGAGACGCGCACACAGTTTTCCACATGCGTTAAAATTATCCGTACTCATAACGGTCATGAGTATACCGGTCGAACCTACTCCAATATGTGCGCTGAGTTTGGTATTATTCATTAGACTTCGTGTACGTATACCCCTCAACAAAATGGCGTCGCAGAACGAAAAAATCTCCACCTTCTTGATGTTGCTCGCTCTCTTATGATTCAAATGCAGGTTTCCCCTCTCTATTGGAACTTTGTTGTCTCCACTGCATGTCATCTTATCAACCGCATGCCCGCGTCTATCCTCCACTTTGTGGTCCCCATGACTCTTCTGTACCCATTCAAGGATCTCTTCTCTCTCACACCTCGTGTGTTTGAATGTACCTGTTATGTCCATACTTTTGGCCCCTCAAATGATAATCTTTCCCTTCGTGCTACCAAGACTATATTTGTTGGATACTCTCGCACTCAGAAAGGGTATGTCTGTTATTATCATGCTACTGGTAAGGTGGTTGTCTCTGCTGATGTCTATTTTCATGAGGACCAACCCTATCACACCGCTCCTACTGATCCTCTTCTTCTTCCTTCCCCTCTACCTCGGCCCACAGTTCCAGTTACGTCTCTGTTTCTACCTCTTCTTCCCACACCTACTCCAGTTCCAGTTACATCTCCTCTTCCACCTCTTCTTCCCACACCTACTCCGCTTCCACCGCTAGTCCCCTCCAAACCATCCATCATTCAGGTTTACACTCGTCGTACTCCACGTTCTGATGCCCTATAATAGCTTCCCTCAACCGGTGTGCTCTCGCGGCCTGTTGATTCGACATCAACCTCTACGGCCCATCCCTTGGCCAATTATGTATCTTTACATCGCCTCTCTCCGCCTCTTCTTACATTTGCTCTCTCTCTATTCTCTATTTCTATACCTAACTCTGTGCAGGAAGCTCTCCAGCATCCGGGGTGGCGTGTTGCCATGAATGAGGAAATGACTGCTTCTATGGGGCAATCAGACTTGGGATCTTGTCTCTCTCCCTCATGGTCATAGTTGTGTTGGTTGCAAGTGGATTTTTACAATCAAACATACAACGGATGGAAAAATTGATCGCTTGAAAGCTCGGCTTGTGGGAAGGGGGTTCACTAAACCATACAACCTTGATTATGATGAGACTTTCTCCCCGCTCGTCAAGTTAAACTCGGTTCGGGTTCTACTCTCCTTAGTTGTTCATCGCTAGTGGCCCCTACATCCGCTTGATATCAAAAATGCCTTCCTGAATGGTGAACCTACTAAAACTGTTTACATGTATCAACCGCCCGGGTTTGATACCACGGGGGAATCTCGTGTATGTTTGCTTCGGAAATCTATCTATGGTCTCAAACAGTCTTCTCAAACGTGGTTTGAGAAGTTTAGTAACGTTGTTCGTGAGGTTGGTTTCAAGAGAAGCTCGTCTGATTTCTCTCTCTTCACTCGTCATCAGTCAACTGAGATGGTCTTACTTCTTGTTTATGTGGATGATATTTTGATTACTGGTGACGACTTCGCAGGAATACAACATGTTAAGCAACACTTATACTCTGTATTTCAAATCAAAGATCTAGAAAATATTCGGTACTTCCTTGGCCTTAAGGTAACAAGACGAACTGATGGCCTTATCTCAACGAAAGTATTGCATTTGCCTTCTGCAAGATGCTGGACTCTCAGGATGCAAACCTGTGGAAACTCTGATGGATGTCAACCACAAGTTATGTGCTCAAGAATCTGAGTCTGATTCTCTACTTCCAAATCCAGAGTATTATCGACGTCTTGTGGGAAAACTATTATACCTAACAGTTACAAGACCCGATATCTCATTTGTGGTTAGAGTGGTTAGCCGATTTATACACACTCCACAAGTTTCTCATCTTCAGGCAGTCGAACGCATTCTCAGGTATCTAAAGACTGCTCCTGGACAAGGACTCGTGTATACGCCATCCTCGTATCTTTCTCTTGTTGTATACTCTGATGCAGATTATGCAGGCTCTCTTGACGATCGACGGTCCACTATTGACTTCTGTACTTACTTTGGAGGAAATCTCATCACCTGGTGTAGCAAAAAACAGTTTGTGGTTGCTCGCTCATTCGCTGAGGCTGAATACTGTGCGATGACGTCTGTTGTATCAGAACTCACATGGCTTGAGAGTCTCCTTAGGGATCTGGGAGTTGAATTATCCTCACCATCAATTTTGTTTTGCGACAGTCATGCTGCAATCCACATTGCAAAGAATCCTGTATTCCATGAGCGGATCAAACACATTGGAATCGACTGCCACTTTGTTCGAGAAAAGGTTCAATTGAAGAAGTTGAAGCTAGAGTATGTTCCTGTCTCTGATCAAGTTGCTGACATTCTCACCAAGGCATTATCACGAAAATTGTACCATCAATTCTTGTCCAAGCTTGGTTCCTACTACTTGTACACTCCAACTTGTTGGGGAGTGTTAGAGAATATAGGGAAAAACAATGTAAAGGCCCAATAAGTTGGCCCATTTTTAGTTTTTTTGTTTAGTCCCACATCTTCTATATAGGATGCTTCCTCTCTCTTCTCTCCTATATATATGTACTCATACTTGTATTTGCCATATTAAAGAAGTATATGCAAGGTTTGAACCACTTCTCTACAATAACAAAACAAATAAAAAACAGAAGTTATTATTGATCCCGCCTTTTATTTTATTTCACATTTATTTATACGCGTTACAATGCACGAGGCCCCACATGCGACCCCGACCGCAACATTGCTACGCCCCCCCCCCCCCCCCCCCCGAGTACACGATTGCTGTCCTCCGACATGACTGTCCTCGGGGGCAGCAAGCAGCGGGAGTGTCGTCGCACTGTTGTGATTGGGGTATTGTCGCGGTTGCACGCGAGCCCCCCCTCCCGCACTGTCGCGTCGCTCGTGCGTCTAAAACACAATTTCCATCTAATGTATCAAAGGAATGGATTCAAAAAATTTGTAATGAATCATATACAATTAGTTGTGATAATTTTCAAGATGAATGGCGATTGTTTATCTTTATTTTTAAGTCCTACTTGGATTTTTCAATTGGAGGATGGTCATTCTCTTCGTCGGAGAAGATAAGTTAATCTATGTATATATAAATAGAGATGGGTTTTCTCCTCTTCAGAGGATGGTGTCTATTCTTTTCCATTCTTTATGGTTTTATATGTTCTACTTATATATTCTCAAAACTCAAGATTGTACTATTGACTGTGATTCTCCAAATAATAATTACATGTGGATTAAATTTCATTGATACTTGATATGATTTAATTATTTATTATACATCTTGCAATTACAAGGATGATTTGATGACATATAGAAGCCCTTCTAAATGTTCAGGTTTTCCCATTCATCTCACCAATCCAAATCATCCATTACCTGCATGACAACACATGTACTTGATCCCAAGCCATTTGAAAGCCTCTATATTTTAGTCTCCAATGTCTTTCAATGCTATCGAAGGCATATTTTGTAAATTTTTTGATGCATCTGGATGATGACTGTCATAGTCCCGTGTGTAGGATCGGGTTACCAGGCGGGTTGTGACGGGGGAGGGGGTTAGAGGTTGTTGTAGATAGTGTTACTCCTTTGATCCTCATTAACGACCTATGTTGAATGGGTGATTTGGTGAGAACCCTTGTTTGGATTCACATTATAGAGGTGGAGGATTCAAAAGATTTCAACCCTAGATCGGCGTGTTCCGGAGGCGAAGTAGATGGACATCAGACATAGTATGAGGCCTTACCGCGACTGCCTAAGCAGGGGTGTTGAAGAGTTGTGGAATAGTGATTGAATATAGGAAGTAGAAAATTGACCCCCGGGCGTTAGAGATACCCGCATCAGAGGGGAGCGGAGGCAGGGTGGCATGGAGGCGGCCCATCATCGGTCAACGGTTGGTGCGTGAGGAGATCCGATCGAGCGTGGTCCAGGCCCTGAATCCTCCCCCGAGAAGGGGGGGGGGGAGTCGATCACATGCAGGATCCTATAATCACACGTGAGCATGAGAGCTCCGATCAAGCGTCGCCCAGGCCCTGAATCCGCATACGTGAAGGGGGTCCTCGGTCAATCACATGCATGCTCCTATAATCATACACGAGTGGTTTGGTTTCAGAAGTTGCACGCTAGAAAGAAACCCAGAGGTGATCTCCTTAGGATTCATGCAGCTGCACATGATACACAGACCAGTGCCAATCGCACCTTTGGCTCCAAAGCCACACACCAATAAGTAGAATAATGGGGTAGGGGAGAGGAGAGAATAGAGGTGGGGAGGAGATTATGTGGGTGAAGTGAGAGCCCTAATAGCTTAAATTTCATGAAATACTCAATATTATTATGCATACTTTTGGCCACATGCTAACCTGGGTATAAATAACAAAATACAAAACAACTTGTAAGGCAAAGTACGAACCAACTCGAGACATAAAATAAATGTGACATATTCGAAATAACAAAAAACATGTAAAATACTAAATGCAAAAAAAAAGAGATTGTAACATGTCCATTCCCAGGTGTGTTGTTTCCTATCATATTTGTCCCAAAACTACACCCATGACATCATTCCCCTCATTCAGATCGAGCTTGCCCTCAAACTCGTCATCGACGTACTCCTTGAATTATCTTACTGCTCCCTTCAGTGCATGAAGAGAGATCTCTGATTCGTTCTTCTCCCATGGTCCCTCATCCTCCAACTTTAGCCAAATAACGTCTTGTACTGATGTTCAGGTGCATAAGTTTGTCGCGATTGAAGCAATGCCCCTTTGCACAATATTTTGCCATCTCCGATGGAGACAATAGATGAGAGGGGTAGGGCCACAACTGGCCCCATTCTACTCCCCAGGACGAGGTTCCCGTTGGTCCAGGGTTTGGTGTCGAGGAAAAAATTGCATTCGTCATATGTCGTTGGCCTGGTTTAGTTGAAGGCTACAGTCATTGTTTTGAGCTAGCTAATGGCAGTGATGAGATCTGGAGGGCCTTCAAATTCAACATTATATATGCGTAGGCGCTCTTGAAGCTTGACATAAAAGATTGCAACTTGTTAATTAGGTTGTATGTTTGATACATGTGTCAGTAGCGTCTGAAATTTCTCAAGGTAGTCATCAATAGTTGTATCATGTATGCTCGAGGGAGGTCAAATCCTTAAAGGGATTGCTTCACATTGGCGGACCAAAGCGCATGTGCTAATGAAATCCACTTCATGGCTAGTGTCCTCTGGTTGGGGAAAAACTACTCGCATCGGGTCAATCATCCCAACGGGCGTTGTTGTCATAACGAGATTGTGCTGTTCACATAAACCCTTAGTGGAAACTGTGATTGTGTGAAGGGGATAGTCCATGAAAGCTTCTTTGTATCACGTTCCGACGAAAGTCATCACTTCACTGCGGTAGAACAAGGCTCTCCAGATGGGTCGAGGGGTCTGCCAATGCGCCTTGTTGTCAGCTTTTGATGCAACAAGTTGATCCATCATCAACTTGTGCATCCTTTCAAACATAATTAATTCTCTTACTAGTGTAAGAGAAGTTTACCCTCTATGGGTTAGGGAGATTGATCCTAACCAAGCCACCGAGTGCTGAAGATAATTTAGCACATACATGGCATCTTTGACATATTGATTCTAGGTTAACTAAAGAACTTTCATAATCGTTGTTCATTTGAAAGGAATTCAAAGGTAAGAATTGGAATTGACTCAGTTCCAATTTTGCGGGAATTGGCTCAGTTCTAATTCTATAGGAATTCAAATTGAAGTCAATTTCAATTATACTATTGAGCTGAAGATAAAATCAACCATGGGAATTGGAATTAGTAATTTTGTTATTCGACTGGATGTAAGAATTCAATGATAGGAGTTGAAATTTAAAATTTAAAATTTACAAACAGTGACAAAAATGCATAGACATAATAAATTAGATACCAATGACATACATAATTATAAAAATGGCAACAAATTCAATTTTTTTTTGCATAAGATATTAAAAACAAATAAAAACATAATTTCATCCAAGTATGAACACCTGCCCTCACGCAAACACAAATCACACACCATACAAATACACGAACTATACAAAACACACACAAAGACAACCAAAGAAGCATATACACAAATATACACAATTTCATCCACAAATAAGGGCATTCACACACACGCGCACACATACATAGAAAACACAAACATAAAGATATACACAATTCACACACACCATAAAACACAAACTACACAAAAACACGTACACATAAAGACAACCAAACAAGCACATACACAAACAATGCTTGTACCCCCTTGATAAAAACTGTTCCTTCCGAGTCCCATCACCAACTGAGCTCAGTTGGTGATGCGGTTTGGCAGGAAGAGTTCTTATCAAGAGGGTACAGGGATCGGGCCCTGGCCTCAACAACCCGCCGCACTGAGAATAGGTGCAGAGAGGGTTGGGGTGTGCGGTCCACATACCTGATAGGAACCCACAGATCAGTGCGAGCCGGAACCAACCGGTATACCTTGGATGTGGGGGCCCGATACGAAACCTGCTGGTGGGAGGGGGCCTATCATAAAAGTGCACTTTTATGCTACAGAGATCCTTCCTCCGCAGAGGGCCCCACCGATTTCGGGGGCACACCCCAACCCATTTCTCTACCTGCAACTCAATTGGTGATGAGGGCGGCAATCAAGGTTTCTCATCAAGGAGTTAGCAGGTTCGACTCCCCGCCTCAACAACCCGCTCTACTGAGGACAGGTAGAGAGATGGGTTGGGGTGTGCCGTCCTGCAGGACATGTTGCGGTGCCCAGACGAGTTGATGGGTAACCTGCCCCCGTTACTGGTGGGGCCCTCTGCAACACTTTTATGTTACGTCGATCCTCCCTCCGCAGAGGGCCCCACCGGTATCGAGGGCAGATTCCCCATCAATTCGTATGGGCACCGCAACATGTCCTGCATGACCGCACACCCAAACCCATCTCAGCTTAGTTGGTGATGAGGGAGACAATCAAGACTTCTCATCAAGGAGTTAGCGGGTTTGAGCCCTCGCCTTAACAACCCACTCTACTGAGAACAGGTAGAGAGATGGGTTGGGGTGTGCCGTCCTGCAGGACATGTTGCGGTGCCCATACAGGTCGATGGGGAACCTGCCCCCGATACCTATGAGGCCCTCTGCGGAGGGAGGAATGCACATTCACACACACGCCATGCAAACACAAACTACACATACACACATAAAGACAAGCAAACAAGCACATACACAAACGCACAATTTAATCCATAAATGAGGACATTTACACACACACATACACACACACATGGAACGCACACACATAAAGACATACATTCACGCACACCATACAAACACAAACTACACAAAAACACATGCACACGTAAAGAGAACCAAACAAGCACATACATAAACACACAATTTCATCCACAAATGAGGACATTCACACACATTCATAGAACACACACAAACATAAATAGATACACATTCACACACCATACCCAATTCATCCAAATATTAACACATACACTCACACAAACGCGTAAGAACTCACACAAACGCATAAGAACGCACACAAACACACACACATAAACAACAACACACATAGAGCACACACATACAACCACGAATTAAAACTCACATGCATAAACACACACACACACACACATATAATACCTAAAGCATCAAGTTAAGAACTAAAATAATTTATCATCATAAACACACACACACATATAATACCTAAAGCATCAAGTTAAGACCTAAAATAATTCATCATCATGAACATCACTATGAACACACACTCACAATGCCTACGTTACATTCATCATTATGAATAGAAAATAACAAAACCCCACGAAAAACCTACATCTTGAAATCCAACCCAAAAATCAAAACAAAAATTCACAAAATCCAAAAAAATTCTTAATACATGCCTACACCAACAATAGCTATCATCAATCAGTCAAAAATCATCATAGTATTTCCTAAATCCCACTGAAATCCGAAAACAAAAAAAAACACTCATAGTAGTCACCAGTGAGGAGGAGACATTGGATGTTGTCGCCAGAGAAGAAGGCTTTGAGGAAGGAGATATCTTGCCGGCGTAGTGGAAAGATTCTTCTTCGTCGTCGTTCCCGCGAGCATAGAAGGAGAAAGGACGCAAGAGCAGGTGGAGTCGGGAAGCCGCACCTCCTTAGGTCGGAATTGGGGGGGGGGGGGGATTTAGGCTAATATGAATTTTCATGGAATTGAACCCAATTCGATTTCCTACTGAAAATTAGGAGAGCCCAACAGTGGAATTGGAATTGGGAGATCCAATTCCTTCTCCCATTTCCGCCCAAACGAACGGCCCATTAGGGTTTTTCATATATAGATTGGTAGAAAGATATGTATTTGTTGATATAGATATAAATATGCATGCCGACATCAGTTTTAATTATTATATTTCTACAAAATACATTCTGAAATGGATTGTAGCATCTTATATGAACTTATTTAGTCATAAAGTCCTTGTTGATATTGCATTTAGTAATTTAAAATTAACTTGAAGCATGCATTAGCTTACGTGACTAGTTGCTTTATCTTCAATCTCTGGCACATTTCACAATGATGTGTTGCTGCTGCTCATAATTGTAAATTAATTTGAGATATAATTTTTTATTCACACTTCTATTGAACAATTACATTGGTCTTTATTAGGTAACATGGATAACTCAGTGCCCTCTACTCTTACTTGATACACGAATGCCATATGGCAGTTTATATGCTGGATGTGAAGAGCATTTGGACCTGGCAGGCACAGGCTCCTTTTATAATGATGGTGAAGCAGATATTGTCGTGCATCATGTCCTCAATCTAATATATTCTGGTAGGCATTCTTCTTGCTTGAAATACTATGACCTATCTTAAGCCTATTTGTTTTGCATAAAATTTGTAGATAATCTCACATGAGTTTGCCATACACCTTTTTCTTCTCCATATTTTTTCTCTTGTATTGTTTGAACTCAACAAAATTATTTCTTGAGACTACCAGAGACTACGCATTCACCTCAAATCTACAATATTGTTAAGTGTTTAGGTATAGTTTGGTTCAAGAAATCCCAGTTCAACATTATGGTTTAACAATTTGATATAAAATCATTGACAAGGAAGTAGGGAAAATGATGAGTATAAAGGCTTCATATCAAGAGCAGAGGCATCAAGTAACATAGGTGAACGTCAATAGGCTACCATAGTTTCTCCTTCAGTGACTCCGACACTTCCCATGGGAACATACTTGTTTTCAACTTGGACATAGAGCCAGGTTCCCACTATGCGTGCTTTCCTATCTAATCATAGAGAGTTGTCGCTACACTACTTTATCTTCTCATTGAATGCATCGATTGCTTTGGCTGCTCTGACAATGTTGTCGATTGCACCATCTTCTTCACACTACCGATTCTTCTGCCTTGGGCCTGACAAAAACCCACAGACTCAACAATTGCAAAAAAACATATATATTATAAAAAGTATAATGATTAATGAATACTACTTCAAAACAACTCCATTCCTAATAGTGGAGAAGATGGCCTAGTATCCTTTCTTGTGTTAGGCTGTGACTGCAAAAACATATATTATTTAAGTATTAATCAATATTTATCAAGTTGAATAGAGAGTATGTGACACAGGACGAATCTATAGGTGGTGTACTTCGGTGTCCTTACCCTAAATGGCAAGTAAACAATCACGAATCTATAGGTGGTGTACTTCGGTGTCCTTACCCTAAATGGCAACCCTACAATGCGAGAGAAATGCAAGTACATATTGACGTGTTATTTATTTTCAGTTTATGTGCCGCTTGTATCTCCTATATATATATACCTATTTCCCCTTGGTGGATGAATACAATTTTCGTTCCTCTCACTTAATTTGGTATCAGAGCAGGAAAACGAACCCGACCCCGCTTCGCCCTAATCCCGACCCCGCTTCGCCGATCTCCCCCGCGATTTCTTCCTGCATCATTCGACGCCGTCTCCGCGTGATGTGAGGGCATCACGGATCCTGTTGTTGCCGCCTGTCGCTGTCCTCCGCCTTCTCCCGCCGTTCTCCTCTGCTGCAGCCGGCTTCTTCTGCCCCGCCGTTATCTTTTGTTGTCGCCGATCCTGCTGTCGTCGATCCTGCTACAGCCGACTTCCTCTTTTTTTTTCTTTCGATTGTTTCTTCAACCGCCGATTTTGTTTGTGTTTACCACCCTTTCCCTCACTTCTTTTCTTCTCATGACCTATATCTGTGACCTACGGTCTTCCTTCCTTTTTTTGGGGATGGGTTTTTCCTCTTCTGTTTAAGGGTTTCTCTTCTTCCCATCCCATGGATTCCTCCCTCTTTGGTTCGAATGATGGATTTGCTTGACGCATTACTGCCGCCCTTCTCCCGGACATGACAAGCTTGATTGGCTTGAATCTAATGGTGTTCCCAAGCCTTCCAACGAAAAGGTCTATCCTTCAATGGCGCACGAAAAAATTCAAGATTCTCAGGTGGCTTCAGTGCTCCATGGAGCCCCACATATACGAGCAGTTCATGCGATACGATTCAGTGTCATCTCTTTGGGCTGCCTTGAGGCGTATCTACGGTCACACACGCGTTGATACACGGATTTATTCTGTCTTCCAGGAGATTTCTACTGCTCGTCAGGGGGACCGTTTTGTGCACGAGTACTTTACCTTTCTCTCAGGGAAATTCCAGGAGCTTTCTGACCTTGAGCCGCTTAGTTCTTTTCCACATTCAGAGGATCTACTTGTTGTCAAGCGGCGACAGGAGAAGTGAGAGACCTATCAGTTCCTGATGGGCTTGAGGCCCGAGTTTGAGCATATTATTGTTCAGATTGTCAGCATGAACCCTCTTCTTGATATCTTGGATACTTATTCCATGGGGAGGAGCATGAGCTTCGTGCCCGCCTGACTGTTGTTTTGCCCGTTCCAGCTTCTGTCCCTATTCTAGACCAAATGACCCTGACTTCAGGTCGTCCTTCTTCTGTGCGGGAGGGGGGGGGGCGTACTTCTACCTCTAAGGGTCACGGGAGTGGCCGTGACAGCCCATTTGCCTCTGTTCAGTGTCAGCACTGCCTCCGGACTGGTCATGAGAAGGCCCAATACTGGCTGCTCTTTCCTCACCTATGCCAGTTGTCCCTTGCTACGCGTGCTGCCGCCGCTACTTCTTCCGACTTTGTGGGCCAACCTGATTCCAGTGCCTCTTCCGGGGCTCCTTCCATCGACTGGAGTCAGCTTATGGCTCAAGTACAACAACTCCAGTCTCAGCTTCAGCTGCACTCTCCGTTTCAGACTCCACACTAGCCTCTTCATGCTCAGTCGTTACCTGCCTCCTCGTCATTCTCGTTGACTTCAACGTCTGCGTCAGGTACCCCGATGACCTTTCATTTCACTCAAGAGGAGTCCTCTTCTCCCTGGGTGATTGACTCTGGGGCCACTGATCACATGACTGGTGAGACACGCTTGTTCTCTTCTCTTGAGTCTCCGAGCGTCCATCAGCAGGTTTGCCTTGCCGATGGCTCTGTGACTCCCATCCTTCACCGGGGCACAGTTCCTCTGACTCCCTCCTCCTTGGGTTCAGTTCTTCATGTTCCCAAACGTGCTTTAAATCTTCTTTTTGTTAGTCAATTGACTCGATCGTTGCACTGCTCGGTGACATTTTTTCCTTTCTGGCTGTGTTCTTCAGGACCTGACCACGAGGATGGCTTTTGGCTACGCCCGTGAGCTCGATGGGCTATACCAGCTGGATCTTCCACCTTCTTCTCCCTGTCTCTCACTCCCATCCATCGCTGGTGGTACTACTTCACCTGCTCTTTGGCATGCTAGACTCGGGCATGCGAGTCCTTAGATCGTGTCGTCGCTTTTTCCGAGTGTCTCGTTTGAGAACTCTTTTCAGTGTGATGTGTGTCAGCTTAGTAAACATACACGCCCTACCTATCCTGTTTTTGTTTCTCGTAGTTCTACACCGTTTGATATTATCATTCAGATGTTTGGAGACCTGCCCCGGTTGTTTCTTATGATGATTTTTGGTATTTTGTTACTTTTATAGATTATTTTACTCGTTGTTGTTGGGTCTATCTTATGCATGCCAAATCTGATGTCTTTGATTTATATACCCAGTTTACTAATATGGTTACGACTCAGTTTTCCTCTCGTATTCGGGTCCTTCGCTCCGATAACGGGGGGGGGGGGGGAGTATACTTCTTCCTCTTTCACTGCTTTCCTTGTTACCCAAGGAACCCTTCATCAGTTCTCCTGTCCCTATACACCAGAACAGAATGGCGTGGCGGAACGCAAGAATCGTCATCTCTTGAATGTGACCCGGTCTCTTCTTCGTGGGTCTCATGTCCCCAAGTCATTTTGGAGTGCCGCCCTTCTTACGGGGACCTTCTTGGTCAACCGTCTGCCTTGTCAGCCTTTAGCGGGTCGGGTGCCCCTTAGTCTTTTATCTCCTCACCGCCCTCTGTTTCCTGTCCCTCTCCGGGTGTTTGGGTATGCGTGTTTTGTCTAGGACCGTCGTCCGTCTCGGACAAAGCTATCTGGTGCTTATTTTTGGGGTATTCCTCCTCTTCCAAGGGCTATAGGTGTTTTGACTTCTCTTCTCGCAGGACTTTTCACTCCTTAGATGTTATGTTCTTTGAGGATATCCCCTTCTATGGTACCTCCTCTGTCTCTGTTGCTCCTTCTGCTCCGCCACAGCCGGCTCCGGTTGCCCTTGCTCCGCTGCACGATTCTATTCTGTTGGATACATGCACTCGTAGCCCACACGTGCCCTCACATGTCCACCCCATTCTTCGGGATCCACTGGTTACGCCCAGCTCACAAGACCGTTATGTCACATCCTCTGGCAGGTGATATTCTTCCCTCCTCTGACTTACCCATTGCACTTCGCAAGGGTAAGCGTTTTTGTATTACCGACCATCATGTTGCAAGATATGTGTCCTACCAGCGTCTTTCTCAGGGTTACCGGACTTTCCTGACTGCTACCGACCAGATCAGAGTTCCGAGTTCGATGACTGAAGCGTTCCAGCACCCGGAGTGGGTGGCGGCCATGGAGGATGAGATGTCCTCACTACAGAAGGCGGGCACCTGGCGTTTGGTTCCTCTTCCCGCAGGTCAGAAAACTGTTGGCTGCCATTGGGTTTACACTGTCAAGTATAATGTCGATGGTTCTCTTGACCGCTACAAGGCCCTCCTTGTCGCGAAAGGGCTTCACTCAGACTCCTGGGGATTACGGCTTGACCTTTGCCCTAGTGGCCAAGCTATCTACTGTCCGTCCGCTTGTCTCTCTCGCTGTCTGCCATGGGTGGCCTCTTCATCAGATGGACGTGAAGAATGCCTTTCTCAATGACGACCTTGCTGAGGAAGTTTATATGGATCCGCCCCCTGGTTACAAACTTCAGGGAGAGTATTTGGGTCGTGTTTGCCTTTTATAGAAGTCCTTGTATGAGCTGAAGCAGTCTCCTCGTGCATGGTTTGAGCGGTTTGGTACTGTTGTGCTTCAGAGTGGATTCACCAGATGTCATGCCGACCACACATGCTTTGTTCGGACTGCTGTGGATGGACGTAGGGTCATTATTCTTGTCTATGTGGATGATATCATTCTTACCGGTGATGATAGCTCGGGGATACTTCAGATCAAGGGGGTTCTTCAGAAGGCATTTGAAGTGAAAGATTTGGGGCATCTGAAGTACTTTCTCGGGATTGAGGTTGCCAGATCTCAGCAGAGGATCTTTTTGTCTCAGCGCAAGTATACACTTGACCTCTTAAGTGATACTGACCTTCTTGGGTGCTCTCCTGTGTCTATACCCATGGATCCGAACCACCGCCTTCATGCAGAGTCTGGCGACCTCTCCCTGAACCGGGCAGATATCAACGTCTTGTTGGCAGACTTATCTACTTGTCCAACACTCGCCCTAACATTAGCTTTGTTGTGAGTGTGGTCAGTCAGTTCATGCATGCTTCACGGACTTCTCACCTAGATGCAGCATTTCAGATCCTCCACTACTTGAAGGGTTCTCCTGGCTTAGGGCTCTTCTACCGTTCATCTCCGGCCCTTGATCTCACTTGTTACACGGATTCTGACTATGCTGGTTCCTTTACTGATCGACGTTCTACCTCGGGGATATGCATTTTCTATGGTGGCAATCTTATTTCCTGGAAGAGCAAGAAGCAGAATGTTGTCTCCCGCTCGTCTGCTGAGGCTGAGTACCATGCTATGGCCCAAGACGCTACTGAGCTCCTTTGGCTGCGTACCCTCTTGACCGAGCTTGGCTCTCCTTCCTCTGGTTCTTCGACTCTTGTGTGCGACAACCAATCCGCTCTCATGCTTGCCTCCGACTCAGTTCTGCAGGAGCGGACTAAGCATATTGAGGTTGATATTCACTTTTTCAGGGAGCACATCCGTTCAGGGACACTTGAAGCGTCCTATGTTCCCTCCTCAGAGCAGATTGTTGATGCCTTCACCAAGGCGATTGGGCCTTCCAGACTTCTCTCTACATGTGGCAAGCTGGGTTTGCTTGACCTTTTCATGTCAGCTTGAGGGGGAGTATTGACGTGTTATTTATTTTCAGTTTATGTGTCCCTTGTATCTCATATATATATATATATATATGGGTTTGGAATATATAAGCTCAAGCTTTTTTAAGCTTAAAAAAGCTTGAGTTGGTTCTCCCACAATACAAGTCGGAATTAGGCAAATAATATATGCATTTTATAGCCAAGAACGAGATCTACAACTTTCATGTTGAACATTTTTCCAAAATTTGCATGGTTTAGCCGGAATCTGACCCGAAAGGTTGCTGGCTCGAATTTTGAAATTTATTATTATTATATTCATTTCGAGCCAACAACCTTTCGGACGAGATTCCGGCCAAACCGTGCAAATTTTGGAAGAATGTTCAACATTAAAGTTGTAGATCTCGTTCTTGGCTAAAAAATGCATATATTATTTGCATAATTCCGATATGTATTGTGGGAGAACCAACTCAAGCTTTTTTAAGCTTAAAAAAGCTTGAGCTTATATATGTTATTCTGTATATATATATATATATACCTATTTCCCCTTGGTGGATGATATGTGTCCTACCAGCGTCTTTCTTAGGGTTACCGGACTTTCCTGACTGCTACCGACCAGATCAGAGTTCTGAGTTCGATGACTGAAGCGTTCCAGCACCCGGAGTGGGTGGCGGCCATGGAGGATGAGATGTCCTCACTACAGAAGGCGGGCACCTGGCGTTTGGTTCCTCTTCCCGCAGGTCAGAAAACTGTTGGCTGCCATTGGGTTTACACTGTCAAGTATAATGTCGATGGTTCTCTTGACCGCTACAAGGCCCTCCTTGTCGCGAAGGGCTTCACTCAGACTCCTGGGGATTACGGCTTGACCTTTGCCCTAGTGGCCAAGCTATCTACTGTCCGTCCGCTTGTCTCTCTCGCTGTCTGCCATGGGTGGCCTCTTCATCAGATGGACGTGAAGAATGTCTTTCTCAATGACGACCTTGCTGAGGAAGTTTATATGGATCCGCCCCCTGGTTACAAACTTCAGGGAAAGTATTTGGGTCGTGTTTGCCTTTTATAGAAGTCCTTGTATGAGCTGAAGCAGTCTCCTCGTGCATGGTTTGAGCGGTTTGGTACTGTTGTGCTTCAGAGTGGATTCACCAGATGTCATGCCGACCACACATGCTTTGTTCGGACTGCTGTGGATGGACGTAGGGTCATTATTCTTGTCTATGTGGATGATATCATTCTTACCGGTGATGATAGCTCGGGGATACTTCAGATCAAGGAGGTTCTTCAGAAGGCATTTGAAGTGAAAGATTTGGGGCATCTGAAGTACTTTCTCGGGATTGAGGTTGCCAGATCTCAGCAGAGGATTTTTTTGTCTCAGCGCAAGTATACACTTGACCTCTTAAGTGATACTGACCTTCTTGGGTGCTCTCCTGTGTCTATACCCATGGATCCGAACCACCGCCTTCATGCAGAGTCTGGCGATCCTCTCCCTGAACCGGGCAGATATCAACGTCTTGTTGGCAGACTTATCTACTTGTCCAACACTCGCCCTAACATTAGCTTTGTTGTGAGTGTGGTCAGTCAGTTCATGCATGCTTCACGGACTTCTCACCTAGATGCAGCATTTCAGATCCTCCACTACTTGAAGGGTTCTCCTGGCTTAGGGCTCTTCTACCGTTCATCTCCGGCCCTTGATCTCACTTGTTACACGGATTCTGACTATGCTGGTTCCTTTACTGATCGACGTTCTACCTCGGGGATATGCATTTTCTATGGTGGCAATCTTATTTTCTGGAAGAGCAAGAAGCAGAATGTTGTCTCCCGCTCGTCTGCTGAGGCTGAGTACCATGCTATGGCCCAAGACGCTACTGAGCTCCTTTGGCTGCGTACCCTCTTGACCGAGCTTGGCTCTCCTCCCTCTGGTTCTTCGACTCTTGTGTGCGACAACCAATCCGCTCTCATGCTTGCCTCCGACTCAGTTCTGCAGGAGCGGACTAAGCATATTGAGGTTGATATTCACTTTTTCAGGGAGCACATCCGTTCAGGGACACTTGAAGCGTCCTATGTTCCCTCCTCAGAGCAGATTGTTGATGCCTTCACCAAGGCGGTTGGGCCTTCCAGACTTCTCTCTACATGTGGCAAGCTGGGTTTGCTTGACCTTTTCATGTCAGCTTGAGGGGGAGTATTGACGTGTTATTTATTTTCAGTTTATGTGCCCCTTGTATCTCATATATATATATATATATATATATATATATATATATATATATATATATATATATATATATATATATATATATATATATATATATATATATATATATATATGGGTTTGGAATATATAAGCTCAAGCTTTTTTAAGCTTAAAAAAGCTTGAGTTGGTTCTCCCACAATACAAGTCGGAATTAGGCAAATAATATATGCATTTTATAGCCAAGAACGAGATCTACAACTTTCATGTTGAACATTTTTCCAAAATTTGCATGGTTTAGCCGGAATCTGACCCGAAAGGTTGCTGGCTCGAATTTTGAAATTTATTATTATTATATTCATTTCGAGCCAACAACCTTTCGGACGAGATTCCGGCCAAACCGTGCAAATTTTGGAAGAATGTTCAACATTAAAGTTGTAGATCTCGTTCTTGGCTAAAAAATGCATATATTATTTGCATAATTCCGATATGTATTATGGGAGAACCAACTCAAGCTTTTTTAAGCTTAAAAAAGCTTGAGCTTATATATGTTATTCTGTATATATATATATATATATATATATATATATATATATACCTATTTCCCCTTGGTGGATGAATACAATTTTCTTTACTCTCACTTAATTGTACATACATTCGTACGACACAAGCCTTAAAACTAATGCTAGTGTGAATGATCCAATCATGCAAGAGTTTCGACGTGCAATTAATTAAACAATATTAAATTTTAAACTCATGTATTTAATCACATGTGAGCATGAACATTCAAATTAAATAGGTGTCAATTGCAAATTATTCAAGAGTGCATTAGAATACAAAGCACATGAAAAATTACGAGATACATGCTATGAAAAGAGACGTAATCAAATTAATTTAAGCAATATATTACTAGCAATACAAGGAATCCGTACAATACAAAGAAATGAAACTGGAAGTAGAAAAGCTCACCAATTATTTTATATCGGTGGTGGCGGGGGAAGACCTGGTGGTGGTGTCTATCTAGAAGCATAGGCGCTGCAGTTTGCGACTGATTTAGGACTATTAAAGGAGATTGGAGGCTGTTTAGAGGGGCTTGGAGGGTTTTAGGGGGTGATAGCGGCTGGCCAGGGGTGGTAGGGGTGTTTAGTGTGGATTTCAGTGGGGGACGGGCTGTGGAAGATAGGGAAGGTGCTGAGAAGGAAACTAGAGGGCTATGGGGTAGCTGTTGGAGGCTGGAATAGGGCTGAAAGAGGGATGGATGTTGTTTGGAGAGGGATGTGGGTCCTGGAGGGAGTGTAACTCACGGCTGTAGCAGGAAGTGGAAAAAATACTTCTAGTTGGCTGGAGATTTGAACAGGGGATCAGCAAGGATGAATGGGAGGAGCTAAGTGGAGGTTTTAGATGATGAAGGAGAGGCGGCGTTGGGTATAAATGGTGGGAGACAGTGCAGCGGAGTTAAATTGGGTGGCGTTTGTTGGAGGCACTGAAGATGGGTTGTGGAGGATTTCAAATCCAGTGACTATTGGGCTCATCTAAGACTGGAGGGATGGCGGGTGGTGTGGGAAGGGGCGTCACAACCCCTCTGGAGGCGGAACTAGTGGCGTTGCACCGCGCACCGAAGGAGGACCGAGCGGTTTCTCCTTTCTAAATCGTAACTCTTGATACTTTCTCTTAGCTGCTGCAGAATGATATAAAGAGGGAGAATTAGGTTAATTAAAATTCAATGGTCACGAAAGTTCGATAGGTTATTTCACCTAACTCTCTAGATACAACCCAAAAAATAAAAGAAAAATACATAAAAATATGAGAAATCAAGCCGATCACGATCACGGTCTCCGATCGACCATCCGACGATAAAAAAATGTCGATAATGATAAATAGCCCAATGTGACGCGGTGGATCTCCATCAGTACGACTACTTTGATATTTTCATTCTAAAACATGTTGAAGATATGTAAGTGATTTGGACTAGGGATTTTTAACCTCACATGTTCTTTGGAATCAAGAACTAAATCGAGAGTTTGATTAGATTGTGTTATGGGTTGGGGTGTGCGGGTTGCAGCCCTGCTATGTGGCTCGACCGGGGTTCAAAATCTGAATGAACGGCCCATAACATAAAGTGCACTTTTTTTGTTGTGGGCCGCTCATTCAGGTTTTGAACCCCGGTCGAGCTACATAATAGGTTCGCGACCCGCACACCCTAACCCATCACCGCACGTGTTCTCAGCGCGGCATGTTGTTGAGGCATGGTCTCGAACCCTTTACCACAACATTATGATGCAGATATTGAGACATCAAAGTATCTTAATCCTTGGATGAGATTTTTGATATGGTTTAATGGGAATCAAATTGTGAACACTCCTTTACTAAGACTACTCTATGTGATCACTGTCTTAGTTGTCGTTGATGCCTGTTTCACTGTAGCACCTCAACCCTGTAATCATGTATCCTGGATATTTATTACTAAGAATGTTTATGACCAGTGTTGCAATCTATTAAAACAAGGGAAACTTGCTACAAGCTCCATTGTCATCCCCAAAGTAGGAGGAGAAATCATCGAGGTTAGGTTGAGGGTGATAGGGTCATACTGCCAATCTTCGGCCAATCTTCGGGTCAAGTATTCAATCCTATCATATATTTTAATGATGTATGCCACCTGGAAATACTCCATCGGATTCACTACTTCTATTTAAGAACTTTAGGCTATTGGGGGGTTTACTCACCATATGACAACAACGACTGTTTCTCTTTTTACTTCTACTCCACCAAGTACCTTTTTTGTTAATACTCACTCTCATACTTAGTGTATCATTAACTCTGGCGCTATTGATCACATAATAGATTCTTCTACATTGAACATTTATCATTCTCCTCTTCTTAGTAAGGGTAAAACAAGTTTGGTTGATGATTCTCATATTGCCATCTTTTGGAAGGATGCTTCCCCATACTATAATATTTTATCTCTCTTATGTTTTTATTATTTTCAAAAATATGTACAAGTGACTTGAATTTGTTAGGATGGAAGGTGTGCTTTTCTTTCTAGATCGGTCTCTTCCTCATGGTCCGCTTTCCTTGACAACTCCGAATCTTATGTGTTGTCATCGCCACATAAGACATCCTTCTGGCCAATCAATAAGATGTCTTCTACCTTCTATTCTTTTTGGAAGTTTGTAAAAAATTTCATTGTGAAATATGTGAACTGGAGAAATACAAACACTTTTTCTTCTCATGCCACTTCATGCTTAAGAAAAAACCATACATATTCTAGATTGTCATTGGGGAGAAGCAATTCTCACGACTAGTTATATAGCTAACCATATACATTTGAGTTTCCATGTTTTTTTCTCCCCGACCCTTGGCGTAAACCAAGGAATTTATAAACTTTAATATTTGGTTGTGTTCTTTGTTGACATCCATAAAACTACTTGTATGAAACCAGATCTCTGAGAATAATTCTGTATTTATATAAGACATTACCACTCATTAAGGTTACATATGTTATCATCTATCTTTCCACAAAACATATCTATGAATACCACCTTTAGAGAATTTAACTCTTGCTTACTCATTTTATTATTCTAGTATGATTTTCTATATATGATGCAGGGTAGGCTGTGAGAGGTCTGTGCTGACTATAATGTGAGTCTATGTGAGTGTTGTTGGGTTCACTCAAATAAATCTAAACTATATGATGCGTACCTGAATTGATTTGGCCGGAAGTACTTTAAGCAAATAAAATTATAAAAGTTTAGCAAACTAACATAGCGTGCACTACAACTTTAAATAAACAAGCAAATATCTTCTCTGATGGAGGCCAGGCTACTGTAGGAGACCGCGGCAAGGCCGGATTTCTCGGGATTACTTGGTTGGAGCGGAACGGCCCGCTGTAGAAGTCGTGGGCCGCATAATTATCTTTATTTAAGTCTATGTTGTAATGCTTTAATTTGGACTCTTTTATTTTGGGTGTGCTGTTAGCATTGTTTTAAATGTCCTCTGACATGTCCGACATGTCTCCCGACATGTCATTTTTTAGGGCAAAACAATATATTTTTCTAAAAAAATGATTATGTCCTTTTGTAAAATATAGACCGACATGTCCAATATATCGGCTGACACGACTTTTAAATATATCACCTGCCATCTTATTTATGTTATATTAGCAGACTAGCAGCATATGTTTAAATCACACACACACAGATATATATATATATATTATGTATATTTAAATTGATTAGACGTATTGTTTTGATTTTTTAATATTTTATTCTCACAACCAATTTTGTATAATTATTTCATAATTTTTTTTAATTTCATATTACAAAATATATGAAAATATTTAATACATTTATTAGTTGATTGTTTGCATGTTTTTAATATATATTTATAAGTTTGAAAAGACATAATCAATCAAGGAATTTTAACTTTTAAATTTTCTTTATTTACAATAAGCTTATTGTTATCAAAATAAAATCATTGTATACTACTAAATATATTTTACAATGTATCATTTTGTATTTTTTAAATAATATTTTATCTTAGATACTATTTGATTATATTTCGTAATATAAATGACTTATTTTTTATCTATTTGTTATATTATTTTCTTTTTTTATAATATACGATTATAGTTAGTATACATAAAAATAAAAAAAAATTTATAAGACATGAAAATCCGATATTTTGAAAATCCCTGACATGTCTCCGACTTCCGACATCTGAAATTTAAAAACTTAATCTGATATGTCGTCGACATCCGATATTTAAAACATTGGTTGTTAGACTTTTGTACCCCCTCCTCATAGTATAAGAGGAGGTAACTTTGTTTTTTTTCACTTTTGTTGAATGAAAAGAAATTCCTATCCGGAAATTCTACCGCCGCCTTCACCTTTTCCGTGAGAAAAGTATCGGACCGGAAGGTCTCCGCCTCCCCGCCGTTTCTTCCCGTAAGGAAGAGCACCATACCGGAAGGTCGTCATGCACTCCTACGTCAGTTGGTATCAGCGGTGTGCGCACGACTCCTACGCTCGTTCGCCTTTGCTCTGTCTCCTCTCACCATTATTTCTGTCCTTATGTATGACGGGCAACCCCTGGGAGAATGTCAACCTCTGGGCGGCGATTGAGGGCATCACCACTCAGTTGGGAGACTCATATATTTGTCACATACACGCCCTGATATTACGCATGTTGTGGGCATCCTAAGTAGATTTATGCACTCTCCTTCTATACGCCATCAACAAGCTGTCTTTAGGGTGTTGCGATACCTTAAGAAGACACCAGGGCGTGGGATTCTGTTCAAAGCTAATCAACCTTTGGAGGTTGAAGTGTTTACAAATGCTGATTGGGCTGGTAGTCAAGATGACAGAAAATCTACCACTAAGTATTGTTCATTTGTGGGAGGCAACCTTGTATCATGGAAGAGCAAGAAGCAGAATGTTATAGCACGCTCGAGCGCTGAAGCAGAATATAGGGCTATGACGTAAGGAGTTTGTGAGGGATTGTGGTTGAAGACTATTCTTCAAGATATGGACTTCCAGGTGAACAAACCTGTTACTATCTAGTTTAACATGACAGAACCAAACATATAGAAGTTGACAGACATTTCATCAAAGATCATCTCGACAAGGGAAATATCTGCACTCTATTCGTGAATTCATTTGACCAGCTTGCAGATGTTTTCACCAATGGACTATGCAGTGACAATTTCAAAGATAACACTGACAAGTTGAGAATGATCAATATATATTCCCAACTTGAGGGGGAGAGTTGAATATGCGCATTATTAATTATTATTAATTTTTACGTTTCTTTTCTGTCATCGCTCCTATGTAATCCACGTGATATGTCACGTGTTGTGAACTTATATATGTATTCTATTGCCCGGTTCTAGGGCATCCTAATTCCAAAATACATCTTTCCACTAAATCATCCAGAAATCTGGATGATTTCTGCCCAGAAATCATCCAAATATTTCTTGATGATTTATGTTTATGTATGCTTATATTTTTTGAATGCTTACTTGGCTTTGTAGATGTCTGTCTCTAGGTCCGGTTCAAAGCCAGTTGGAAAAGGTCCCAAAAGAATGCATCCGGTTCTAGAAGTGATACGGGTTGGGAGCATGAGATTGAAATTGATAGTACAACCAAAAAATGCAATGTAAGTATTGTTTAGTGATTAGATCTGGTGGGATATACAGATTGAAACATCACATAGCCGGAACTAAATTTAATGTAGAACCTTGCACTAAAGTACCTGAAAATGTTAGAATTCAATTTTTGAATATTCTTCAAGCTCATGGGGAGGAGGTTGTTAAAAAGAGAAGAAATATTGAGGAGGTTATTCATTATGATGAAAAAGTAGAAGTTGGTATAAGAAACAAACAAAAAGGAAAAGAGACAGTGGATCTTTTTGTTAGAAAATCAAGTCAATCAACTATTAGTCATATTTTCAAGAAAGATGCACGTGAAAAAGCCTGTCAACAAATTGCTCGTTTTTTTATACAAACGTAATTCCATTCAATTGTTTTAAGAACCCGGAATTTATAAACATGATTAAAGCAATCGACCAACACGTCCCCGGAATGAAACCGCATCTTACAATGATATTAGAGTAAAATACCTAAAGCAAGAGGTGAGCAGAACTCTTGAGTTGCTAGTGGATTACAAGGTGGAATGGAAGAAAGTTGGTTGTACTATTATGTCAGATGAATGGTCAGACAGAAAAAGGAGATCCATATGTAACTTCTTGGTAAATATCCCGAAAGGTAGCGTGTTCTTATCATCAATAGATGCATCTGATTTCTCCAAAACTGCAGATAAGGTTTTTCAAATGTTAGATTAAGTTGTGGAGAAAATTGGAGAAGCGAATGCAGTGCAAGTGGTAACGGATATTGCCTCAAACTACAAGGCGGTCGGACAAATGTTAATGGAGAAGAGAAAATATCTATATTGTACACCATGTGTTGTGTATTGCATTGACTTGATTTTAGAAGATTTTGAGAAAAAAATTGAGTTGCATAAATTAATAATAGCAAAAGGTAGAAAGATAACATCATACATCTACTCCCGAACTTTGCTACATACTTGATTGCTTGATTTTATAAAGGGTAGAGAGTTGATCCGTCCTGCAGTTACCCAATTTGCCACAACTTACTTGACATTGTGATGTCTTTCTGAGAATAAGGGTAGTTTGATGAAGATGTTTACTTCTGCCAAATGGAAGTTTAGTAGATTTGCCGGTTCAATGGAGGGGAAATCAATTCAAAAAATTATTTTGAATGCAACTAGATTTTTGTCTCATTTTACTGTATGTTTAAAAACAACATTTCCACTCATCAAGGTGCTTAAAATGGTTGATTCGGAGGCCCCTGTGATGAGATTTATATATGAGCAGATGGATCGAGCTAAGGAGAAGATTCAAATTTATTTTGAAAACATTAAAAGAAAGTAAGTAGATATAACTTACTTGTTTTAAATTTAAGTTTCATTATGTTTGGATTTATATCATAACATGCAATTGTTATTTTATGTGTTATGTTGTAGATATGAATCAATATGTGTCATCATTGATAAGAGATAGACAAGCTAACTTCATAAGCTCTTACATGATGCAACTTATTATTTGAATCCTCATTACCACTTTAGCCCATCATATAGGGCAGATGCTGAAGTAAAATTGGGATTCTACAGTTGTCTCCAACGGATGATTCCAAATGAAGATGTGAGAACGAAAATAGATATTCTAATGGATGATTTCAAACATACAAAAATATTATTTGAATTAGAGTCTGCAAATGCAACTAGGAACAAAAGATCTCCAGGTGAGACAAATTATGTTTATAATATTTTAAATTATTAATCAATAAACATGTAATGTAAGTTTATGTTTAAGCATTTGCAAAATTTTCAAATTTACAGCTGATTGGTGAGATTCATACGATGATAATTGTCCCGAACTGCAAAGATTTGCAATTCGGGTTCTAAGTCTAACATGCAGCTCTTTCAGATGTGAACGTAACTGGAATGCATTTGAGATGCTGAGCTCAATGCCTCAATTATTGTTGTATATTTAAAAACATGGTCTCTTAATTTCTTATTGTCATTAACTCATTATAATTCATATTTCATAGGTTCATGCAAAAAAAAGAAATCGGTTACATCAAAAGAAGATGAATGATATAGTGTTTGTGATGTATAACAAAAAGTTGATGGAAAGACAAGATAAAAGAGATATGCAGGTAAATGGTAAGTTTTTTAATTTTGAGGATATCCCTTCTGATGATGAATGGATCACAGAGATGGAAGATCCAGTTCTTCCCCACAAGGGCAACTGGTTCAGGATTATTCAACATAAAGAGGCTCAGGAAACATATAGTGATGATAGCATTGAAAGGAATGTTAAACAAACCACTACGGAATTGAATGAAGAAAGTAAGTTTCATATTAAATTTAAATTATTTGATAATGCACAGTTTTTCAAATAGATCATGCATCGTCCTCTCCTTTCTTAATTAAATTCTGTTTTTTAGGTGGAGTTAAAGATCTCACCATAAAGGGCAGTGATCACGATACTATCGATTATATTAGTGAGGTGAATGGGATGATGACGAGAATGTCAATGGTGATGATGAGGAAAATGTGACACTTGATGATGAGAACATGATCGACATACCGATTAAGGATTTGTACTGATTTTTGATGGTTTTCATTGACCATTAGATGAACCATGAACCTACTCTTCGATTTGTTATTTTGTTTTAGACATTATTTTTGTATTTCTCATTTGATGTGCTGGATGACTTATATTTGAAGTGTCTGTTAATGATTTGTTTTTTTGTTTAGATTTTATACTTCAAATTTAACGATCTGATAGGCTGATAGCATTGTTAATTTGTCATCGTTATAACTTGCAACCAAATTCAGACTTTGTCATGCAAACTTGCAGTATTCCATGATTCCATCCTAGTCAAGCAGCTCCTGATACTTCATCATTTTCTTCTGAGGTTAGAGTGTTAGACAATGTGATAATTTCTTTTTATAATTGTCTCTGTGATTTATGTTTTCTCATTTATAGATTCATCTTCATAATTTGATTACTGAAGATAGTTTGACGAAAATGAGACAGCTAAGACAAAAATATTTACTCATCTTGGCTTTAGAGTTGCTAACGTAGAGTCGGAAGTTACACTACTCAGGTACATTTACAATCATAACTATTTCTTTATGCATGTTCTTATTTTATCTTAGGCTTAGGATTTATTCTAAATTTCTAGTAATAATAGTCTTATAGTGAACAAATGAAAATGATTAATTATGTGATTTTTGGTATAGATTATTTGTGTAATTGTATGATATGATTGATATCAAATTCAATTTCATCATTTAAGTCTTGTTTTAAGAATTTAGTAGGATCTTACGATCCATGATCCGATCCTACGATCCTATCCGATCCGATCCAACCCCTTAAACGATCCCACCTAGGATCTCGATCCTGACAACCTTGATTCAAAGTGTGGGCGATCTGTTATGGGCGCCCACAACACGATCCCTATCAAAATTTGAATTGATAGAAAATTGAAATGTTTTATCAGTTTATGTTTTGCTAATGTTAATAAACACTAAATCATTTATTATATATATCTTCATGAACGTTTTCAAATACAGGAGTCTCTCCAAATGCCATCGCTGTGCAATCTCCATATATTGCTCAAGTAAAACTTCTGAGGGACAGACTGTATGAATTTCCAGAAGCCTCCGGTGTTGAAGTTGCAACAATTGACAGCTTTCAAGGACGTGAGGCTGATGCCATTATTATATCCATGGTGCGTATCACATCCCCTTGATTAATAGCTTAACAGATTTTGCTTCATTTCTTTTGCTTTTGCTAGCAAAGCATGAATGCCCGACCTCACTCGCGGAATTTCATCCGTTTTATATTCAAAATTAATTTATCTTTCTTGGAATCGGTCATAACCAGACCCTCGCAGCGCGGTGATGCCTTTGTGCAACGAGCTGCCCTTTTGGTGTGGGTCATAACCGTTGTCATGCCAAACACATTAATGACGATGATATTTTTTGTCCAAACTCATCCGAATAAAAACACTGCAGCATCAAATGCACTCTTCAATTTCTTTTTTAAAGTCATCTGGACTAGGTCACTTGAATCACTAATTGGTGCGAGCGGATTAGCCAGATGCATCCCTATAATATAATTACTGGATCACCACCATCAAAAATGAATTCAAGGGCTAGGATGAGGCAGAGTCATCCCTATGATATATAATTACACACTGCATGGTAAGTTTTAGAGGAACAAGCCTGCTGTTTCATTCATGCCGGGCAGTGCTGGTCACTTAGGAAGAAGAAATATGGTTGTGAAGGTTTCATGGTTTAATGTTGATAGGTGCGGTCCAACACTATGGGGGCTGTTGGATTCCTGGGAGACAGCAGGCGAATGAATGTGGCGATAACACGAGGACGCAAACACGTTGCGGTCGTGTGCGATAGCTCCACCATATGCCACAACACGTTCCTTGCCAGGCTCCTGCGTCATATTCGACGCTTCGGCCGAGTGAAGCACGCCGAACCAGGTTCTCTCGGAGGATTCGGAATCAGCCCTAACCCCATGCTGCCCTCCATCGGTTAACTCACTTCCACGCGCAGATTTGTGCCGGTGTAAATATGTCTTCTTTTATGTCAGAAAAGATCCAGGGGACCCAATGTTAGACGGGAAAATTTAATGTCCGGATTCATTTGTGTATAAACAAACTGTTGAAGATATTTAGTATGCTATTATTATTATTTAAGTCTATTAGCATATGAGTGAGTTTAATCTCATATCATGGGTCAAGAATTGTGTCAATTGTAATGGTATAAATACCCCTATGTGAATGCATGAAATTGCACCTTATATTTTCTTTGCTATTATTTCCAACATAAACAAACACACTTGTATCATTTGTGCATGGGGACAGTAATTGAAGCATTAGTAACAGATAATATGAATTAACCAAGTATTTGCATGAATAAATTCAGGACAGTAATTGAAGTATTAGTAACAGATAATATGAATTAACCAAGTATTTGCATGATTAAATTCAGAACAGCACATGCTGTAAGACACAAGATTATTAAGGGAAAAATGGACAGGAACAAACCACATTCCTTATTTTAATTGCCGAACAAAAACAATTTTATTTACAAATCAGCTGCTACGCCAGAATCATCCTATTCAGAAGTAAACATTATCACGATTCATGTGGTTGGCTGAAGGCAAAAAACCTCTGCTTATTATGAGAGGAGTGCCAGACAGAACAAGAGCTGAAATTATATTAACAATCATCTTTATAAAGCGAGACATGCATTGCAAGACATGATTTCATAATACACCGATGGAAACCACAAAAAACAGACAAACACAAAACTGATGGGCAGAACTCTGTAACCGTCAAAGCCGTCAATCCGCTAATGCCGCGAACAGCTCAAGCTGCCAAAGCGGTGACTTGCTAGTCCGCACCTTTAGCTGTGAACTGCCTTATTGCCTGCTAAAAAGAAAACGCTTTCGGCACTTCCTGGTCGCCTGACCGCTAAGTCGTCTAACTGCAGAAGTCGCCGCGAACAAACTGAACTGCTAGTCAGTCCGCCAGAGGCGAACTGATTTATCCAAGCTAGGAAACTGTCTAAGGAAGAAGACCGTCTAGCCGCCGAACCCGCGACCTGTTGTTAACCGCTACAGACTGCTACTAGATATCCTCACTGCCTCCTTTGACTTTCACCGTCAGAACCGGTTTCCTGGTTGCCAAGTACTAGCCGCACAATCTGCAAACACAACAATAAACCGGTCACTTCTTGCCACGCGGTTACAAAAACTTTAACCGCAAGTTTAACCCGAGCTACAGTTCTTACAATTCATGTAATTAATGACGATGCCAGCACCCTTGTTTATAAGCGGGCATGTGGTACCGTCATCGTTCAGGGGGATAGGATAACCGCTAGTGACGTGACAGTTAGCAGCTCTAGTTTGTTCAGCATGCGGACTGTCAAACACCAGACTGCGCGTGGTTAACATCAACAATCGGCACAACTATTCAGACAGCAGACTTAGTCCGCGTGGACTTGAGTAGCCAAACATACAACCACACGAACTGAAACCCAAACAAGTACACAACGATCTGCCGGTCTCCGCGATCTCCCAATCTAGACCGCGCATTCCACGGTTAGCTAACATATAACCGCGCAGTTGCCACTCCAGGGACTCTGCTGAGTCAGACGGCGTGAACAAAGATGGCCAAGAAACATGCCAATCGTCAAAGTCTATCAGCGCAAGCCGCGCGGTCTCTACGGTTTGCCCTCTTCTGACCTCCCCACTTTCAACTTCAACAATTTCAACACTCCGTCGGTGCGTGCGCATGAGGCACTTTCAAATGACATATAACATGTTACGAAAGATAGGGAGGAGCTATAGAAAAATTGACAGGGGTCAATTTGACCAGATCTATTTTATGGGGTTGGATTAATTTGAGAATAACATGTCGCGATAAGAGAGAAGGGAACCTGTCTCAGATGAAGGCGATTGGAGTAAGGATGGAAAGGGCGATGAGATCATGGAAGATGTAGACCGCCACCTGGTTTATTCCCACATTAAGTGCCGGCTTCGTGATTACGTTGTAGCCGACGGCGATCACCTGAACTGCTACCATTGCCGCGTGCACCATTGGCACCTCGCCGACACCACTGCCAATCACAGCCATCTCGAGCACACTCTGTAATCACCGTTCTTTTATTCCATTGTGGGAAAATGGTTAAATGATGGATGGATGAAGAAGGAAAGGAGTGAGGGGAAAGGGGAAAGATGATGATCTCTTGTTCATGAGCGATATTTGGAATAAGACCTCGTTTAAAATTTTTTATCAATGAGGAGGGGACGTCTGTGTACAACCCCGTATTCGCGGAGTAGGGTCCCTTCGGCAGGCGCATGACCAGTTTTAAGTTTTTAAGCTTTTTAGATATTCTGGACTCTTGGTGGCCAATTTTGGCTTGGCCTTGGGAACATACTAGTAGGGGGAGGGAAAAAATCTGCATCTCCCCCCGACCCCTTCTTGGTGAGTATGGCAAGATGGCCGACCCCCCCCCCCCAGCCGTTTTGGGCGAGCTCGGCCGGTGGCCTGGAGCTCGCCCGGGCGCCCTGCCCTCTTGGGCGAGCTCGGCCGGCGGCCTGGAGCTCGCCCGGGCGCCCTGCCCTCTTGGGCGAGCTCGGCCGACGGCCTTGAGCTCGCCCGGGCGCCCTGCCCCTTGGGCGAGCTCGGCCGGCAGCCTGGAGCTCGCCCGGGCGCCCAGCCTCTTTGGGCGAGCTCACCTCGGATGTCCGAGGTGGGGGAAAGGGGGAGGAGCATGGTCTAGCCTCCACCTCCCCCCCACCCTTTTTGGACCTCTTGTTACCATGTTTTTTCCTAAGGGCATTTTGGACATTTCAAACTTAGGACTTGGAAAAACTATATATAGACCCCCTTGGGTACCTTTGGAGAGGCATTGGCTTTTGGCTTCCTCCTCCCTAGCTCTCTTCTTGGTAGAGTCGAGAGAACTCTCCAAGGTACCCAACTCTCATTGGTAAGGGAGGGGAAGTGTTCTTGTGACCTTCCGGGTGTGTGGTGGGACCTCCACGCTAGAGCCGGGGGTCTGTTCCTAGTTGCCCAAGTCTTTGGTCCATGATGTTCCCCCGAGTGTAGTAGGTGTGAGGTCACCCCTTCCCCAAGGGTCGAACTCCACAGAGACCAAGTTTTTGGTTTCAACATTTTGGTGCAGTGAGCGTGGAGAGTGACCAACACAGAAGATCTCGAGAGAGTATCATGGCTGGAGATCTGGGAGGTAGTGATGACCTCGGTGGTCTCCCCAACCCAGGACCCTTCGTAGGAAGGGAAGAGTTCATGGCTTCCATCTCTGACATCATGGAGATGTTGCGAAGCATTGCCCCTTGGGCTGGTAGCTCAGCCCCCACCACCCAGGGACCGGCTCCCGGGGATCTCAGTGAGTTGCCCCCCAGGGATCTAAGCGAGATCACCCCAGCCGGGGGAGAAGGAAGTGCACCAGGTAGGCGACCTGGGAAAGAGAGGATGGGAGAAGGGGTCGAGCGAGACCTCACAGGCCGGGAGCTGTTCCCCAGCCCAGCAAGTTCTAGCCCTCCAGGCGAGCAGGTCGCGCGAGTGGAGGTCGCGAGAGCCCCCCTCAGGGGGTCACCCTTCAGCGAGTTGATCATTTCAGCTCCCGTTCCTGAGGGGTTCAGAGAGCCTGACATGACTTACTATACCGGGAAGGATGATCCCGTCCAGCACCTGCAGTGGTTCGAGGATGCCGTCTCCATCAGGCCGATGACGGACGCCTTCAAGTGTCGTCTATTTGCAATCACCTTGAAAGAAAAGGCAAGGGACTGGTTCCATCAACTCCCTCCAAGGTCCATCTTCAGGTTCGAAGACTTGAGCCGGAGCTTTCAGCTTCGCTTCTCCACCTCCAAGAAGAGGAAGAAGGGTCCTGAGTCCCTTTTCCTGATAAAGCAAAGGGCCGAGGAGTCGCTGGCCCACTACGTTGACAGGTTCTAGGAGGAGGTCCTTGACATCCAGGAGGTGCCAGGATATGCCCTCCAGATGGCGTTCACGGTGGGGTTACGCGAAATGTTCTTTAAGATGAGCTTGACCCGAAAGACCCCCCTTTCCTTCAAGGAGCTGATGGGAAGGGCGACAGAGGAGATAGCCATGGAGGCAGCCAACCCGGCCTTTGTGAAGAAGTTGGCAAAGTTGACGGAGGTGGAGTCAAAAGAACAAGGTGGCTCAAAGCACCAGGAAGGAAGGCGGAGAGAGGAGCAGAGAGCCCAAGAGTTCCAGAGACAGGAGGGTCCGGAGCCAGGCTGGAGGCAGCAGGGAGGACCTGCCCATGGTCTAGGAAGAGCTCTCATCCAGGATGGGGGGAACTTTCATGGGGGCCAAGGGAGGTTCAACTTCCAGAGGCAAGCCCCAAGACAGCTCCTGCCCCCACCCCAGCAAGCAATGTCGATTGGTCGGAGGGAGAGGAGGAATCGCAGGGGGAGAGGGGGAGGTAGAGTAGAGTTACCATACTGCGACTTCCACCAATTAGAGGGTCACGCTACGGCTATCTGCCCCGAGTTCCTGGAAGTGAGGAGGACGAGAGCTCCAGCCCAGCAGCAGTCGGAGCGGATCGAAGCTCTGCCCTAAGGAGGTGGGGAGGAAGACATATGTGAGGATCGGGTCGATGAAGGACACCGAGGAGGAATAGTTGTGATCCACGGTGGACTGGGGATCGAGGCCACTCGGAAGACGAGCCTCCATGTTATGTACCGACGGAGCGTCGCTTCGACATCCCAGACCCCACCCCCGGAAGAGAAGATCACCTTCTCGGTGAAGGACCTGCCGGACCATGAATATCCGCTCTGCGATGCGCTGGTCATCAAGACAACCATCGAGGGCTACACCGTCTCCCGAATCTTAGTTGACAATGGGAGCTCCGTCAACGTCGTCTTCAAGAAAGCGTTTGACGGAATGAAGGTAGAGCCAAGGAGGGTGCTGGCCTCGGACGGACCCCTGTTTGGATTTTTAGGGGAGAGGAAGGAAGTGGAAGGTGGAGTCGGACTCCAGGTGAAGTTAGGGGGGACCTCAAGAAACTGCAGGTTCGTCATTGTTGACGCTCCAAGCAGCTACAACGCCATCTTCGGAAGGCCCCTCATCAGCGCCTTCCGGTGTGTGCCATCATCCTTCCACCAGTGCCTCAAGTTCAATTTAGAAGGGATCCAGGTCAGGATCAAGGGAGACTCCAGGATGGCGAGACAGTGTTACGTCACGGCTGTCAACACCATCTCTTGGTTGGCTAAGGCGGAGGAGATGGAGAAGATCATGGAGAGCCTGAGCAGGATGGAGGTATCCAGTGGGAAGTGATCTTGTGGCGACCACCATGCCCGGACCCCCTGAAGAAGCCTCGCCTCAGCGGAGTCATGTATCTTGTTTTTCTTTATGTTGTAATGAGTCCGGCCTCCGACCGGTAGAGTCGGGAGGGTCATGTAACCCAACTTGTTTCCCCTTTTGAGGATGTTGAATTTTGGCAGAGTCCAGGTGACATGCCCCGTCCCCAAGTCCCTTAGCTCCGAGATGATTCCGCTGCCAGACTCTCACTAGCTGGCAAGGCAGGTTGATCTCTCGTGGAGCCCAAGTCCCTTAGCTCCGAGATGATTCCGCTGTCAGGCTCTCACTAGCTGGCAGGGCAGGTTGATTTCTCGTGGAAGCTAAGTCCTTTTAGCTCCGGGATGATTCCGCTACCAGGCTCTTACTAGCTGGCAGGGCAGGTTGATCTCTCGTGGAAGCTAAGTCTTTTAGCTCCGGGATGATTCCGCTGTCAGGCTCTCACTAGCTGGCAGGGCAGGTTGATCTCTCGTGGAAGCTAAGTCTTTTAGCTCCGGGATGATTCCGCTGTCAGGCTCTCACTAGCTGGCAGGGCAGGTTGATCTCTCGTGGAAGCTAAGTCTTTTAGCTCCGGGATGATTCCGCTGCCAGGCTCCCACTAACTGGTATGGCAGGTTGATCTCTCGTGGAGGCCAAGTCCTTTTAGCTTCGGGATGATTCCGCTGACCAGGCTCCTACTAGCTGACAGGGCAGGTTGATCTCTCGTGGAGGCTAAGTCCTTTTAGCTCCGGGATGATTCCGCTGACCAGGCTCTCACTAGCTGGCAGGGCAGGTTGATCTCTCGTGGAAGCTAAGTCCTTTTAGCTCCGGGATGATTCCGCTGCCAGGCTCTCATTAGCTGGCAGGGCAGGTTGATCTCTCGTGAAAGCTAAGTCTTTTAGCTCCGGGATGATTCCGCTGCCACGCTCTCACTAGCTGCCAGGGCAGGTTGATCTCTCGTGGAGGCTAAGTTTTTTTAGCTCCAGGATGATTCCGCTGACCAGGCTCCCATTAGCTGGCAGGGCAGGTTGATCTCTCGTGGAGGCTAAGTCCTTTTAGCTCCGGGATGATTCCGCTGACCAGACTCCCACTAGCTGGCAGGGCAGGTTGGTCTCTCGTGGAGGCCTAGTCCTCTTAGCTCCGGGATGATTCCGCTGACCAGGCTCCCACTAGCTGGCAGGGCAGGTTGATCTCTCGTGGAGGCTAAGTCCTTTTAGCTCCGGGATGATTCCGCTGACTAGGCTCCCACTAGCTGGTAGGGCAGGTTGACCCCTCGGGAGGCTAAGTGTTTTCACCCCGAGGCTGTCTCGTCACCCAGACTCCCATTAGCCGGCATGACAGGTTGACCCCTCGGGAGGCTAAGTGTTTTCACCCCGATGCTGTCTCGTCACCCAGGCTCTTATTAGCTTGCATGACAGGTTGACCCCTCGGGAGGCTAAGTGTTTTCAACCCGAGGCTGTCTCGTCACCCTGCCTCCTATTAGCTGGCATAGCAGGCTAACCCCTCAGAGAGGCCTCGTAATCTTTCAAACCGCGAGAGCAAGCTACACTCAGCGAATACGTTGGGTTGGATGTTTTTTTCCGAGCTAGTGCCAACCTCGAAAAGAGCGGGGATTGTGTACAACCCCGTATTCGCGGAGTAGGGTCCCTTCGGCAGGCGCAGGACCAGTTTTAAGTTTTTAAGTTTTTTAGATATTTTGGACTCTTGGTGGCCAATTTTGGCTTGGCCTTGGGAACATACTTGTTAAAAGTAGCGAACAAACGACTAGAAAACAAGCCGGAACTTTGAATAATTGAAATTTTATTATCCAAAAAGATATCATTTACAAAGGTATGGCCTCCCTTTTATAGAATGGAGGAGAGAGAGAAGAATACAAATTAACAATGTGGGACTAAAGCTATACAACAGATCTGGGCGGCTAGAATAAGAGACCGGAACAGGCCGCGCGGTTAGACAATGTTCTAACCGCTCGGCAACACCAGAACCAAGAGGGAGAGATGCGGTAGGAGACCGCTAGACCGGCCGGTTTCCAAGCCGCCAGAGACAAGCCGACAGACCGCCGGATACCATACGGCGACAGCCTGGAAATCAACCCGCCAACCTCAATCCGCCAGGCACAAACCGCCAGACCGCCCGGTCAACAACCCGCCAGGCTCAAACCGCCAGACCGCCCGGTCTCATACTTCGACACTCCCCCTCAAGCTGGAGCATAGATATCAATCATGCCCAGGTTGTCACAAATATGGAAGAAGGAAGTAGAAACCGGCTTGGTGAAGATATCAGCCAACTCTTTGTCGGAGGTGACGAACGGAGTGCAAATCTGTTTCTTCAAGACCTCTTCTCGGATGAAATGGCAGTCGACCTCTATATGTTTCGTTCTCTCATGGAAGACCGGATTTTTGGATATGTATATAGCGGCTTTGTTGTCACAAAACATAGGCAGAGGATAGTTGTAGACCTCTCCTAGGTCAAGCATGAGAGCCCGCAACCATTTTAACTCACACGTGGTTGACGCCATACTCCGGTATTCGGCTTCTGCACTGGACCTTGAGACAACAGACTGCTTCTTGCTCTTCCAGCTCACAAGATTACCTCCAACAAATGTGCAGAAACCCGATGTAGATTTACGGTCACCTTTATCATCCGCATAGCTTGAGTCTGAGTAGGCTTCAATTCTCAGATGACCATGCTTCTGAAAGAGTAGCCCTTTCCCTGGTGCTGCTTTGACATACTCTAGTATCTTCAAGGCAGACTGAAGATGACATTCCCTGGGAGCTTGCATGAACTGACTGACCTTGCCTACAGCATAGGCAATGTCGGGTCTGGTCACCGTGAGATAAATGAGTTTGCCCACCAGACGTCTGTACCTCGTGGCATCGGATATAAGCGGTGAGTCATCTGTCCATGTTTTGTCTTCTCCAGTGGCCATGGGATACCGGGCCGGTTTGGCCCCGGTCAATCCTGCCTCTTGTAGAAGATCAAGCGCATACTTCCGTTGGGAGAGAACCAACGAGTCGGGCTTCCGAGAGATTTCTATCCCCAAAAAATATTTCGGGGAGCCCATATCCTTCGTGACAAGGTGTTGACGGAGGTGTTTCTTTGTCAAGTTCACCCCAGCCTGGTCATCGCCGGTAAGAAGGATATCATCCACATATACCGCCAAAACCACAAGGCCTGATGCGGTTTTGCGAATAAACAATGAGTGATCGGCGGAACTTCTTGCAAAGCCAATTGCAGCCACAATGCCACTAAACTTGTCAAACCACGCCCGAGGGCTCTGCTTTAGGCCGTAGATGGCCTTCTTCAACTGGCATACTCGTGTCTCCCCCTGAGCAACATACCCTGGAGGTTGCTCCATATAGACGTCCTCCTGAAGATCCCCATACAGAAAAGCATTCTTGACGTCAAGTTGAGAAATGTCTCACTCCCTGTTGACGGCCACAGAAAGAAGAACCCGGATGGTGCTGAGGCGAGCAACCGGAGAGAAAGTGTCAAAATAGTCAACTCCATAAGTCTGAGTAAAGCCTTTGGCCACCAGGCGGGCCTTGTAACGATCCACAGTGCCGTCCGGGCGAAACTTCACAACGAACACCCAGCGGCAGCCAACCACATCAGTACCGATCGGTGGAGGAACAAGGTTCCAGGTACCTCTTTCAGTAAGAGTGGCAATTTCCTCATCCATGGCAGATTTCCAATGAGGAATAACAAGAGCCTCCTGGTAAGTGCGGGGAGTGGTAGTAGCCGAGATGGCCAAAGCAAAGCACCTGCGAGAGGGAGTAAGCCGATCATAGGAAACAACAGCCGCAAGCGGGTGTTGGGTACACGCTCGCACCCCTTTGCGAAGGGCAATGGGACGATCCAGGTCGTCTTGTGCGTCAGGGACCGGAGCATCCGTGGCAGAGAAAGCTGGCCCGGGACTAGAGAGAGACGGCTGCGGAGACGAAGGAGGGGAGATAATAGGGAGAGGAGGAGACGGAGGAGGAGACGACATAGGAGGGGAGACGTCGACCTGTGTGGAAGGCTCACAGAGAGATGGTGGAGAGTCAGAGACAGCAGGAGGAGGTGAAGATGGGAAAGAAAAGTAGGAAGCATTTTCAAAGAAGGTGACGTCTGCGGAAACAAACTGTTTGCGCAGAACAGGATCAAAGCACCAGTAGCCTTTTTGAGTTGTCGAGTAACCCAAAAAGACACATTTGGTGGAGCGGGGGGAAAGCTTGTCGCGAGTAGCAGACGGAGCATGCACGAAGGCCGTACACCCAAAGATACGGAGAGGAAGAGGAAAGGGTTCCTTGGTTGGGTAGAGAATGGAGAAGGGGGTCTTGCCGTGAAGAACAGAAGAGGGAATGCGATTGATGAGATAGCAGGCAAGAAGAACAGCATAGCCCCAATAGGAGCGAGGCACCTGCATCTGTGTCATCAGAGTGCGAGCGATATCGAGGAGATGGCGATTTTTACGTTCCGCCACCCCATTTTGCTGGGAGGTGTAAACACAGCTGGTCTGATGAATAAGACCATGTTGCATACAAAAAGATGAAAACTCATGACTGAGATATTCCTTAGCATTATCAGAGCGCAATACTTTAATAGAAATAGCAAACTGAGTTTTAATCATATTATAAAAAGATTGTCATACAGATAAGAGTTCAGAGCGATCTTTTAATAGATACACCCAGGTACATCTGGAGAAATCATCAATAAAAGTTACAAAGTAAAAACTACCCCGACCAACGGTGGGAGTAGGAGCAGGACCCCAGATATCAGAATGAATGAGATCAAAAGGGCGGGAGGAACCACGGCCTTGCTTCTGCGGGAAGGAGGAACGGTGATGCTTGCCAAGCTGACACGCATCGCAGTTGAGCGGAGGACTGGGTTGAGGTAAGTGGGGAAGAAGCTGATGCAGAATCCGAGGAGGAGGATGTCCAAGGCGAAGATGCCATTGAAGCAGATCAGTAGACGAGGAAGAGAAGGCGGACAGAGCGGAAACATTGTCGAGGAAGTAGAGGCCGCCGCTCTCAGTCCCAGTAGCAATCGTCCGTTGGGTTCTCGGGTCCTGAAAACAACAAGAAGTAGGAGTAAATAAGACAGAACACTGAAGTTGCTTGCATAAAGTAGTAACGGAGAGTAAATTGCAAGGGAACTTCGGGACATAGAGAGTGTCCGCTAAGCGAAGCGAGGGAGTGACTTGAACCATGCCCGTTCCATGAACAGGGGAAGGCGAACCATCCGCAACGAGAACCGGGGGTAACCGAGCATGCGTCTCTAGGAGAGAGAAGCAGTGAGGGTTTCCGGTCATGTGATTTGTAGCACCAGAGTCAATGAGCCATTTACCTTGGGTAACGACGTGTGCACTACCTGAGGTGGTGGCCACAGAAGCAGACTGCCGAGAGGAGGCGGAGGTTGAGGAAGAAGTATCACCGGAGGGACGAAGATGAGGATGTTTTTGCCAGCAGCGGTCAACTGAGTGGCCGGTACGACCACAGTGAGAGCAGAGGAACCTGGACGGACCGCGCGTGCCAGATTGGCTGCGACCACTATTGCCACCCCGCTGGACTTGGTGAGCATAGGAGTCCGGTGGAGGAGGGGAAGACAATAGAGGACGTTGGAGCAGTGAAGTAACCGCGGCGATGCGAGCTGCGGTGGCATCCAAGGTGGGAGACTCGGCTTCGCCCAAGATCTGCTGGCGGATCATATCAAAAGACTCAGGAAGCCGGAGAAGATAACAAACAACCAGGAGTTCCTGGAAGTGTTTGTGTTGTTCGGCCAAGTCCGCGGAGAAGGGGCGATTCTGGAGGATTTCGGCCCCAAGAGCCTGAACTTGCTGATAAGCCGCAGCAGGAGACATGGAAGGGCGAGCGAAGAGATCCGCGTAGAGAGTATAAATGCGGGATGTCTGGGCCCCCTTTGAGTAGAGAGCAGCAAGGTGAAGCCACGCGGTCTTGACCGTCTCATCATGGCGTATGACAGGAAGACATTCATCGGAGAGGCTGTTAGCCAACCACGTGCGGACAAGCGCATCACTGGCATCCCAGTCATCAAATTCAGCAGAGTCTGAGGGAGGAGGGTCATCGGTGAGGTGATGACGTTTGCGCTGAGAGCGGAGAAGGAAAGTGAAGGAGACGCTCCAATCCGGATAGTTGGAGCCAACAAGTTTAGAGACCGTGCCAAGGTTGCCAGAGGGTGTAGGAAGCGGCGCCGGAGTGGCGATAGGAGTGGTGGTGGTGGAGGTCTCAGAAAGGGCCATAGGAGATAACTGCGAGAGGCCGCGCGGTTAGATTATAAGCCGCGCGGATAGAAAGAAGACGAGCTGCGGCGGTCAGGATGTTCGACACCAGCGGCCAGAGAAGCCACGACCAAGCCGCAGGTCCAAGACGGGGAAGAGGTCGAACGGCTAGAAGATAGACCGCGCGAACGGAAACTGCGAATAAAGAAGCAGGTCGCGACGAACAAGGAGACAGGTCGCAGCGACAGACGGGCAGGAGAAGGAGAACGCGCGGACAGGGCGCAAACAGCGAGAACAGGTCGCGAGAAGAAGGGGCAAGCCGCGCGGACAGGGCGCACAGAATCAGGAGGAGAAGATCGATTCCTCTGATACCATGTTAAAAGTAGCGAACAAACGACTAGAAAACAAGCCGGAACTTTGAATAATTGAAATTTTATTATCCAAAAAGATATCATTTACAAAGGTATGGCCTCCCTTTTATAGAATGGAGGAGAGAGAGAAGAATACAAATTAACAATGTGGGACTAAAGCTATACAACAGATCTGGGCGGCTAGAATAAGAGACCGGAACAGGCCGCGCGGTTAGACAATGTTCTAACCGCTCGGCAACACCAGAACCAAGAGGGAGAGATGCGGTAGGAGACCGCTAGACCGGCCGGTTTCCAAGCCGCCAGAGACAAGCCGACAGACCGCCGGATACCATACGGCGACAGCCTGGAAATCAACCCGCCAACCTCAATCCGCCAGGCACAAACCGCCAGACCGCCCGGTCAACAACCCGCCAGGCTCAAACCGCCAGACCGCCCGGTCTCATACTTCGACAATACTAGTAGGGGAGGGAAAAAATCTGCATCTCCCCCCGGCCCCTTCTTGGTGAGTATGGCAAGATGGCTGACCCCCCCCCCCCAGCCGTTTTGGGCGAGCTCGACCGGCGGCCTGGAGCTCGCCCGGGCGCCCTGCCCTCTTGGGCGAGCTCGGCCGGCGGCCTGGAGCTCGCCCGGGCGCCCTTCCCTCTTGGGCGAGCTCGGCCGGCGGCCTGGAGCTCGCCCGGGCGCCCTGCCCTCTTGGGCGAGCTCGGCCGGCGGCCTGGAGCTCGCCCGGGCGCCCTGCCCCTTGGGCGAGCTCGGCCGGCGACCTGGAGCTCGCCCGGGCGCCCTGCCCCTTGGGCGATCTCGGCCGGCGGCCTGGAGCTCGTCCGGGCGCCCAGCCTCTTTGGGCGAGCTCACCTCGGATGTCCGAGGTGGGGGAAAGGGGGAGGAGCATGGTCTAGCCTCCACCTCCCCCCCCCTTTTTGGACCTCCTGTTGCCATGTTTTTTCCTAAGGGCATTTTGGACATTTTAAACTCAGGACTTGGAAAAAACTATAAATAAACCCCCTTGGGTACCTTTGGAGAGGCATTGGCTTTTGGCTTCCTCCTCCCTAGCTCTCTTCTTGGTAGAGTCGAGAGAACTCTCCAAGGTACCCAGCTCTCATTGGTAAGGGAGGGGAAGTGTTCTTGTGATCTCCCGGGTGTGTGATGGGACCTCCACGCTAGAGCCGGTGGTCTGTTCCTAGTTTCCCAAGTCTTTGGTCCGTGATGTTCCCCCGAGTGTAGTAGGTGTGAGGTCACCCCTTCCCCAAGGATCGAACTCCACAGAGATCAAGTTTTTGGTTTCAACAGTCTGCCCTGCACTTTTTGTGCATGGGTTGGATATAGAGAGAGAATGTGATTCTAGGAGATCAAAAATAGTCTAGAAGATCATTTGGAGATCACGCAGACAACATTTTTTTTTCGTCCAGGTTCCGGTTACAAAAACTTTCGTCTGTTTAGAGATTTCTTTGATGGACGTGACGCCAAGCCACTATCTGTTATATATATATCTTTACAATATTAAAAGGGAAAAGTTGTCTTTTGAAAAAATTCAAAAAAGGCCAAATATATTTTTTTTTTGTAATATATCCAGAATTAACAAATTTAATATATAATGTTCAAAGAAATAATTATACGGTATTAAAAAAAATGGAAATTGATATAATACGAAAAGTTTTTTTTGTAGATCTCTTATGCACATAGTAGATATGCTATCATTAAATAGAGAGAGAGGAGAGGAGAGGGGGAGAGAGGGGTGAGTAGAGCTGTCACGGTTCCGGTTCGGTTCCGGTTCTACTAAAATCATGAACCGAACCACTAAGGTAACGGTTCTTCAAATTAGAACCAATACCTTATTTGGTTTGACCGGTTCCGATTCTGGTTCCGGTTCCAGCTTAATTTTTGAACCGCCGTGTCAACGGTTCCGGTTACGGTTCAACAAGAACCAAAACCAAACCAGCCACTATCGGTTCGGTCCGGTTCCATGCGGTTCGGTCTGGTTCCAATCGGTTCCAACTAAAACCAAAATCAAGTTTGATGGAATGAAATAAAAGCGGGCTACAAAAAGTAAAACTCAAAACAATATCAAAATAAAAATAATTATGTTGCGCACTTCTCGACGGTCTTTTTCGCGATCGGTGGGATAATATCAATTATATTCCTACGCGTGTAGACTTGCCACGAATTCTAGTTGGCTTGCGAACGTCTCATTGGCATGCTCAACCGTAACAACCGCCTACAATTAGTTGCCTTTCATGATTACTAATAAGTAGTAGTTGTATATCTTCTATATTTTTTAAATAAAATATTTCAAAAAAATATGTAAGTAAAATTGAAAATATATTATATAACTGTAAAAAAATAAAAATGCACTGCAAAAATTGACTCCAAACCGCACCAATGTCAAACCATACCATACGGTTTTTATGCGGTGAAGTTTTGTTCGGTCCAAAATCGACCCCATTTATTGTGATTGCGGTTTGGGTTCAAACTGCACCAGCTTCACTCGTGATAGTAAGTATAAATATTATAAATAAATTATAAAATTATAGCAATATAATAATAATAATAATAAACGGGGTGCGGTTCGGTTCTACTTCGGTCCGGTTCGGATCGGGTCTAAAAATCTTGAAACCGCTTGAGACTTGTATGTTGCGGTTCCGGTTCCGGTTCCGGTCCGGATAATAAAATGTAAGTGTTGAAGCCAAAATTGACCCCAACGAATGTTCACAAACCAAAGTGCAGTCGACGCCTACTTCTCTCTTATCTCGACCCTTGACTGGCTGCTAAGGTCAAAAGACTGACCCAAAGCCTCAGCTGGGAGGTCTCACCACACACCCGGAAGATCTCTGAGAGCTTCCCCTCCAAAGCCAAATGCTGGGCTGGGAGCTCCTCAGAAGGCACTAGAGTTGGAGAGTAAATGAAAGCCCTGCCTTCCAAAGAGCCCCTATGGGTCTTTTTATAGTCTTCCTTTGACCTGAAAATACTGAAATACCCCTGAGGGGTCTGCCAATAGCCAAATCCCGCTGTCATCCCAAGGGCATTTGGGTAATTTTACCTCGGGATAAAAAATGATAATAATAAAATAATCTTCTCTGGACTCCGGGTCCCACCCTGTGGGCCCACTTGGCGAGACCCCCGGCCTAGAAGGCTCTCGCTGGGTCCCCACTAGGCCCACCTTGGCGAGAACTCCTGCCAGAAAGGTTCTCGCGCTAGGTAGTCATGCTGCCCTTGCGAATGAAGGCTCTCCTAAGGCGTTCTCGCCTGCCCTGGGCGGGAGCTTTCCCTAAGGCGGGAGCTTCCGTAGTCAAGCCATCTGCTTTGGTCGGTCGACGATCTCTCCTGCCGGGAGCTCGACTATCTGCTCTTGTCGGTTGACGATCTCTCCTGCCGGGAGCTCGACTATCTGCCCTGGTCGGTCGACGATCTCTCCTGCCGGGAGCTCGACTACCTGCCCTGGTCGGTCGACGATCTCTCCTGCCGGGAGCTCGACTATCTGCCCTGGTTTCCCCAGCTTTCGCCTGCCCTTGGCGGGAGCTCTTTCAGGGCGGAAGCTCCTCTGGCTAACCTGAGCCGAAGCCTGTCGTGGCGCGAACGATATCGCCCACCGCCAGGCGGGAGCCTTTAAGGACGAGAAGTCCACCAGTATGCCTTAGGGTTAACCCAAGGCTAACCTGAGGCTAGCCTAATTCCTCAGTGGTGTCTCCGGGTCCCACCCAGCGAATATGGGGTTGTACACAATCCCCGCTCTTTTCGAGCTAGCCCTGCGCTCGACAAGACAAGTCCAACCCCCAAAATATTCGCTGGACACGTGCCCGCCTACCGAGGGAATCTTTTGGTGGGTCCTACTGCGGCTATAAATATGCACTGATAGGCGTCCATACGCCCTACCCTTGAAGTACGGTTTTCCAACTGAGCTCTCGCCTCAGGGATTTTTGCGCGAGCTTACCATGCATCCCAAACGTGCTGCTAAACCACTTCCGCAAGACCTCCAAGACCGGTTAGCCGCTGCCCAAGCGTGGGCCTTGGCTAACTGTGCGGCGGTGGCTCCATGGTTAGCGAGAAAGACTTCAACCGTCGGGCCTTCCGAGCCGAAGAAGAAGGAAAAGAAAAGGGCGAAGGTGGTCCGGCGGGACCTTTCTCGCGAGAACAGGGATCCTCCTTCCCCCACTCCCAATCCTGCCGGGGATCCTTCCCCGCAGAAGGTAAGCCTTTCAACCGTGCCTACCGAGCTGATTGTGTACTAGATCCGATGATTAAAGTACGCTTTCGCAGGAATCCGCTCCTAACGATGACGCCGAGATCCCGCCAAGTTCTTCGAACCTGCCCGCTCATTCCCTAAAGGACCAAACACGGGTCTCGGACGTAATTCCTCCAGCCGAGACCGAAACGACAGGTACGTTTTGCTACTGTCGATATGTCAACCCTGCCTTTTCTTTTCTGAACTATCTTCTCGCAGTGCCCGCTCCCGCCGACCCGGGCCTACCAGCCAGGGAAGTAGAAGCGAGAACTGTGGAATTGCCTCCCTTGGTGACCAATCCTACCCTGCAGGCGGGAGGGACGGCCTCTGATCCCTCCGCTACTCCCAAGGATGCCGATCATCTCTTGGGAGAAGACAACTCCCCACGAGCTTCTGGCCAGGTCGGGACCATCGTGCGCGAGCCCTTCCGCCCGGGGCTGGGCAAGCCTCTTCACCTCCTTTATGGAACCAACGGAGGGGCCGGGCCTTCTCGTCCAACTTTGGTTGACGGTTCTCGCCCAGCCGCAGGTATGCGAAAACTTTTCTGGACTGTTGATTGTCATGCCTTGACCAAAATTCTCGTGCGTTTCCTTTGCAGGTGATCCCGGCTTGCGGTCGGAAGCTAACTAGGAAGAAGAAGATGATGATGAAGATGATGACGATGAAGAAGAGGAAGATTCTCCCCTCCCTTCGTCTGGCGAGATAGAAGGAATATTGAACAGCGCCGGGAGCGCGAAGGGGAGGAGGAAGAAGATCTCGGCTATCCTGGCCAGGCTCATCCGGCGAGATTGTGCTCACTCTGCCGCGGCAAAAGCGTTCCGCGAATCTGTGGAGCAAAGGTTGGAGACTCTGGAGCGGGATTTCTTCTTAGGTGAGGCTGATCGTCCGGGAGGGCCTTCCGCCGAGTCTTCGCCAGGGAGATGCATCTCGCAGATCCGAGATCACGCCAGGCGGATCAACCTTGGGTGTACCACCCTATCGTCTTATTTCAATCCGCTGGTGCCTCCAAGAACCAGGCGGCGAGAACGAGCATGGTGGTATTGAAAGCCCTATTAGACTTCTCGCTTGAATCTCTTTTATCAATGTATCTGTAATAAACATTACTGTTAATTAAGTTTATCCAACTTGCGTTGGCGAGAACCTCACTGTTACCGATGTCTCTCTTTTCTTTTCTTTTTATTGCTCTGCGAGGCTTTTAAATTGAGGCGCTTACACCAATCTAGGATGCTTGCGTCAATCTAGGAGGCTTGCGCCAATTTAGGAGGCTTGCGCCAGTCTAGGAGGCTTGCGCCAATCTAGATAGTTGCGTCGAAAACAGGAACGACCGTTGACCGCTGCCGTCCCGAGGGGGAAAATCGAGGCGCCGTTAGCCCGGATTCTGACAGCTGTACTCCGCTGTCACTTTCTCTCTCTGTCGGATGGATCCATGATGATTACGATTCCCTATAAATAGAGAAGTCTACCAACCGCATTTACTTCTTCGATCCGGAACCTCAGCCTTCCTTCCTTGCTCTCGCGCTCTTGCTTCCGCTTCGACCTTTTTCCAGCTCTCGCTCTCACTCGTGAACCCACCATGCCTGGCGAGAACAAGGGTCGCGCCCACTGCGCGGAAGCTTTCCAAAAACACTTCTTCCCTTCCTGCAAGCTCACCCTGGACGAATATAACCTGATCGTTGACCGCTATATTCCCGCTGGCTTCTCGGCGCGGAACCCGGGTAATCACGATAAGGTGAATACTCCGGAGGCGGGAGAACTCGCCATCCCCCTCGAGAATTTCGAGGTGGGCTTCCGCCTTCCCCTTTGGCCGGAGGTTCGGCTTGCTCTTCGTTACTATGGGGTGGTTCCCGCCCAACTGAACCCGAACTCAGTCGCGATCCTTATAGCATTCATATGCTATATGCGATCCGAGAGGATCGAGTTCAGTTTGCCCATCTTCCGGAAGCTATTCAACTTCCGCGCCAAGGGAGGGGTGGTTTTCTTCTCCGGGCAGCTGCTCGAGGTTACCGGTCTCGCCAACAAGCACCATCACTGGGGCGAGAAATTCGTCTATGTCAGCGGGGACTTCGGCAACGTCCCGCTTCAGCCCGTTCAGTACGAGGACGCGGCCTACAAACCGCCTACTCTGGGATCGCGCGAGAGCGCAATCCTGGAATTCTTTGGAACCAAGGAGTTCGATGTCCCCTACCTCAGGCGAGACGTCGACTCCCTCCCACTCGTTCACTCGGGCGAAGATACGGTCTCGCCTCAGATTCCCTCTTTTATCAAAGATCTCCTTGCGCTGAAGTGTTTTAACTTTGCAGGAGAGCGGGAGGTCCCTCTGCGCCAACCCTTCGCTGAAGGCCGGGGTGTCGAGGGTCTGGCCGTGAGAGGCTCCCTTGCGCTCGCGGAAGCTAGCGCCAGTGCCTGCCGAAACGATCCAGCCCCTCCTTTGCCGCCACCAGCCAAGAAGCGGAAGGTCACCCTTCCTCCTCTCCGAACGCTGAAGAGGCCCAAACCTTCTGCTCTCGAGAAGGGGAAAGCCCCGGCCGTCTCGCCTGTCCAACCCCTTCCCGCAGGCAGCTCCTTCGAAGCGATCCTCCAAAGGGCCAGCGAGATGGATGCCGCCGCCAAGAGCCGCGCCGAGGCTTCCACCGGGAACCCACCGGCCGCAAGCGAGGCTGGGGGAGAAGTGCTCGCCGCCGAAACCCCCGGCCGAGCTCCGCCCCGGGAGGTGCCGAAAGGGCACAGGAACTTTGGTTTCGGCATGAAGTACGCCGACGCGGAGGGGAAGCCTCAGATGGAATGGGACCCCGAGTCAAACTTAATCAAGGTTACGACGCTCCTTCCCAGCTGGGCGGAGGGGGAAGATGTGACTGGCGAGGCCTTCGCGCTTGGATATGGCCTTTACAGCCGAGAGGATGCCAGCGTGTTTGACCAGATGTCCACCCGCCTTCTTGCCTTCGATGCCATCCGGGCTCTATTGCGCGGGTTCGAGCTTACGCATATGTGTGCGCGCCGAAGCATCACCCTCGACAAGAATTTCACCGACATGCGCAAGGCAAGGGAGGATGCGGTGTCTCGAGCGCACACCGCGGGAGAAGAACTCGCGAGAGCTCAACAGGAGCTTGCGGATGCTCGACTGGCGCTGTCTCTACGCCCCGCGACCGAGGTAAGCGAGACCCTCCTGAACCCTTGCTCTCGTTTCTCAAAGTTACGACTGTGCGATGTTTCCATACTGAACTCTTTTTTTTTCACAGGATTCTGCCCAAGTCAAGGAGCTTCGTGCAGAGCTGGCCAACGCGCGCTGCGAGAGCGTCCTCCTGAGGGAACAGCTTCGCGCTGAGATGGCGAAGGTCCCGCATCCGGAGCTAGATGCGAGGCTGCGGAGCCGTTACCTCTCGGAGTACGACGTTGACAAGCTGCTGCAAGCCAACGCTCAGGCAACCGTCAAGCTGACGCTCGAGACGCTGCGAGACGTCAAGCTGCTTCGGGAGGACGGCGCGACCATCGACGCTCGCCAACTCCTTCCTTGGCTCTACGATCCAGTTCCCAAACCTCCGGGCGCGCCAGACTCGCCTCCCTCAGACATCCCGAGGTCTTTTACTGCCGCTGGCGAGACATCTGAAGCGAGCTCTGGCGATGATTCAAGCGAGAGCACCAGCGGGAGTTACAGCGCGCCCCCCTAAGCTTCTTTTTTCTTTTTGTTTCTCTTGTAATGAGCGAGAGGCTCCAACTTTTGTAATTAATTTTATGTAAAGTAATGTTTCATCTTTCATTGTCAGTGTGTGCTTGAAAGCATATTACTCTGCCGAATGGCTTCCGCGCGAGCTTCCGCCGAGACCCTTAGTCTCTTTAGGGTAATCTTTCTCAGAGATCAGTTAGGCGGGAACCTCGCGCCGTCGATTAAGCCGTCCTGCCCAGGTCCGCCGGGAGCCTCCTTCTGCGAGAACCCCCCTTTGACCGAGACCTTTACTGGCCGAGACCTTTGAGCCGAGACCCTTGCTGGCCGAGACCTCCAAACCGAGGCCTTTACTGGCTGAGACCTCTGAGCCGAGACCTTTAGGGCCTTGCCTCCGGTCTAGGCCAGGGCCCTGCTCACATATTTTTCCGACCAATTAAACCCCTACCCCACCGGCGAGCCGTCGGACCTGCTAGCTTATAAGGGAGCCTGCGCAGCGGGTCTACCGGGGTTCGAGCCGAGCTCGTTGTAACGTAGTAACTACCAACCAAGGACCAAGGATCAAAAAGTCAAGGACTCCACCTATCCCCCGCAGGCGAGCCTTCGGACCTGCCAGCTTGATGGGAGCCTGCGCAGCGGGTCAACCTGGGGCCGAGCCGGGCTCGGGGTGTCGTAGAAGTGGCTAAGAACAAAGTATCGCAGGAGCCAGCCTTTCCCCCACAGGCGAGCCTTCGGACCTGCCAGCTTGATGAGAGCCTGCGCAGCGGGTCTACCTGGGGCCGAGCCGAGCTCGGGGTGTCGATGAAGTGGCTAAGAATAAAGTATCACAAGAGCCAACCTTCCCCCACAGGCGAGCCTTCAGACCTGCCAGCTTGATGAGAGCCTGCGCAGCGGGTCTACCTGGGGCCGAGCCGAGCTCGGGGTGTCGTAGAAGTGGCTAAGAACAAAGTATCACAAGAGCCAACCTTTCCCCCACAGGCGAGCCTTCGGACCTGCCAGCTTGATGAGAGCCTGCGCAGCGGGTCTACCTGGGGCCGAGCCGAGCTCGGGGTGTCGTAGAAGTGGCTAAGAACAAAGTATCACAAGAGCCAACCTTTCCCCCACAGGCGAGCCTTCGGACCTGCCAGCTTGATGAGAGCCTGCGCAGCGGGTCTACCTGGGGCCGAGCCGAGCTCGGGGTGTCGTAGAAGTGGCTAAGAACAAAGTATCACAAGAGCCAACCTTTCCCCCACAGGCGAGCCTTCGGACCTGCCAGCTTGATGAGAGCCTGCGCAGCGGGTCTACCTGGGGCCGAGCCGAGCTCGGGGTGTCGATGAAGATAACCAAACCTCTCCCCCACAGGCGAGCCTTCGGACCTGCCAGCTAGATGGGAGCCTGCGCAGCGGGTCTACCTGGGGCCGAGCCGAGCTCGGGGTGTTGATGAAGATAACCAGACCTCTCCCCCACAGGCGAGCCTTCGGACCTGCCAGCTAGATGGGAGCCTGCGCAGCGGGTCTACCTGGGGCCGAGCCGAGCTCGGGGTGCCGATGAAGGTTCCTTCAACCAGGCCTATTCCATCATTGAGATGAGGAGTCATAGCCAGTTTAAAACAAAAAACATAAAGATTGCATACTCAAAGATAGTCAACATTCTGGAATGAACTTATTGAAAATGCAATGGTTGTTTACAACATTACAATCCTTCTTTCCCTCTTACGGGTAGAAGCGCTTCAGATCGTCACCATTCCAGGTGTGACTCAAGGTCCTTCCCTCCGCATCCTGGAGATAGTAGCCTCCGTTAGCCAGAGCCTTCTCTACTATATAAGGCCCTTCCCAGCTAGGGTTGAGCTTACCAACCGCGGCCGACCTTCCTGCAGCGTCGACCTTTTTCAGTACTAGATCCCCCTCGGCGAATTGCTTGACTCTGATGTGCTTATCGAAGTACCGAGCCATTCGCCGTTTTACTTCTTCTTGCCTGATGGCGGCAACATCCCGCAGCTCTTCCACCATATCTAATGAGAGGCGCAACCCTTCCTCATTCTCCAACCTCCAAGCTTCGCTTCCCTCAGCTGCGGCCGCGACCCTTGGGGACCGAACCTCGAACTCCACCGGGAGGACAGCCTCACACCCATGAGAGAGCTTGAAGGGGGTCTCCCCTGTGGCCGTGTTCGGAGTCGTTCGCAAGGCCCACAGAACGGAAGGGAGCTGTTCCACCCAGTTATCTTTCAGGTTCTCCACCTTCTTTTTGAGCAAGCTGACAATGATCTTATTTGCCGCCTCCACCTGGCCATTGCTCCGAGGATGATGGACAGAGGCGAACCTGAGGTCAATCCCCAATTGGGTGCAGAAACTGATGAATTCTTCGCTGGCAAACTGAGGACCGTTGTCTGTCACTATCGCTTGGGGCAATCCGTGCCTGCAAATGATTTCCCCCCAAACGAAGTTCCTGATGACCTGGGAGGTTACCTTGGCTAACGGCTTGATCTCCAACCATTTGGAGAAGTAGTCAATCATAACTAGGAGGAACCTCCTCTGCCCGCTAGCTGGAGGGAAGGGTCCAACCAGGTCCATTCCCCAAATGGCGAAGGGCCATGGCGCCGTGATGCTTCGAAGCCTTTGGGCGGGCAAGAGCTGGAGGGGAGCATGTACTTGGCACTTCCGACACCTCCTTGCGAATTCAGCTGTATCCTTCCTCAAAGTCCGCCAGAAATATCCTTGCCTTATCACCCTTGCTTCCAATGTCCTTCCCCCTGAATGACTGCCGCATTCTCCAGAATGCACCTCTTCCAGGATCCTTGGGACTTCCTCCTCGGTCACGCATCTCGCGAGGAGTCCTGACAACATCTTCCGATGCAAGCTCCCTTCCAGCATCAGGTAATGAGACGCCTTGTGCCTGAAGCTCTTCGCATCCTTGACTTCTTCCGACAGTTCTCCTGTGATCAAGAAGGTCACCAACGGATCTATCCATGAGGACCGCTGACATACCTCCATCAACTCCCCATCTTCAATGGCTGGCCGAAATAGTTCGGTTAGGGTACCTCCACCCCGAGGCCCGAACTTTGCTAATCGGTCAGCTGCCGTGCTTTCCTCCCTGGGAACATGTTGAATAGAAAAAGAACGGAAACCTCCAATGATAGTTCTTACCTTTGATAGATATCGCGCGAGGGTAGGCTCCCGAGCCTCGAACTCCCCTCGGATCTGCGATGCCACCACCATTGAGTCTGTGAAGGCCTCCACATCCTGAATTTCCAACTCCTTTGCCAGTCGGAGACCGGCTATCACGGCTTCGTACTCCGCCTGATTATTGGTTACAGGGAAGTGGAAGGCCACTGCTTGCTCTATGGTAACCCCTTGTGGACTTACCAGCACCACACCTCCTCCCAGGGAGTGCCTTCCTGAGGCTCCATCGACCATCATCTTCCATGCCTCCGACGGCCTCGACTCTTCTTCCTCGGCCTCGGTGACATAATCCGCCAAAAAGTCCGTCACGGCTTGGGCTTTGATGGAGAGCCTTGGGACGAAAGAAATGTCAAACTCGCTTAGCTCGATGGACCACTTTGCCAACCTTCCTGAATGCTCCACCCCCTCAAAGACCTTGCGAAGAGGATGGTCGGTTACCACCCTAATCGAGTGCGCCTGAAAGTAAGGGCGAAGCTTCCTAGCTGAGATGACCAAAGCGTACGCTAGCTTCTCCAGGATGGGGTATCGGATCTCCGCCTTTTTTAAGATTCAGCTTACATAATAGACGGGCAACTGTTTCTTCCCCTCCTCCCTAACCAAGACGGAGCTCACTGCCTCTACCCCCACCCCGAGATACAAGGCTAGGTCCTCCCCTTCCTTCGGGCTTTGAAGTAACGGAGCTTGGGAGAGTTGCCCCTTCAGCCCCTGAAATGCCTCTTCACATTCGGCCGTCCATTCGAACACTTGGTTACCACGAAGCACTTTAAAGAAAGAGGAACACCTATCCCCGGACCGAGAGAGGAATCTGCTCAGCCCGGCCAACTTCCCGGTCAAGCGCTGGACCTCTTTGGCACTGCGAGGTGATTCCAGGTCTAGAATAGCCTTAACCTTATCGGGGTTAGGTTCTACCCCGCGGGAGTCAAGAGGTGTCCGAGGAATTTACCGCGACTAGCCCCGAAGACGCACTTCAAGGGGTTCAACCTCATCTTGGACCTTCGCAGGGTGGCAAACGTTTCCTCCAAGTCCCGCAAGTGGGAATCAACACACTTACTCTTGACCATGAGGTCGTCCACGTAGACCTCCAGGTTCCTTTCCCTTTGATCTCGAAAGATTCGATCCATCATGCGTTGGTACGTTGCCCCTGCGTTCTTCAACCCGAAGGGCATCATCTTATAGCTGAAGCATCCCTCTCTTGTGATGAAGGAAACATCCTTGACATCAGGAGGGTGCATCCGGATCTGATGGTAACCTGAAAATGCATCTAAAAAACTCATAAGAGAAAAACCGACGGCTGAGTCAACCAGCGCGTCGATTCGAGGCAAGAGGCAGCAATCCTTGGGGCATGATTTATTTAATAAAGAAAAATCAATACACATGCGCCATTTTCCTCCTCCATTCTTTACCATTACCACGTTGGAGATCCAGCCTGGATACTGGATCTCTGAGATGAAGCTTGCGTTCATGAGCTTTTTGACCTCCTCTCGGATGGGGGCTTCTAGCTTGGTGGCGATGGCCCTCATCTTTTGGCGTATGGGGCGGGCTCGGGGATCCAGGTTCAAGCGATGACAGGCCACTTCCGCGTCGATGCCCGGCATGTCTGTCGCGCTCCAAGCGAAGATGTCGACGTTGCTTTGGATGCAGGCTCGCATCCGCTCCTGATCCTCGAGGCTCAAGCCTCCGCTGATCCGAACCCTTTGCACCTCCCCCGCTCTTGTAAGCACCTCCATCTCCACCACTTCTTCGGCCGGCTCCAGCCTCGCCCGCTCCCAACTTACCCTTGCCTCTTCCTGCTCAAACTCGAGCTCCTCTCCCCCAACCTCATCAACTTCCGTCGCCTCCTCCAGGCTCTCCTCCTGCCTCTGCTCTTCTTCATCCGTCACTCCTCTCGCCTCTTCTAGGCCAATCTCCTCCACTTCCGCCATCTCCTCAACAACCTCCATCGCCTCTCCCAGGCTTATCTCCCCTTCCTCAACTCCTTCCTGCTCAACCATCTCCTTCTCCAACTCCTCTGCCTCCGCCATCCGCGACACGGTGTTAACCGCCGTCACATAGCACTGCCTTGCCATCTTCGGATCCCCCCTGATCCTAACCTGCACCCCTCCATTGTTGAACTTGAGGCATTGGTGGTATGAGGAGGGCACGCAGCGAAAGGCGCTGATGAGGGGACGTCCAAAGATGGCATTGTAACTACTCGGGGCGTCTACGATCACGAACCGACAGTTCCGTGAGACGCCCCCAAGCCTCACATGCAGGCCCACTCCCCCTTCCACTTCTTTCCTTTCTCCGGAGAAACCAAAGAGCGGTCCATCAGAAGCCAGGACCCTTTTTCCTTCCACCCTCATCTCGTCGAAGGCCTTCTTGAAGATCACGTTCACCGAGCTCCCGTTATCCACCAGTATCCGGGAGACGGTGTAGTTTTCTACCGCTGTCTGGATCACAAGCGCGTCGCAGAACGGATCCTCGTAGTCTGGCATATCTGCGGATGAGAAAGTGATCTTCTCCTCTGGGGGGGGGGGAGCCAGGGAGGTTGAGGCGACCCCTCGGCGGAACATGGTTTGAAGGCTCCCCTTGCGGGTTGCCTCGATCCCCACTCCCCCATGGATTACTCTAATCCCTCCTCGGGTCCCCACGTCTACCCTGTCTTCACACCTGTCCTCAGCCTCTTCTCGTTGTACTTCGACGATCCTTACAGGCGGGTCTTGCCTTCCGGCCCCTCTGGCCCCTCTTATCTCCAGAAACTCTGGGCAGGTGGCCGTTGCGTGACCTTCCTCCTGGTGGAAGTCACAATAGGGCAACGCCACCCTGCCCCCTCTTCCTTCTCCTCCTCCCCTTCTTCCGGCTCCCCGAATTCTTCCTCCTCTTCCTCTTCCCACCTCCATGGCCTCCTGCGGCGGTGGGAAATGACCCCTTGGTCCTTGTCGCCATCCTCCCTGCTCCAGCCTTCTTTGCTCCCGGAAGTTATCTCTTCCCTGAAGTCCTCCCTGGCCCTGGGGGCGACCCTCCTGAGGCCTCCAACCCAGTCGGTTGTTCGGCTCCCTGGCCCCCCCCCCCCCATGCTGTTGTCCCTGCCCTCGGGGCTCTTCTCTTCTCCTATCTTCCCTCGGCTCCCTCTGCTCCCTCTGCTCTCTCTGCCTTCCCACTTCCGGCTCCTTCACATCGTCCTCGGCCAACCTGGCCAGCTTCCTCGCAAACGCAGGGTTTGCCCTCTCAAAGTCTATCTCCTTCGCCGCCCTCTCCATGAGCTCCTCAAAAGAGAGAGGGGGCACCCTCTTCAACTCCATGCTGAAAAACCCTGGTCTCAGCCCCAGGGTGAAGGCAAGCATCAGCGCATACCCTGGGACCTCCTGGACCAAGAGAACCTCCTCTTGGAAACGGTCCACGTAGTGACCCAGCGTCTCCTCCGGCTTCTGCCTCACTGCGAACAGGCACTCAGCCTCCTTCTTCCTTTTCTTCGAAGTTGAGAACCGCAACAGAAAACCCCTGCGCAGATCCTCAAAGCTGTAGATGGAACTCGCCGGCAACTGGTGGAACCAGTCCCTGGCCTTCTCTTTCAGAGTGATGGCAAAAAGCCTACACTTGAAGGCATCCGACATTTGTCTGATGGACACCACGTCCTCAAACCACTACACGTGCTGAACCGGGTCATCATTCCCGGTGTAGTAGGTCATGTCCGGCTCCCGGAACCCCTCCGGCACTGGAGCCGAGACAATGAGCTCACTAAAGGGAGTCTCGCCTCCCGCCTGGCGAGAAGGCCCGTCTCGCGACCTCGGTTGGCTGGACCGATCCGCGAGACCATGCCCGGGGAAGAGTTCCCGCACCGTCGCCTCCTTCTCGCCCAGATCCGCCGGAAGCTCCTTCTCGGGACGCTGGCCTGGGAAAAGCTCCCGCGCGGCTACGTCCCTCTCGCCTGTCTCCACCGGGACCTCCTTCCCAGGGCGCTGCCCTGGAGCGTTCTCGCCTAACAGCGGAACCACCTCCACCGGAACCTGCGGCGTCTCCCACTCATTCCTTGCCGAGAAGGCCAAGCTGATCGTCTGCATGACTTCTCGCCTGAAGTCCTCGAACATCTTCTTCGTCGCATCGTCCACCCGGGTGGGGGATCCTCCTGCGCCTGATCCTTCACCTTCGCCTCCTGTCATGGGACTTAACTCGAGATTTTCTTACACCGACTGCTTCCACGCTCACCGCACCAGAACTGTTGAAGCCAAAATTGACCCCAACGAATGTTCACAAACCAAAGTGCAGCCGACGCCTACTTCTCTCTTATCTCGACCCTTGACTGGCTGCTAAGGTCAAAAGACTGACCCAAAGCCTCAGCTGGGAGGTCCCACCACACACCCGGAAGATCTCTGAGAGCTTCCCCTCTAAAGCCAAATGCTGGGCTGGGAGCTCCTCAGAAGGCACTAGAGTTGGAGAGTAAATGAAAGCCCTGCCTTCCAAAGAGCCCCTATGGGTCTTTTTATAGTCTTCCTTTGACCTGAAAATACTGAAATACCCCTGAGGGGTCTGCCAATAGCCAAATCCCGCTGTCATCCCAAGGGCATTTGAGTAATTTTACCTCAGGATAAAAAATGATAATAATAAAATAATCTTCTCTGGACTCCGGGTCCCACCCTGTGGGCCCACTTGGCGAGACCCCCGGCCTAGAAGGCTCTCGCTGGGTCCCCACTAGGCCCACCTTGGCGAGAACTCCTGCCAGAAAGGTTCTCGCGCTAGGTAGTCATGCTGCCCTTGCGAATGAAGGCTCTCCTAAGGCGTTCTCGCCTGCCCTGGGCGGGAGCTTTCCCTAAGGCAGGAGCTTCCGTAGTCAAGCCATCTGCTTTGGTCGGTCGACGATCTCTCCTGCCGGGAGCTCGACTATCTGCTCTGGTCGGTTGACGATCTCTCCTGCCGGGAGCTCGACTATCTGCCCTGGTCGGTCGACGATCTCTCCTGCCGGGAGCTCGACTACCTGCCCTGGTCGGTCGACGATCTCTCCTGCCGGGAGCTCGACTATCTGCCCTGGTTTCCCCAGCTTTCGTTTGCCCTTGGCGGGAGCTCTTTCAGGGCGGAAGCTCCTCTGGCTAACCTGAGCCGAAGCCTGTCGTGGCGCGAACGATATCGCCCACCGCCAGGCGGGAGCCTTTAAGGACGAGAAGTCCACCAGTATGCCTTAGGGTTAACCCAAGGCTAACCTGAGGCTAGCCCAATTCCTCAGTGGTGTCTCCGGGTCCCACCCAGCGAATATGGGGTTGTACAGTAAGAACCACACCCTGACCAATGTTGTTCACGGTTCCAAAATTCAAACCAGAACCCGAATAATTTGCGAACGGTTCGGTCCGGTTCTTTGCGGTTCCGGTTCGGTTCCGATTCGGTTTGCGGTTTTCGGTTTTAAGTGAGCTCTAGGGGTGAGACTCATTTCCATAAATCAACATAAATAAATAGAGGGAGAGAGGTGGGGAATATTTGGAGGGAGAGATTAGAGAGAAAGTGAGGTGAGGCTGGGAGGGCGAAGGTGGGACCCACACTACCTTAAATCACAATAAATAAATATATGTCTATTAATGTATATATTTATTGATTATTTATGTAAAATTTTATAAAATTATTATCAATCTTTAAAAAAAATTTGAGCGGCAGGCGTGGGCTAGATGTTGTCAGGGTCGAGGTATTGTCGCGATTGATCGTAGGGGCGGAGCTTCTTGTCCGTCACTCGTAGTATATTAAAAAGAAAAATATTCTTTCGTTAAATATTCACTTTCTCATTTTACCCCTTATTAAGAATTTTTATTTGTTGTGTTTTTTCTTTTATTATAAAAAGTTCTCTCATATAACAAATTTTCATACTTACAATAAAAAATGTGCTCTTCTTGCGCTCGCAAAACCCCGTCACACTTAAAAAAATGAGCGATGGGCGGAGTATAATGTTTAGGGGTTTACGAGCGGTGGGAGCACCATCATGCTGGGGCAATGCCGTGACAGAATAATGTCATGCGGAGCACTGAGACCCCTGTGCACTATCGCAGTTGGCCATAGGGGTCGAGCCCCGTGCGCATCACTCGTTTATTTGTATTTATTTATGAAAGGTGTTACAGATTGACCATGTTCAACTAAAATATAAGGCAGCTCATTTTTGTTATGAGCACACACACTAAAATGCTCTCCAATCAATCAGAATGTTATTTGGCTTATCAGGCTCAGATTTCTTCTCACACCGGGACTTCACTGGTGACCGTGCAAGAGGGTGAGGGGTATCCGTCATTAGCCGCATCTTTGCGCTATCCGAACTCTCAGCTGCCTTTAGTCGCATTTGCTAGTCCCACCTGTCAAGCATGGACGAAAGTCGGTCTTAGTGATCCAGCGATGCTAAGTGGAAGGACAGTCACTCAACAAATAAAAGTTACTCTATGGATAACAGACTGCTCTTCCCCAAAAAGTTCACATCGACAGGAAGGTTTGTCACCTCGATGTAGTGTCGATCATAAATTTTTCTTTTGAAGATAGATATCATGTCCAACAGTAGTAAGAAAAAATTCAGCTTTCATTTATTGTTTACCCTACGAGTCTATACTGTTTCGATAAAATGACAATTTCTCTCTCTTTTGCCATAAAAATTGAAGAAAACACAAATGTCTTGCTTTCAAGATTTTGTTTGTAAAAGAGTTTGCACCACCCATTCTCTTAGCGTAGGTGTTCTCACCTCCCTCCCGCTTTCCTGCATTGCATATCCCGAGAAGCTTTCCTTCATTCTCGGTTCATCCTTGCCATGTTCTTTACGATGATAAGGTGTCAGACGGATATGTCATTAAATGTGCTTAAGAATTGATTTTTTGTATTTATTTAGTTATTTTTGATGTGTACACAGTACATAGTCATTATTGGAAAGCACAACTCTTATTTATTTATTAATTTATTATGAATTGTGTTATATACCGACCAACACTATATATAAACCCGATTTTTAATAAAATCTAAAGCATTTTTGAAGTGTTTCTTATTCGACTTTCCCGATACCTCCTTCAAACCCTGTGAAACAAGAAACATCTCGCCTCTTTCTCGCGTGAGGCATCGCCTCACCTCCCTCGCTCCTCGCTCGCGAAAAACAGAGCCGCCCACCTCCCCTCTCCATGACCGACGATGAAGGCTTGGTCGACGATGAAGGCTTGACTGACGACCTGTCTTCTTCATGATTTTTCTCTTTTGGTCATAGAAGCAAGTTTTTTTCCAAACCCTAATCTTGTGATTCTTTCATTTCTCCCCGTAAAAATCCTAAATTGTATGGAATATTGTTTTTTCCTCCACTTAGTTGAGTTTTAAGCATCACTCATCTAGAGACCCGATTTTCATTCATTCTGTCAAGTTGAATGATCCGATATCCACAATAGATTTCTCTTCTGTTTTGATGGCTCTAGCAATATTGAGTCGAAGGACCTGAGACATTTTTTTTTATTTGTATGGATTTATTTTGTGCATCATACTACTTAAATTATTTAATTTTAAGGTGTATCCTTATCTAAATCATGACTTCTATTATTAGGGTAAATCCTTGTCAATCAGAGCAATGGAGTCGGACTACACAGAGATTCCTTCCTCCATTCCGGAATATGGTAGTCCACTACACAAATTTTTGTAATGTCCATTGTGTAGATTTTGTATCTGGTAGTTAGTTTGTATTTATTGTATTTTAATATATAGATGTGACGTCGTTCTTTCAAACAAATTAATTTTTCGCTTCAAATAAAGAATTGATTAATTGAGCACGTAAGGTTGGTAGAAGTCTCAATTATATTGTGACAATATTAAGTTTTGATAAAGTAATTGATAGATCATGACCACGTGTTCTTTTGCGATGTGATAGAGCTGAATATAATCGTGACAATGCTAAAAAAATGAGGAAAATTTTCATAAGACCACTTGAAAAAATGTGCATGCCCACCCGTCGATGATAGTACTCTGTGAAACGACCCAAATTTATTTATGTGACATAATTATGTCAATGTCGTAAATAGTGTCAATGCCGCAAAATGGTGTCAGTGTAGTAAATAGCACTTAAATTATTAAATTTGGGGGAGTCTATAGTAAGAAAATTTGGTGTATCATTAAAACATTAAAAAAAAAAGAATTGAATTGAAATTTACCTCAAATAAGGTAGGCGGTGGTATTGAGCCGGTATAGGAATTGAATAAAAATCAAGCCGCTTATTATTCTCCCGACCCTTTTCTGTCGCAGCATTTCTTCCGTCTCATAGTCGACGGCAACAACGACCTTCGGCTCGACGAACTTCCGCCTCATAGTCGACGGCAACAAAGACCCCCTCTCCCTCTCTCCCTCTCTCCCTCTCTCCCTCTCTCCCTTTGACCTAAGTTTGCCACTGACTTGCTTTGCCTCTGATTTAGGGTTTAGGGCTGCTACCCGTTTCTTCTTTTCTGCCGTTGTTTCTGCTAGGCTGTTGACTTCCTCACTTGCCGATGATGAACGAAACGTCCACTGTGAGTTCTTCTGGCTTCCCTCTTCTCTCCTCTTATAGAATCGGAAATTGGATAAAGGTTTTATCTAGTGTTTTCTGAATTAAATTTGGGGATTTTGTGGAGTAAAGGGTTTGAGTTTGTTTTGCTTATGCTAGATAGATTGTTGAAGAAGGATTGTTGTTTGGTTTGGGCTTGGCATGCTGTTATTAGCTGTCAGCTGATGAGGGAATCCTCTAAATTCTATGTGAAGATAGGGTTTCCCTATCATCTTCGTCTTTTGGATTAGAATTTACTATCTTGGAAAATATAAGGTGCAATAATGAGTTATGAAGTGGGGATTTAATGTATTCTTGATCATATGTACTGTTATTGTAATCCCTCTATTTGACTTAGTCAAATAAAATAATGAAAATAGTTGATTGTTTTAATATGTTGATAGGAGGAAATTGATGTTAGTAGAATGCTTATTAATGTTTCTTAAAGGATATTTGAGAAGTATGGCTTGATGAAAGGGGTTTGAAATAATGATTTCAGATTTATGAATAATTAGAATAGTTAATTGTTGTTGAAGGTTGTTGTAGTTGCATTTAGAAAAAGGAACGATGATTTGTAATGGAGGTTGAAATTGGAAAGAATGTATGATTGAGTTGAAAATATACCATATGTGGGAATTTGTTTATTTATGTTTGGTGATTGGTTGAAGGGTAGAAAATTAGCATTGTAGTGAATTTGATTGGAAATTAATGAGTTGGTGAAATTTGGATCGGGAATTCATATATTGCATGTTCTTGAGTCATGTAAGGATTTTATTCTCAAGAAACATAGTTAATATTTAATGCATGATGCCTAATTCATTTGATGCCGAATAACAAATATCGCAATGGATAACAACTGTTGGTCGATGAGGAGTTCAAGAGACGATAAAAAGAAGAGAAAACAATGTGAGTTCTTACCTCTTTAATTATGCATAGTTTTCAATTATTTTCAGAATACAAATTGTAAAACTTTTTCATGCCAAATAAAGTAATTTGGTGATTGTGTATTTACATGAAAATTACAATCATTGAAATTTTGAATAATTGATAAGAAAATAAGCTTCATGACAAGATAATTTGTTTTTTTTGAAAAGATGATAAATTTGTTTAATTAAAAGATGGTAAAGGTGTAATAATAAGAAATAGAAATAAAGAAAACCGATGTGTAATCCGATAAAACGATTTAAAGTGTCATAATAAGAAAGAAATGACCAAAGAATAAAAGAGTGCATAGGAAAATGATAAGGGTTAACCCAGTGCGGTGGAGGGTGTGATTACCTATGACAAAATACTTCTGAAATTATTTGCGGTCGTTGAAGGCGAGAAGCCATTGAAGTCCCATAGGTCGTTGAAGACCAAGATGTATTTCAACATACCCTTATGATTTCCTACATGAATAAAATTATAAATGAGAAATTTGAACCAGATGATTGAAAAAGATTCTGATTATTAAAAATGAATGACTTGATATAAGAACGAAGAATGAATATGAATGATAATATGAATGAATAAGAACTGCAAATAGAAGACGATTAAATACAAATGAAAATTCTGATATTGAAAACAAGTTGAAAAGACTAAATGCAAAAATGAATGAAAAAATATGAATAAAGAACGAACATGAATAAATAAGCAAAGCATTCTTGAAGAACATTATAATTAAGGAATAAAAGGAATATCGGACTATAAGAATGTTGCATAAACATTTTTTTACTTAACGAAATCCTTATACATATTGCTACTGATATTGATTGTCTGTCTGTACAACAGTTAAAGTGATATGTTCTTCACTTAGTCATATATTTATGACTCAGTCCATCATCATTTTGTTTAGGCAACTGAGGTGATCTTGAGTGTGCAAAAAAGATTAAGTTGATCAAGGAAGAACGACAAAGACTGATAACAGAAAAACCCAAGGTATGAGTTAAGTTTTTATTATGTATTGTATTTAGTACTCACTGTCCTAACTTCATCCTGATGCGAACACCGTAAAAGAAACTTAGATACAGAATTCATGTGGGGTCTGAATTGAGGCCTCACACTCTGGGTTAAGGAGGTGAATATCAAAGTTACAAGCATGAGTGCAGAGCGCATGAATGACATCCATGGGTGTGTCAGCGTGCTTCCATTTAGAGTATCCAGCTTCATGAAGCAGGTTAAGACAATACTTTCATTGAGACAGAACGAGACCATTAGACCGACGGTCCATCTCGATTCCAAGAAAGTATCAGAGGGGCCCTAAATCCTTCATCTGAAATTTGGATGCTAGGAGCTTCTTGACCATTGTGATACCATCAAGTCATCACCTGTGATGAAGTATCATCCACATACACCCAAAGTATCATCTTGCCAGTCGATCAATTACAGTTTAACATAAAGAAGTTAGCCGAGGTTCAAGTGAAGCCAACAATACGAATGACCCGACTGAACTTATCAAACCATGCTCATGAAGATTGTTTGAGATCAAAGTTGCAGGTGTTGAATGTCGAGGACACATCGATTTCTGTTTTCATGTCGGTTTTTAATATATCGGGGGATATATTAGGGATATTTTATATATTAGGTTTTAATATTTAATTAATTATATATGTAATTAAATGTTATTTTTTATAATGTCACAGTACTACCGATTTTGCAAATTATTGAATTTCTAAATAATTAAAAGATATATGTAACATTTAACATACAATATTTTATTGATAAATTTTATTGTTAAAGACCGAATATGGCTATTCACAGATTATTACTATTCGCAGACCCAAAGACTATTAAATTTGTTATTGCAGAAATCATTGTTATTATTAAAAGTAAAAAAATTCAAGATTGCACCACAAGTACCACCAAAATTGGATCCTACATAAAAGTATACATAACCTGCATCAAAAAATATGAAGCACTGACACCACAAGTGCACAAAAAATATCAACTCTATAAGAAAGTACCAGGAGCACGGTTAGGTCAAAATCAAGATTCAGAGCAGCGATCAGCGGCAGAGGCGGGCATTTCCTGAGATAGATCTACTAGCACAAATGCTAATGCCCTAACTCCTGGCGCCTTAAGCTAGGTCCGCCCTTATCGACTCTTCTTAGCAGCAGATAGCAATCGGCAGATTTGAGCAATTATAGAAAAACTACTTTGATTTTGGTTTGAGAATATTTTTTCGGTCTGCGAATAGCCATTTCTGCGAATAACAATAAATTTTTTATAAAACTAGTGATTTTAATAAACTTGCAACTATATATTATTTTTATGAGATTCAAAATTTTAAAAATTAATTTTAAAACGCATCTCATTCTTCATCACTTACAGACTCATCTATAGTCTGCAGAGTAGTTAGAATATGATATTCATCTGGTTAAACTCTATAGATCTGCCTCGTTCATCTCCGATATTTTTCTTTTTTTCTTCTTTGATAACTAATTGTCACTTCTTTGCTTGTATCTAGTTTTGGAGTTCTTCATCATCATGATCAACGTCGACTATTTTGTCAATTTACGCCCTTGTCAACCCCGCTCGAGAAAAGACTTCATTATCATCATATTCATTTTAATCCTCCTCAGGATCAACATTCGCTATCCACTCATGTGCCTTCCCAGAATCAACATTCTTAGCTGTCAATGGATCTCGAGATGTCTCTGAATATTTTTACTTCAGCAAAGCATTTAATTTTACAAACACTAGATCATTCAATCTTTTTTGTCGAGTTTATTCCTCTTTTTAGAATGTATTTACAAAATTTTATAAAATGTTAAATAATGCATACAATCTTATAATAAGATATTTAAGTTTAACTTAATAACTAAATTAATGCATATCATCTTGAAGGTGCTCCAGTTTCTCTCACAGCTAGAGGATGAAATAGTCAGACTTAAAATATTCATAACCATAGTTTCAAGGTGTGACATATTAGCACCATTAACCCTCCACCAATGTACTGTGAAAATTAAAATGACAACACAACTCAGTTATACATAATACATCATTAATGTTAATAAAAAAATATAGTAAGAAGTAGCTGGATTTAAATTGGGATTTTGTAGCTGTCTCTTTGACATGTTTTTACCAAATAACCCTTGTTGGTATTGGTAAACATAAAGCTCAGCACTGATATGATCTTTTGTTGAAGGTTCTTTCCTTGGGAGACACTTAACAAAACCACTCATAAACCTTTCGTCAGTCTTAATCTCCATTCGACGAAAATAATAAAAATATGAGTTTAAGTAATAACCTGCAAGGTGCAGTAGGTTGCTCATCTTCTTCTTTCATCTGCTATCAATCAACTTCTATATAAGATGATATTTGTTCTCTTAGTGATCGAGAACAACAACCTCTTCCCTAGTTTTTTTTATATCCCCATATAGCCACCCCAGGAAAGGTATATCCCCGTCGATTCTTCTCAAAACCTTCACAAATGATGCGAATATACCAACAATCAAATCGATATGCACCCAAAATCTAGCGCTCTTCACTATTATTGCACCCAACCATATGCAATATAAATTAGTAAAAAAATACTATAAAACGTCAATTGCAAACATGTATTTTAAATGAAATAAATAAATATGTAATAGTTTTACATGCTTCTCCTGACTCTACTGACCAACTTTGTTGTAACCCACTTTACATATGTAAATAGGCCCCTCAATTGATTCTTCTTCTTTAAGTTACTCTTTAAAGATAAAAATGCTGTGGTGAATTTAGTCACACCTGATCGAATAAGTTTATGAGAGTCCAACTCATTTGTTGACTCTAAACATGTCGAGAGAGTTGATGTGACCATAAATGAAGATAGAGTTGGTGGCCCAAGAAGATATCACTTTTTATTGGCTTCAATTTTCCTATATCTTGTAACAGTAGATTAATAGTGTGAGTTGCATATCTAGTCTAAAAAAGCTTAGGCTTTTTCAAAAACATAAGCTTTGCTGCATCCATATTATTGGACGTGTTATTCGTCATAATCTGCTAGATATTGCCCTGTCCTGGGCTCTCAGGGCTATTGATCGTCTCATCCAAGATTCAAAGATGAATTTCCCATCATGTGTTTAGGAGACATTCTTCGAAAGCCAGAATGTCACTTCGGAATTACAATGCATCATGATGTTCATCACGCTTTTACCCTTCTGTTCTGTTCACGTATCGGTCATCATAATGCAACCATTCAATTTGCAGGTTTGCATGAATATGCCCAACATCTCCTTCACCCTCTCCACCTCTCTGTTCACAAAATTTTATCTCTAAACTCATAAAATGTTGGGATCTTCATCTCAGGTCCGCTTAACCTAATGGCATGAGCCATCTGCTGGAAGGAGTAATTACGTATGACATTAAACATGATCTCGTTTTCATATGTTCATCTACCTATGTACACGACAACATCATCTTCGGCAGTTGAATGAACAAATTGGTCCATTGGACCCTTGGAACCTATGCTCATACGTATGATAGTCTCCTCTAACTCATCATCATGAACTCCTCCAACTACCAACTCATTCAAGGTTGCTTATAACTTTGCACTTTTAGCTCTCTTACTCTCCATATTTGAGTTTAGGCCGACTTCGCCTTCGCCTTAACGTCGGCGGGAACCTGAGGGCTTGGCTTAACATTACTCTTCCACCCAGCCAAGTGATGTTTAAAACATGTAATTTCACCATTCACTGTCTGCTTGCAGTAGTTGCATTTTGTTTGATTGATGTCGTTTGCAACAAACTTCTCGCCAAATGCTCACAACGGATCTCTATCGGTTGGTACCAATGATACGAGCACCTCACTTGATTCAGCAGAAGAAGTCATTCTATGTAATATGAAATGAAAGAAATATTAGTTATATGAAATGAAATAAATAATTACATATTTACATCACGAGAAAAAATATTAGTTAAAAAAAATCAACATCAGAATAGCCTCATAATTTCGTTAAATCGTTATATCTTCAGTCATCTTTCATATTATCCATACAAAATTTTATTTATCCAACAATAGTTTACATCATCAGTAGTGCACTAGTATATAAAGTTATAACTGTCATTCATAGTATCCAACAAAATGAACAAAACATTCAAGTATCCAACAAAACATCTACGTTTTATTTATCAAAAGACACAAAACATCCAACATTTTATTTATCAAAAGGCAGAAATCAACAAGACAACTAGAAAATAAAGTTGGATATACATGCATCATCGGTTGTAAAATGAAGTTGGATAAATAACTAGTCACATGAATATTTCAAATCATTTGTTGACTAATAAAATCATAAACGGGCCAAATAAAAATTACAAACGTCCACCAAGCAAGAAGCTCGCAGAATGAGCCAAATAAAAATAACATACAACCACCACTACAGAACCCACATCCAGCAAGGCAGTCAACCAAGGTAGCAGGGAGCATGACAGCAGGGTAGCTGGTCAATAAGGCAGCATGACAACAACCATCAAAGCAGTGAGGCAACAACAACCAACACGACAGTCACAATCAACAAGGCAACCATCAAAGCATGAGAAAACTAAAAATGCAAAGCAAGAGAATGAGAGGGGGAGGTAGGGAAAAGAATGCACCAGCCGAGAGAGTGAGAGTACCAGTAAATAGATAAGATCCTGTGAGAGTGAGAGCACCAAATAGAAGAGAGAACAACTACAGTGAGAGAACCAACAAGCTAGAGTGCCGAGAGCACGAGAGAACAACAAGAGTGAGAGCACCAACGAGCTAGAGTGCCTTGAGCGCGGAGAAAAACCAGAGTGAGAGCACCAGTCACACGGAGAAGAAAGAACCAAAGAGCTAGAGCGCCGAGAGAGCAACTAGAGTGAGAGTATCAGCGAGCAAGGAGAAGAAAGAACAGAGAGCTAGAGTGTCGAGAGCGCGCGAGATAGATAACAACCAACCAACGTGAGAGGGAGAGCACCAGCGAAGAGCGCAAGAGAGAGCCAGGGAAAGAAGTGAGCCGCGTGGGATGGGGGTGGGGGAATAAAAGGCTCACGATTGTCGAATAAAAAAATAAAAAATAACAAAACCAATATCCCCCATTTTTTGGGACCGATATATCGTTTAAAATCGATATATCGATCCGTTTTTTTTCAAAATGTTACTAACAGAATTTAAAACGAATTCGTGTTGTTTTAGCTCTCAAACCCTCATGTCGGCCGACATGTCAGACATGTTAGCCAATATTCACAACACTGTTTGAGATCATAGAGAGATTTATTTATGTAACAAACAAGTGACTCCTTCGTGGTCTTATAACCAGATGGTTGCGCTGCATTCAAACAATCTAAGTTAGGTCATCATTCAGGAAAGTATTTTGACCAATGTCGATGAACAATTAAGGTGATCAAGACCCGAACAATATTCAACTTTGCAATATGTGAGAATGTTTTCTAATAGTCGAGGCCATGCTGTTGAGTGAATTCTCGAGCAACCAAACGAGCTTTCAAACGGTCATCCATCCCATTAGGGTGACACTTCATAGTAAAGACTCATTTACATCCAACAAGAGTGTTGTCAGAAGTAAGAGAAATAAGGACCACGTGTGATTGACCCAATGTGCAACCATTTCCTCATCCGTGGTTGCCCGCTACCCCGAATGCTAAAGAGCCTCCTGTAAAGAGGAAGGGGAGGAAATAAAGGACAAGGAGGTTGCAAACCTTTGGAGAGTCGGAGATAAGCGATGCAACGAGACATAATTTGAATTAGGGTGAGCAGTAGATGTCGGATCAACGGTCAGCGGAGTATCAGCAGGTCGGGGCTGCTCCCGTGAAGCAGTAAACCGAGAAAGGCGACTCTAGTAGACACAGAGAGGAGGAGGAGATGGGGGGAGAGGCACAACTTGAGCAGTGGGAAGAAGAGTAGGGTCAGTAGTTGTAGGCATGTGAGGATGTCGCAGACCGGGGGTGAAACACATGGAATTAATTATCAACTTGGTGAAAGGTTTTTGTTCATGGAATGTGACATTAACAGAGGTGATGAGTTTTCGAGTAGAGGGAAAATAACAAACGTAGGTCTTTTGGGTGACACTTTGTAGCACGAGGAGCCAATTTTTACATGACAGAGCTAAGATGGTGGACATAACAGACACTACCAAAGATGTGTGGTGTTAAGGTAAAGGAAGGGGGGTAGGGGAAGAGGATTGGAAATGACGTCGCAAAGTTTAGGATAAATGAGGGCATGCGTTGAGGTAGCACGATGTGGAGACTGTGAAATGATAGAATACATTAGAAACATGAGAGACCTCATAACCTCAAGGAGGTGACGACTCTTGTGCTCGACCTCCCCATTCTGTTGAGGTGCATATGTGCAAGAGGTTTAGTGAAGAATGCCCAGCTCAACATAGGTGTCTTAAAAGTTGTGACGTGGTATATTCACGTGCATTATCAGTGCAAAGGATTTCCAGGGATCGTGAGAACTGAGTCTTAGTTTCAACGAGAAATGAGCGAAAGATGCGTCATAACTCAGAGCGACCGCTCATCGTATATAGCCAAGTTAGAGGATAATGATATGCAATAAAAGTGACAAAATAGCGATCACTTAAGACACTAGCTATTTTATAAGGGCTTTAAACATCGGAATGCACTAAATCAAAAGGAGCAGCGCTCCAAGTACAATTAGGAATAGCTATCACTTGAGAAAAAGTAGAACGACAATGTTTCTTGTAAATACAAGATTCACATTGAAAAGAAGAAAAAGAAAAATTAGGGAGAGCTCGCTTGAGGATAGGAAGAGAAGCATGTCCTCTCTTGGTTTTTATGCACGTGTGCGAGGCCAAGAGCTATTGTTGACAGAAATTGCCCATAAAGAATTTGAAAGCGCCGCTAATTTTGAGTCAATCACACACATAACTTATAAAAAAATTAATTGCTAAAAAAAGATGGAAAGTTATTTTTGTAAGTTTTTTACTCATTTGATTTATTTACAACAAAAAAAACTTTTTTTTGAGTTACAAAAAATGAGAAAAAATATATGTCTGAGTCGCTTAAATCAAATAGAAGCCATCTTAGGCGACATATCCATTTGAATGCTTGAGATGATGAAGTCGGTCAACGAAGTCACTAATACGAGACTTCAGAATCTTAATAGTCCTCTTTCTAGTAATCTAGTCTCGTCATTTCTTCACGTGCACTTTGACTACACCTATCCCCACCTTGGCACTACCTTCAGTCCTGGAGCTTTTCCCTGAGCCTCAGCTCAAGGACAAAGAGTTTCTACCTCCTCATCCCCTTATCCCAACTGAAATGGTGCTTCCACTTGCTCACACTGAAGCACAACCTTTTATTCTAGAGCCCTTGCTGCAGGAAGAAGAATTTACTAGTGATGTGTCACTCTCCTTGGTTGACATGAACTTAATATCTCTTCTCCTAAAGGAGTTGGCTAGTGTTGAGCCACTCATCTTAGGTGACCTGACGTAAACTCTATCTTCATTTGTCCTGATTCTCCTAGCCCACTGCAGCCGCAAACCCTTGGAATCGCAAATATTGTGCTTGGTGGCCACTCGTAAGTGACATTGGAGTCACCACCTTATATTGATTTTATTTTTGGCGATCATGCTTTTGGTTCACCCCATTACCCTTTGAATTTAAGCGAGCACGTCGAGCCTCTTCGTCAGATTTCTACACCTTTTAAGCTTAATCGTAATAGGAGAATTGAGATGATTCCTAGACTTTTTATGCTTACTGGGGACACGCGTTTTAAAGGATTCCTCTGGTTGATTTTAAATGGTAAATTTGTGAACGGTTTTAAAATTGGTAGTGCTTGTCGGGTTCTCGCAGGTGTTATCATTGAGATGATTGGTCTTGGTGCAGTAAATGTTTGTAGGAGTCTAGTAGGAGGTCGTTTGTTGCAATGTGTAATGATTTCACATGTTGGTCTTGCGTACTTTCTATCCTACCCCTCACCCTGTCTTTTTGCTCCACCTTATTTCTGACTTTGTTATACTTGCCTCTTTGTTGCTTTGAATTTTGCGGCTCACTTAAATATTTTGCATAAAGTTATGACTAATAGTTTACGAGTATCTCCGGAAAACTATTTTTCGGGGTTGATTTTATCCCCCCGGGGTTATAATTTTTCGAGAGAGTTTTTTTTCTGCCTCTTTCGGGAACAAGAGATTACATATGGGCCTTACATTGAAGATATGGCTATTTCGTTTCCCACTTTCTACTACATTTGGGCAATGATAAAGTATTTAACAGATCGACAGTTGGATATTTCAGGGCGGGTTCCATTATATTCTCGACGGGGTCGAGTTCTCTCAACCCCGAAAGAATTGGTGCAACTTGAGTCGCATCATATTTTATTTCTCGCATTTTGTTTTGTAAGTCGCGCATGTTTCCACACACATTTATTTTTGTTATTGTTGTGCATGTTACTAGCGCTTGTATCTTGTTCTGCTCTTGTCACTCGCGCATGTTTGTTTGGCTTATCGGCTTGATCGACCAATAAGTCCCTGAATGTAATGACCCGTCAAGTTAAGTGTAGTGTTAATTTAGGCAAGCAATGGAATTGACAAACAATTATGGTATTATTATATTAAAAATTATAAATTACATGATTCTAAAATTATATTTAAGGATTATGTTTTGTGAGAATACTAGAAGTAATAAGTAATTTCATCAGAAGTCTATGTCCATTAATTTCCCAGTCATGAAAATTAATCCTCAATTAATTCCCACTTCATTTTCTTGCTATTATGGTTCCCTAGCCTAATGGTTTTAAAACCGACCCACCCCCTCCAATTCGTGACACGCTGGAAATTGGAGAAGCGAACGTGAATTAACTCTTGCTCATTTTTCTCTCCAGTGAAGCTTCCGTTGAGCCCCATCCGCCCGTCACCAGACCTTCCAGCCACCCGACGCACACCTGACCAACCACGCTGCCGCCTCTGGAGTTCCTTCCAAGGGTCAGAGACCTTTATTCTGCCAGTTGACGGCGGTAACGACGAGCCCTCGCCCAACACGATTGGTCTTCGACGATCACGAGCGCATCCAACAAACCCACCACCTTCTCGTTTCTTGTTCCGGTGAACGGGGACTCTAGCTCCTGCGACACTCCTCCAACCCTTTGTGGCAACAGATCTTAATACCCGGTAGAACCTCTCTTGCGGCCCCTGTTTGCGGCCCCACTTCCTGTAATTTCAGAATCTGTGAGGGGAAGGTATAACACTCTCTCCAATTTCTTTAAACTTGTTAACTTAATTATATGCTTGATATTTAAATTGTTTGCTTATTTCACAGCTTGCCTAAAATTCACTTTTCCGTTCCGTTCGTAACTTGTTTGTCCACATTATTTTCTTGTTTCTCCTAGTGAAAGGCATGTAGAGTGCTAAATCTTATTAGTTAGATACTCAAATGTTGGTTCATATGCGTGTGTGCGAGCCCAAGAGCTATTGTTGACAGAAATTGCCCGTGAAAAATTTGAAAGCGTCGTTTATTTTGAGTCAATCACAAAATTAAAATTTAAAAATAACAATCTGTAGCTTGAAAAGGTCCTCCTTTAGGCCAAACGACAGGGCTAACTGCAAGGTAAAGCCCTCCAACTCCTGGGTGCTAAGGACCTCTTCTTGGAAACGGTCGGTGTAATGACCAAGCGTCTTGCTCTCTCCCTTCTTTAGATGGAAGAGAGCAGTCGCCTCCTTCTTCCTCTTCTTGGACGCGACGAACCTCGTCATCAGTCCGCGACGCGGGTTCTCGAAGCAGTAGATCGAGCTCCATGGTAGTTAGTAGAACCAATCTCTGATCTTCCCTTCGAAGGTGATGAAGAAGAACCTACACTTGAACTCATCCATCATATATCGGATTTTGATCACGTACTCGAACCAGTATTTCAGATTGTGATCATGTACTCGAACCACTATTCCGGATTGTGATCCGGAGTAGTTCATGGATGGTTCCCTGAAGCCTTCTAGGACTGGGTCTGACAACACCTCCTCGCTAAATGGACTCCTTTCGGCCTGGCGATGACGACACTCAAATTGGCAAGTAACTCTTCTATACTCACCACCTGGGCGAGTATCCCGGTATCTCGCTGGATTCTCTGAATGTCGAAACCTGATGCCCTACGAACTTACCCGGTAGAATTGCGGCAGCGCTAGTCGCTTTGGCTCTTCCACCTCATGCTCATTCTAAATTATCTTCGGGGGACCGCCATCCTCCGGCGGAGTCATGCGACAGGGCGAAGTCATCGTATCCTCCGGGCAAGGAAGGACGCGCGCATGGTCCCCTCAATCTTCCTCACGAACTCTTCAAAAATGGTTACTCACATAGCCGCCTCCGCCTCTCGAGCTGCTTGTCTGCATTGACCATCTCGCCTACTCGCGAGATTTTCTTGCTCGACTACGATCTACGCTCACCGCACCAAGGTGTTGAAGCCGGGAAGATTCTCTACTCCAAAATTTGGATCAATGCAGCCTAAGGTTATTGGTCCAACGGTCGGGCTTGTGCTTGACAAACAAGAATGCAAAAACAGAGGGAACACTAAGAGGACCCCAGATGCTGCGACAGGGAGGTCCCACCACGTACCTTGATGTTTAGGAAATGCTTCTCCTCCACAACCTAGAATGACCGAGCAAGGGGGATGATCACTGTCTCACGGCTCAAATATTCGATAGCAGAATCCAAAAGCTCATGTCAAGGGTCTTTATCCCTATACCCCGGGGGTCCTATTTATAGGCAAATTCAAGGGGGGGCTTATTTATAGCTCAACATCCACTTGGAGACCGTGCAACCACTGAAGGAACTCACCTGACTTGAGCAAGTATCTGCCTTTGTCGCCCACCTGGCGAGTATACGAGAGATACTCGCCAGACCTTCTGCTCTTGAATGTTGACTTTGACTTTTGCCTTAACCGGTTGAATTTGATTTCTGCTTTGACTGAGCTCCCCCTCGACGAATATGAGTTGTACACAGAGGATGTTTTAAGTAACATATTTTGGCATTTGATTTGAATGACCCAAACAACATTAAGTGATTTCTTTTATAGATCAAATGTTGTTATGTGGGTTGCAATTTGTTACGTTATTTTCTGGTATGTTATTTTAAATGTTTGGGAGGGGTAGGTATGTCTTTTTTATGTATTAGGGTTTTGGGGGTTTTATTCCAGGTTTGTTGTTGTGAACCGATCATGCGAAAATTTGTTTTGTTGCTGTGGTATCGGGTGGCTGTGACGGGAAATTCCCCTACACCCCCTCTCAATCCTTTCAGGGATCATCCCTTGGGATTGTTCTTATCAATTTAAGTTTTGTTGGTTGGAGTTCTGTGTTTGATTTTGTGAGTTGTGGCTTGTCAATAGGTGCGGACGGTGAGAAGGGGGCTGGTGGAACCAAAGAAAACACATCAAGGTATCAGAGCAGGTTGGCGTGCGGGTGATGCCGGTTTCGGACGCCACACAATCCAAGGAAATGCAGTCAGAAATGGAAGCCATCAAGAACACGCAGGAGGAGCTAGCTCGATCGATTCAAGCAATGGGTGAGGAGATGCGGTTGATGTTTGCGAGTTGGAAGGGCGAACAGTCAGCTGAGCGTCGGGGAGGATTTGCATCGAAAAGTGGAGAAAAATCTCAAGGTTCATCATCAACACACATTGTGACGCGATTTCCTCGACTGGAGTTTCCCAGATTTTGGGGTTAGGATTTGATGCAATGGATCTATCAGTGCGACCAGTTCTTCGAGATCGACGGAACACCGGAAGATATGAAGGTGAAGGTGGCGTCTGTGCATTTGGAAGGGGCGGCCATATATTATATGAAGGTGAAGGTGGCGTCTGTGCATTTGGAAGGGGCGGCCATATATTGGCATCAGGCGTGCATGAAGGCAAGGTTGACTCGACAACGACCGAATTGGGAAGAGTATAGTCAAGTGCTACATGACCTTTTCAGATCCGTCTTTTTTAACGACCCCATGAGCGAGTTGAAGAATCTGCGACAACAACATCAGTTCAGAGCTATTTGGAGGAGTTTGACTTGCTGTTACACCGGGTAATGGTTGTTGAAGAGCATGCCATCAGCTTATGCCTTGCTGGTCTCTGGGAGGATATTCAATATGGGGTACGAATGTTTCGACCAAAATCATTGCAGGAGGTGTTTTCACTAGTGCGTCTTCAAGAGCAAAAAATCTCATACCGCGGTAAGAAGGCTACAACGCTTGTGGAAGAGAGTTATCGGAGGGAGGAGCGGTTTGAGTACAATAACCGTCCAGCCGGGAAGACGGGCGATAGCCGCCCAGTGGGGCAACGGTATTCCAACTCCGGGGGAGGGCGCAAATCCACATCGTCGGAACTTGATGAGAAGAGAAGGAGAGGGCTATGTTTTTGGTGTGACCAAGCATACACCCCCAATCACAAATGCCCCAACCGCAAACAAGCGTACTTGATGGACGTTTTAGTGGAAGCAATGGAGGATTTTGATCAGCAGAAGAAAGAGAATGATGTGGTGGACTTGAATGAAGGATAAGGGGACGGGCATACACCACAAGTGTGCATGCAAGCGTTGTCAGGTGTGTCGCACTTCCACACCATGCGGGTGACAACATCACACGATGGAAAACTAATCCATGTGTTGATAGATTCGGGGAGCACCCACAATTTCTTAGATGAGGAGGCGGCTAACCGACTGCAATGCCCATTGGTGCCAATGCAACCCTTCCTGATAGTCGTGGCCTGTGGAAAAAAATCGCAAGTTTATACAAAGTTGTGGATTTCAAGTGGAAGATGCAAGGGGTAGTGTTCTCTTCAGACATGTTAATTTTACCATTAGGCGGATGTGATGTGGTGTTGGGAATACAATGTTTAATCACCTTGGGTTCGGTACAATCGGACTTTTGCAATCTTAAGATGGTATTCTTGAGTCAAGGGCGGAAGATTGCCCTCCGAGGCGCGAAGCAGGGCAACGGACCTTGAGTAAAGCGAACCGGGTTCAAAAACTGTTATCGAAGGACGGGCAGCTGAATATGATGGCACTATGTAGCCTTCATGTTGAACCATCAACAATAGTGGATGATATAGACTCAGACTATAAGGGGTGGCATCTACATGGAGCGGTTCCATCACCGACGGAACAATAAGGGCTGCAAGAATTACTTGACAGATTTGTTGATTTGTTTGTCGAGCCACAAGGATTACCACCTCGAAGGGAGCAGAAACATCGGATACCGGAGTAAATTTGTTAACTTGCGGTCATACCGCTATCCACCCATACAAAGATCAGAAATTGAACGCCTAGTGGGGGAAATGTTGGATACCGGAGTAATTCGATACAGTAGTGACCCGTTTGCATTGTCAGTGGTATTGGTAAAAAAACACGATGAGATGTGGCGCTTATGTGTGGATTATCGGGAGTTGAACCAGAACACTGTAAATGATAAATTTCCCATACCCCTTGTAGAGGAGTTGATGGATGAATTGCATGGTGCCATTTACTTCTCCATGTTGGATTTGCGCGCGGAATATCACCAAGTGAGGATGGCCAACGAAGACATACATAAGACGACATTCCGCACGCACCAAGGACACTACGAATTCTTGGTTATGTCGTTCGGATTAACCAATGCACCTTCAACGTTCCAAAGCCTCATGAACCGTCTCTTCCATGGTCAACTTCAAAAAATTTTCTTGGTTTTTTAAACAATATTTTAGTTTTCAACTCGACATGGGGGGACCACTTGAAGCATCTTGCGTTTACATTCGGAATTTTGCGAGATAATCAGCTTGCGCTTAAACTGATTAAATGTGATTTTGGATTATCGCAAGTGCACTATCTGGGGCATGTTATCTCAGGGTAAGGAGTTGCTATTAATCCGTTGAAGATTCAAGCAATGGTTGAATGGCCGACTCCAACATCATTGAAGAAAGTACGCGGTTTTTTGGGCCTAACGGGTTACTACCGACGATTTATCCAAGGTTATGGGAAGTTGGCCCGGCCTCTCACCGATTTGCTCAAACAACGCACCTTTGTTTGGACCGAAGAAGCGGTGGAGACATTCCGGAATTTAAAACCGACGGTTTCCAACCCCCCGGTGTTGCAACTGCCGGATTTTGAACAACCATTTGTGGTAGAAGCGATGCCTCAGATTTAGGAGTTGGTGCGGCGTTGTTGCAGAATGAGCGACCCATCACATTTTTTAGTAAATCTTTGGGCACTAAGAATGCCGGTCTCTCTACATATGAGAAAGACCCGTTGGCCATCGTTTTAGCAGTGCAAAAGTTGAGACATTATTTGGTCGGGTGCTCGTTCGTGATACACACATACCATCATAGTTTAAAATTTATGTTAGAGCAAAAACTCGCGTTGTCAGACCAACAACGCTACCTTTCCAAGTTGATGGGGTATGATTTCAAGGTACAATATAAGCAAGGTAAAGATAATATATACGTCGATGCTTTATCAAGAATTCCGGAAAAATCAAATGCTCTGCCCACCATTCAAGAACAATCAGAAGCTTTTCCTTGTTGGCAATCAACATTTTGCAAGCTGACATTCTGCACCAAACTAAATTATCCTCGGAAGGAGATGTTCATCTTCAAAAGTTATATCTGCCAAGGCCGAGAATAATGGTGCATACCCAAAATTTTTGGGATTGAGGTGTATTGCAGTGAATGGGGATACTCGTTGTGGGGAACGACTCTGGCTTACGGACCAGGCTGCTCCACCTATATCATGATAGCGCCATGGGGGGCCACTTCGGAATTACGGCTACCTATAAACGGTTGAAGAGGGTGTTATATTGGAAGAATATGAAGCCGGACGTGTACAATTACATTCAGCAGTGCACCACATGTCAACCGTGCAAGCCGGATAATCAACGACCAATGGGTTTGCTGCAGTCCCTACCTATACCGGAGCGAATTTGGCAAGAGATCTCCTTGGATTTCATTGAAGGCTTACTCGAGAGCAACAAGTCAACAATATTGGTGATTGCATGCCCACTTTGTAGTGTTGCATCATCCATACACTGCGGAGTTGGTGGCACAAGTTTTTTTGAATTCGGTAGTTCGCTTGCATGGTTTACCCACCGCCATAGTAAGCGACCGTGACATAGTTTTATTAGCAATTTTTGGTAAGAGCTCTTTAGAGTCCTCCGGGTCCAATTGAACATGTCCACGGCGTACCATCCAGAATCCGATGGAGTTGGGTTAGTTGGTTACCATTAGCCGAGTGGTGGTAATACACGTCTTACCAAAGTGCCATCCAATTGACTCCGTACGAAGTTGTGTACGGCCAAGAACCTGTAGCCCTTCCTATGTATGTGGAAGGAATGTTGACACTCGTGGTGGTGAACCGTTCTTTGGTAGCTAGGGACCGGGTAATGCAATTGCTCAAGACCAATCTTGCACAAGCTCAGAATCGCATGAAGGTGTTGACCGATACGAAGCGTATGGAGCATGTATTCGAGGTCGGGGAGTGGGTGCGGTTACAACCCTATCGGCAGGTTAGCCTCAAGTGTCGCCGAGCTCATAAATTGGCACCGAATTTTTTTTGGCCCCTTTCCCGTAGTTGAGCGTGTGGGGCAAGTGGCCTACAAGTTGGAGCTTCCAATAGAGGCAAAAATCCATCACACATTTCATATCTCACAACTGAAGAAGTACAAAGGACCGCGAGAGGGGTTCATACATCAGCTACTAGACACCATCAACACGGAGGGAAACTTGTTTGTGTAACCATTGACCATTTTGACGAGGTGTATCACCAACTGAGATGGTCGGGTGGTGACACAACTGCCCGTTCAATGGGTTAATGACACTTCGGAGGAGGCAACTTGGGAAGATCTATGGTCGCTCCGCCAAAGGTTGCTACATCTGGTTCCTTGAGATCAAGGAACGTGTGATGGGGGATGAAATGTTACGTTATTTTCCTTTTTGGTGTGAGTTTTATCGGGTTTTTTGTTGTGAACCGGTCATGCCGAAGAACGTGTGATGGGGGATGAAATCCGACACGCTTACTCGCGTGTCCCGTCAATCGGACATTCCCGCTCAATCGGACACGCTGCTCAATCGGACACGCGTTCCCGCTCAATCGGACACGCGTCTCTCGCTATCGGACACGCGTTCCCGCTCAATCGGAACGCGTGTCCCGCTCAATCGGACACGGGTCCCTAAGTTAGCTACTCATGTAGGCGGGTGACAATTTGTCTTGGAAGTGTCTTTACCCCTTTCTAGCATTCCAAGTTGAAAGTGGATCTTCTAGTGACGTAGGGATATTTTCTCTAGAAAAAGGAAGATTGAAAGTGGGGAAAAAAGTTTTATGAATCCATTATTTTTACTGATAATATATGATGATAATATGTTTTTTGTTCTATCATTTTTTGATCATTTGAAGTTTTGCATTTGAATATTTGATAAGTAATATTTAAACATGACTTAATATATTTAAATATTTGTTAATTGTTAATTTTTTTATTTTTTGTTAAATGTTTTAGGAAGTCCCATTTGATATTTTTTGAGAATTGACGAGTGTTGTTGTGGTATCGCGTGTCCCGTGTCGGGTCCGGCATGCGACGGGAACTTCCCCCGCACCTCCTCTCAATCCTTTCAGGAATCATCCCTTGGGATTGTTCTTATCAATTTAAGTTTTGTTGGTTGGAGTTCTGTGCTGGATTTTGTGAGTTGTGGCTTGTTCTTGTGTCAAAAGGTGCAGACGGTGAGCAGGGGGCTGGTGGAAGCAAAGAAAACACTTCACAACTGTACCTTGAATTTTAAATGTAATCCGTAACAAATTCATTATTTGGGCTCCTTGATATCAATTGGGATCAACTGTGCGCTCTTGCTCAATGAATAGCCAAAGTGTAGTGTTAGTTGAAATTTCAACGAAAAAAACTTGGTGAAATTTTAGATTTCGGAAAATTGGAATCTTACTTTCCACATTACAATTCACTTGGACATTAGTGTCGGAAAAATCTCAACAACAAAGATTTAAATATTTTAAGCAAGCTCAATCATTGTGATCAAATAAAAAAAAGAAAAGAAATGCAATTAATGGACAACAATGGGCATGATTGGATGTAAAGATTATCCTTTTGTTGAAACAAGAAACTCGGATTCAAAGAGGATGACAGAGGGAATCTGGTCAAGCAAGGTTATTTTGGTTGGTGTTGTATGCTTTGGGGGTCGTTGTGTGCGGATTACATGTGGTTGGATATTATAGATTATGGAGGATTGGTGGAGGTGTTTGGATGCTAGGCGATTGAGCAGTGTCTGGATGCTAGGCAGTTGAGCAGTGTAGAAGGTTGTCTGGATGCATTGAGGGTTGTAGAGGGACTGTGGAAGCCTGAAAGGTGGCTAGAGCGAAGCAGGCGGATTCTCCAAATGTTGGGCTACATGGAATTCAGTGGTCAGTGGCAGGAAATAACATTTACCAGTAGGGGATTTGTGAAATCTACAAGGCCTCATTCGTTTGGGGTGAATTTGGGCATAAGAATTAAAATTTGAGCTCAAATTCCAATTCCGCTATTCAACGTCCAAAAATCTCGGTAGGGATTGAGATTCATTTCAATTTCTTAAGAATTGATAATAGCCTCACCCATCCCCACCCTCCCAAATTTCCGACCTTCTTAGGTTGGACCTACCAATTCCCGCCCACGCCCCCTGCTAGCAACCGTAGTGGAAGCCCTAACAACAAAGGTCTCTTCCATTTCTCTGCCGAGAAAGCTCCTCCAACCGCGAGATCTTCTTCTCCAATGACGTTAACTCCTCCTTATCCCTCATCAATTTAGTTGTAGGGAAGTCCAACTTGCTATCAAGGTATGCGCGGAATGAGTTCAATGTAAATTTCAAGTCAACGATCATGGTGGAATTCCAAACACAGCTTGGAGATCGATGGCAAGGTGATAAAGACCCAGACTTGGGGAATCGTCAACCAGGTTGTCACTTCCGCTTACTACCACGGCGTTGTGGATGTCGTTATCTTCTACAACATTTCTCGCTGCACTACCTCGCGAAGCTTCCATTGGTGGCTCTATGAGCTGAATAGTATGATTTCACTTTCCTTTCTATCTTGTCAATTTCATATTTGCTTGCTCCAAGCGATTTTTGTGTGTTTGTCTGCGTTTCAAACAAAGGAGTGTGAGATTTTCAATTCGGGAAGAAGCCATTTTAAGATAGTTTTTTCCCAATAAACTAGTTTTTCCATAACAAATTATTTAGATGATATACAAAATATATAATTGTATGTCTTTTTGTGTTATCTATACTAATATAAACGGAAACTCCAGATTTCTACAGTGCACGTGTCCGTTAGTTTTTGGATTTCTACAGTGCACGTGTCCGTTAGTTTTTGGATTTCTACAGTGCATGTGCCCGTGAGCCCCGGGTTGATTTCAGCCAACCGCCGCTGGCGGAGGCCGCCGACTGCCTCACCAGACCCCACTGTCGGGGTCGCCGGACGCCGGTGACACCGGCGGGGGTAGGCTGGAGGTGAACCGGCAGGGCCACCGCCGACAATGGCCGGTTCGCCTCCAGCAAACCACGCCGCCCACGTCCGGCGGTTGGCCTGCCCCCCTCCTCTTCCTGTGCACCCCTCCTCTTCTCGTGCACCCCTCCCCTTCTCCTCCTCCCTGCTTTAATGAACCTAAGTCATAAATATTATTATATAAATATTATTATATGTCAAATTCAATTCATGTGCAACTAAATTCTTGTTTACATCCGAACAACCAAAATTGCCATTTTCAATTTCTGTGATTGAATTTTTTACTCAAGCCAAACAACAAAATTGGAATTGTCAATTTCAATTCATATTTATTAATTTCTCCAAACGAACGGATTCCAAAAGTTTCTCTGATAGGGTTATCTAGGACTTGGAGAGAGAATTTACTCCTCAATTCCTACCTACAATGTACTTTGTTCTTTTTAATGGATTGCAATCCGAAGAAAATATAAATTGATGTAAACCAAAACCAGGATTTTTGAAAATAAAATAATTTTTATGCGATTAATTTTATTTTGTTATAGGCCGAGGGGCCAAAACAAATTTTGTGCACAAAATCATACTCGTCGTTATGATCTTGAGAAATTCATTAATTTTGTTATAATCAATTCTCGGGTGTTGTTCCGAGTTGAATCTTAGCGAGATCCATACAATCGTAAGCAAATGCGCAAATAATAATTTTATAGATAAACAACAATAAAGAAATAGCATGAACGTTCCAGGCAAGCTTTTATTTAATTAAATAGATTGTATAACGGCTACACAACAACAACACTCAAGCCTTTATCTTACCATAGTGGGGTCGACTATATGGATCCTTTTTCGTCATTTGTGCCCTATCTTTTGTCATAATATCACTAATGCCTAAGTACATCATGTATTTCTTTATAGTTTCATTCCAAGTCTTTATTGATCTACCCCTCCCTCGTATAACATGCCCAGTGACTAGACTTTCTCAACGCCTAACAGGTGGCTCTAATAGTCGCCTTTGTACGTATCCAAACCATCTTAGACGAGCTCCTTGCATCTTCTCTAAAATTAGTGCTACTCCTGTCTTATCCCTGATACTTTCATTCCTAATTTTATCTAATCTCATGTGTCCACACATCCACCTAAGCATTCTCATCTCTGTAACTCTCATTTTTTGCTTATGTACACAATTAATTGCCCAACACTCAGAACCATAGAGCATCATGGGTCTAATTGTAGTACGGTAAAACTTGCCTTAGGTTTTAGTGGTACTTTATGATCACATAAGATCACTGACGAGCCTCTCCACTTCAACCAACCCGCTTGGATTCTATGTGTCACTTCTTTATCAATACCTCCATCTCTTTGAACTATTGATCCAAGATATTGAAAACACTAACTACGGGAAATATCTTGATCACCCAACTTAATAACGAAGTCATCTGCCCTTCTTGGCTTCTTGTACTGCTAAATTTAAGCTCCTAATACTCCTGTCTTTGCACTGCTCAATCTAAAATCCTTCTTTTCTAAAGTATCTCGCCAAGATTCAAGTTTTGCGTTTACATCCTCGCGCGTCTCATCAACCAACACAATATCATCCGCAAACAATAAACACCAAGGTATTGCTTGTTGGATATGTCTGGTGAGCTCATCTAAGATAAGGGTAAAGAGATAAGGGCTTAAAGTTGAACCTTGATGTAATCCAATAGTGATAGGGAATTCCTGTGTTAATCCTCCAGATGTCCTCACCCCTGTCACTGAATTTTATAAATATCTTTGATTATGTCAATATATGATACATTTACACCTTTCTTTTCTATGATTCTCCATAAGATTTCTCTTGAAACTCTATCATAAGTCTTCTCAAGATCAATAAGCATCATATGCAAATCTTGTTTTCTTTCTCGATAGTTGTCAATGAGTCTCCTCAAGAGATGTATAACTTCCATGGTCGACCTCCCTGACATGAATCCAAATTGATTCTCCGAGATGTTAGTCTCTCGTATTAATCTTCTTTTTATTACTCATTCACATAGTTTCATGGTATGACTCATCAATTTAATTCCTCTGTAATTAACACAATTTTGTATATCTATTTTATTCTTATACAAAGGTACCAAGATACTTTTTCTCCATTGATTTGACATCCTTTTTTACTTCAGTAATTTATTGAAAAAATATGTAAGACACAAAATTCCTTCATTTTCTACACATTTCCATATTTCGATGGGTTTATCGTCTGGCTCAACCGTCTTTCCATTTTTCGTCTTATTTAGAGCATCTTTTACCCCTGATACTTGAATTTTACGATAAAATGTTGTTATGTTCTTATACTTCTCTTGATTTACTTAACTTTTTCAAGTTCAATTCATTGTCTTTTGTTTCATTATAGAGTTGATAAAAATATCTTTTTCATCGCTGTTTAATATCCACATCATTCGTCAAAACTGTATCGGTTTCATCATTTATGCATTTTACTTGACTTAAATCTTTTGTCTTTCTTTTTCTACCTCGAGCAATTTTATATATGTTATGCTCTTCATCTTTGGTATCTAGTCGTTTATAAAATTCTTCATATGTTTGACTTCTTGATTTACTTACTGTCTGTTTAGCTTCTTTTTTGGCGATTTTATACATGACTAAGTTTTCATCATTCCTACAAGCGTAGAGTCATTTATAGCTGATCCTCTTTGTCTTGCACTTCCTGTTTCCACCACAAAGATTTTTTATTTGTGAGCGCACGACCTTTTGATACTCCAAGTACGTTCTTTTCACTTATCCTTAAATGTGAAGACAATTTCACATGAGATATTAGGATCAACAAAATGGTCATCAACTAGTTGTTCCATAACTGTCTTCTTGAAAGCAACCTGTTTTTCCATCTTCAATTTTCACCACCGAATTTTTTGCAACATTTTTATTCTTCTCTTAAATTTATTATATTCAATTTGTACATGTAGCACCACTAACATATGTAGATTACGTAAGACTACGGTAAAAAATGAAGCAAGAGAGACTGCAGAATTACTCAAGCATATGCAGACCCTATGGCAACGCGGACGTCACTTTCAGCCTGGTAGCATTGTTAGGGCCGGATGCAATGAGTGTGGATGTGGACGAGCTCCCTTACCAAATATTGATCGACTAAGCAACAACTACAAGAAACATGCTAAAGACGGGCAAGGGTTTAATTGCCGCCCTCTGGCAAGAAACATGCAGCGATTGATCTGGCCGCCGCAATAGGTCGTCGGGATCGACGGAAACCGAAAAGCGAAAAGACGTTCTCGATTGGTTGGGTGATAGCAGTGGAAATCGGGAGCCTGAAGGTCTAACGGCTTTGATTGGTCGACAAAATTCATATCGTATTTGTCATTGATGAAGAAGCTCCCGAGGTCATCGAGGAAGGCATGTTGCGAGATTGTTGGAGGTCTTTCATGGTTGTCGAGCTACAGAAGAAACAACGCAGTCGTTCCTCTGTTTCTTCCCCGATGCCCTCTCTCTTCTTATAAGAGAAGTTTTATAACATGGGCAGAACATAAATGCTGATTTTATTGTCCCAAATAATAATCACATATCTTTTAATATTTTATTCCCGCTTATTTCTTTCCAAAGCTCTCTCCATTTTTAAAAGCAAAATTAGAAAATCTTTTTATCTAAAATTATTTCCACCTTTAGCCTTGTGCGTCCTTAATTAATTAAGCGTGTCTATTTCGTCCTAACTATGTAGAATTATCGGACCATTTATTCAACGTGTCTTCGGGTGGTCAACCCGATGAGCCAAAAACTCAAACGAAACTAGTGCCCGGGAAAAGCGTACATGATATAAAATAACATAATAATGACAAAGATAACTGATGTGTGATATTATCACGCGTTCTTGGGAGCGACCCGAGGTTGCATCATAAATAGATCTAAAATCTTTCACTTACTTTTTTGCTGTATCTTTAATGATTTTTATTAACTTTGAAACCGTTTTATTTTAGGTCTTATTGACCAGTGAACCTAGTTTGTCTTAAATAATACATGAAAAAATAGAACTGACATCCACAAAAAAAAATACCAAAGATAAATAGATTACCAAAATAAGAAAAATGACTAAAAAAAAAAAAAAAGTTATCTATTGATTGGAAGATCCGTCTGATGTGATGGGTGCGACATTGGTTCACAGATTCTAATGGCGCGTCATGTTTATGAAGGCAAATGAATTACATCCGGTTAATTGTGAAGTATGTGCTACCTTTATAGATGAATGAAATTAGTGAGGATAATGTACTTTGGTAGATACAGTAAAAATGAGTTTGTTTAATTGGGGAAAATGTTATTACATTTTGTACTCCAGTGAAAATATGTTGCTTATGTAAGCTATGTGATGGTGTTTTTCTATCCATTTTGGATTGCAATTTAGTTTAAAATTTACATGCTTTAATTTTCCAGCAGTGGAAGAGATTTGGTAGAAGTTGATTTTAAAATAAGGAAATTGTGAAAGCTATAAGGATGTCATAATTAGGACAAAACCTTTTTTTAATGGTTTTAGTATGTAGGAGCTTTTGATTGAAGAACTTTTTAACAATATTAGGAATATGTGTTTAGGTCATCTCGCAGATATTACAGAAATTTAGAGTGGGAGTAATACAATAGAATTATATAAATGGTAACAGAACATTTTCTTAAAATTGTATCTTGACAGTAAATATCTTGTTTAAGAAGATTTTCATTGGCGGTGATTTTGGTATTAATGTAGATAATGGTAAATTACAAAGGATGTTGAAGTTATTTTCATAATTTTTTTGTAGATTTTAAATAATCTTTTATTTCGAGAAGCATTTAAAAGGCATCAAGGAGTCAAATGTATAAAGTTATAATAACATGCAAGAACGAAAAATGAGCTTTTAATTATAGTGTGATTGCATCATGGGTTACAAGTTACAACTAAGTCAATAAATTTTAAATAATGATAAGATGTTGTCTTTTTCATAGAGATGCTTAAAAAAAATATCCCAAGCGAAGTGCATTGATGTGTGCTTCTAGTATATAATAATTTTTAATCAACATAGATTGAGTTAATGTTAAACTAGAACAATAATGATACCATTTAGAATGTAGAGCTTCAAGTTAGTAGAATAAAGGCCGAGTACATGATATGTAATTTTAATTGGTGTGATATTACCGATGTTGTAGATGTCGGCTGGCATGTCCGACATGTCGGCCGACATAAAGGTTTGGGATCTAAAAATGCTACGTTTTCATTTTAAATTCGAGCATATCGTTTTGGAAAAAAAATGGACCGATATATCGTCTGTTATCGATATATCGTCTGTTATCGATATATCACCTGTTACCGATATATCACCTGTTACCGATATATCACCTGTTACCGATATATTGCCCAAAAACAGGTGATATATCAACCCATTTTTATATAAAAAATATAAATATATTTAATTTATTTAGCCATTTAGGTTTTGACTCTCCCCTTCGATTTTTTTTATTACGAGCGCTCTGACTCTTGTTCTCCTGCTCTAGCTCTCCCTCGGCTCCCTCGCCCTCTCCGTTGGTGCTCTCCCTAGACTCTCTTGCGCTCACTGGTTGTTCTCTCTCGGGCTCTCGACTCTTTCACAGGTGCTCTCATTCTCTTGGACGGTTCTTTCCTCTGACAGCTTCATCCTCGTTGGTTGTTCTCTCTGCTCCTCTCGACTCTCTTGACTGGCTCTTTTATCAGGTAGCTTTATCCTTGCTGGTTCTCTCTGGTGCTCTTGACTCTCTCGATTGACTCTTTTCTCTGGTACTTGCGTCCTTCCCTGGTTGTTCTTTCTGGGACCCTCGACTCTCTCACTAGTGCTCTCACTATCTCGACAAGTTCATTCTTCTCCTTTGCCTATCCCTAATTCTCTCGCTCTGCATTCTTTTATTTGTTGTGGTTTGCTGGTTGCCTTACTGGTGGTTGTAGCATGGTAGCCGTGGTTTGCTGGCTGCCTTGTTGCCCTGCTGGTGGCTATAGCATGGTGGTCATGGTTTGCTGGTTGCTTTGCCACCCTGTTGCCTTTCTGGTGGTTGTAGCATGGTGGCCATGGTTTGTTTGTTGCTTTACTACCTTGTTGCCCTGCTACCTTGCTTCCTTACTAGTGCATATTGCTTGGTGGTCGTGGATTATTGGTTTCCTTACTTGGTGGCTATGCGTGGTTGCTGTTTTTATGATTGCCTTCCTGTTTTGTACCTTGTTACTATGATATATCTGCCCATTTTTGATGCCTTGCTTGACAATTAGTAATAAATTATTTTATCTATTTTGTTGGAAAACAAATGATTTGAAATACTCTAATTATTAGTTATTTATCCAACTTTATTTTGCAATTGATGATATATGTTCATAGCGAATGATGAATGCATTTATATTCAACTTCATATTTCTAGTTGTCTTGCTGCTTTGTGCCTTTTGATAAATAAAATATTGATACGTGGATGTCTTGTTCCTTGTGCTCCACCAATAACCTTACCTTAACTATTTATGGTTGGCTGTATGAATCCTTGTGCTCCATTTGTTTATGTTTAGTGCTATTTGACCTATTAAACCTAATACACAAATTATGGTGAGCAACTTTCATCTAGTTTACCTTAGGTCTATCTTTTCTCTTTTCTAATTTTTCAACAATATTTATCCGTCTCTTTGATTGATATATTTTATATGGGTTATTCTTGTAACGACAAATTTCTTGTTATACATCTTTTTTTGAGTTAATCAGTTCACCACAAACTTGAATAAAAACATTTGATCATGGTTCATCAAGAAACTCAAGTTTGTTCTTAAGTTGCTCCACGGGATCTGGTGCATCCTCCGCCGCCTCCAATATTGTATAACGCCACCTTGCGTCATTAAACTTTATTTATGCATTTTTATTTTTATTTATGCATCTTTTTTGTATTCCCTTCGCTGTTCTCTTGTTTGCTTGAAATTGCTCGACTCGTCGAGTTGACCGTCTGACGAGACCTTAATAAAAAGGTCCAGTAATTTTGGTTGTTACGACGAAACGGGCAAGCTCAAAATTATTTAACAAACATAAATTTAAATTTAGTTAGTTTTTTTAAAAAAATTTATGAGAGATTATTATTAAGAGAAAAGCAATATTTGGCAAACAATAAAGAGGAGAATATAATCTTTATCATTTTGGAATAGTCTCCCTACTTGGAAGAAAATAAAAGGAAGGACATAATTTTGATTCATGGCTAACCCTATTAAAAGGAGGAGTCGGCCATTGAATAGGCAGCTGGACAAGAGTAGAGAGAGACGAATCATCGTCTCCCTCTATAGTGCCCACCCTCAAATCCCTTAACGACAACTTCCTTTGCTAGACTTCGTGAAGCCCCTGACTGCACTGTTACGCCTCGCCTCCCGACCCGCCGTCGACTGCAACCTTGTTTTCGACGGCCACTGTTTCTCTGCGCCGACCTCCCGAATCCCAGACGACTGCGGCTCTGCGAGTCGAATACGACGGGCCACTCTTTCTCCGCATCGACCGCCATCGACTGCGACCCCATTCCCGACGGCTGCCACTCCCAATGCCGACGGCCTGCAACAGCACCTGGCCGATCCCTGCATCTGCAGCCACACGGGATCGGCCGACGATCAATCCTTTGCCAGTCAAGGAACAGGAGGCAAAGCCGTCCAAACAACTAAATTCGGTTTGTTTCCACCTATGGAGTTGGACCAGACAAGGCTCGTGTGGTAACAACACTCGCCCCTTGCGCTTATTAGTTAGTTTTAAATTTATGCAACCGTTAATCAAGAGTTTGCCCCGAACGTTCTTGTGCCTTAATTATTGTTTAATTCATAAATTGTTGTATTCTGTGCTTGTGAACGTCCAAATCACGCCACGGCTCGAATCGTTAGCATGACGAGGTTTCCTTAATAACAAGTTACGGATTTTTGCGAAAGCTTGTCGGTAGGAGCAGTTTTGCGCGCGAACATCTTGAATTGGCCCGCCCGGCCTTCTTTTCAAAATTAAGCATCTCCTTAATTTTCAAAACTCTGAATTTTTTTATAGTAAATATAATGTTTTTCTATAAAAATATTTAATATTTTGGAGCCCTAATTCGGGTCTACATCATTTTGGTATCAGAGTGTTGTGATTTGCTACTATTGTGAATCACGCGATCCGCATTTCAAAAATTTAAAAAACCAATAAATTTTTTTTTCTAATTTGTCTTTTTAAATTTTTTTAAAAAAAGAGAAAATCTTTAGTTTATTATTATTATTTTATTAAAAAAATCAAATTATCTTAAAATGTAAAATCGTGTAGGAAAAATTGAGGGTAATGTCACCGCCCTGAGTACACAAATTCAAAACCTTATGAACTCGATTGAAGCGCTAACCGCAAGTGTCAACGAGAACCAAATGTGCGTTGGCCAAGCGATCACTGGGTTACGTGAGAGCGTGAATGTGTTAGAGGCTAACCACCACTTAGGCCTAAATCCACCACCCCCGGTCGAGCACTATCCAAATCGTAGGAATTTGGAACAAGAAAATCCACGACATCTCGAGCCGGTGGTCCACAGTGTAAGAGAACCGCGTCTTTGGGATTTAGGAATCAAACTAGACGTCGTCGATTTTGAGGGACGAATAGAGCCTGAGAGTTGCCTAGATTTGTGTGATATGTTGAATCATTACTTAATTTGGAAGCAATTGCTACCAGCTAGGCAAGTAGAGTACGCCGTCCTTAGACTAAAGGGGTCTGTCTTAGTCTGGTGGGGACAATTAGAGCGCGCTAGATTCAATTTAGGGCTACCTCCCATCACCACCTGAAATGAATTTAAGGCCCAACTTAGGAAGCGCCGCACACCCCATGACTATCTCCTGACGTTATATCGTAGGTTCCATAATCTACGACAAGAAAAGTCAATGGTAGATGAGTACACTGATGAGTTCCTTGTCCTACAGTCGAGGATAGATCTTCGTGAGGATGATGACATGACTGTATCCCGTTATCTTAATGGGTTACGCTATTCCATACGTGATCAGCTAGAGTTGCATGATTATCGCGACTTAGGGGAAATTTCTAGTAGAGCCCATATAGCGGAGTCACTACAGAAGCGCACATCCGGAGTCAGATCTACGAATAAGTGTACAATGAGTATCACCACGACCACCATGTCCAGGATCTCAGATTCCCCTCACCCTCCAGTCACTACTGGGACTCCGACCCCATCCACTATCCCTTCCAAAGGTAAGGAGATTATTTGGGCTAAGTCCAACACTAGAGTATTCCGATGCTTCAAGTGTATGGAGCCCGGGCACAAATCATCTGAGTGCCCGCGACGCCACTTCGTCGCTATCATCGATTCTACGGATGGACGTGAGCCTGAGTTTGGAGTTTACGTGAATGAGTCTCACTCTGAACCTGAGCACGAACACAAGACTGAGGATGTCATAAAAGTGGAAGGAGAACGCGCTGAACACTTAGTTTGCGTCTTATGATATAGCCTTTTCACCCCTGGTGAGTCTACTGAGGATGATTATAGGAGACATTATTTTTCGCACTACTACACGCATCAAGGGACAGTTTTGTTTCATCATCATCGGTAGCGGTAGTATGGAAAACTTTGTTTCTCAGTGCATGGTTAAAATATTAGGACTGGGTTTGCACCCGTTAGAAAAACCCTACAGATTATCCGGTGTCAATAGTCATTTGACCATGTCCGTCACTCATTATTGTCTGGTAGAGTTTTCTATAGGGGGCATGTACTCGGACAAAGTATTATGTCATGTCGTTGTTATGGATGTCTGTCGCATCCTTCTTTGGAGAGCTTGGCAATATGACCGTCATGTCATGCACGACGGCACGAGGAACTCTCCTTCCTTTGAACACCGCGGGCACAAGATTGTTCTTTTACACCAGAAGAACTGTCTTATCCCAAAAGAACGCAAGAGGACCTACACGACTTCTAGTTCACTTTCTGTTACCTCCACTACGTTACTAACTGCACTTCCTTTTGAAATTCCAACCCATGAATTAATTCGTGGTCCAAGTGTGGCGCTCACACCATATTTATCGAGTCCCGACGTGCTACCCGATATTTCGCAGTTTTCTTGCACCTTATCTGACGGATATTCCCTCCGCACGCCACACTCGGTCGATCTTATATTTAGCGAATATACCTCTTCACATCACTATCACTTGGCTATACGTATATCTATGAAATTAAACCAACGTAATAGCTTTTTTCTATCATATTGTTGGAACACATTATATGGGCAGAAGCGAGCCAAATTCGAAGATAGTAGCCCTATCACTCTCAGACCGATGAACATATCAAACCCGTTAGTAGAAGTCTGGGGAACCTTTTTAGACCATTAAACGGTGAGTCTAAAGCAATGGGAATATGTACTTCCACAAGCACAACTCGCATTCAACAATTCTAAATATTGCTTCTTTTATGTATCTCCTTCCAAGATTCCTAACGTGTTATTCCACCCATCCGCCTGTCACCTCGCCTCATTCCGCGAACGTTTCTCATTCGAAGAGGAAGCTCCTATTAATTATTTAATGAAACTGTTTAAATTTATTGCTAATTAAATACGAGCCACTTGTGGAAATTACAAATTCATGGTCGGTCGTTATTGTCATGAGTTGTACTTTCCGCATGAGGGTTGGGTGTTTGATTATTGCAAGTGTTCTTTTCCTTTTCAAATTCTGAAGTGTATCAAACCACCTGTCAATGCCCCAGATATACTGCCGGATTCCGCACCAGCGACTTCAGCTCTCTCCAGCACCAGTCTTTGCGAGTTCTCGTCGGGGTCGAGCTCTTTCAAACCCGGGGGAATTGTTGCATCCTCCGCCGCCTCCAATATTGTATGACGCCACCTTGCGTCATGAAACTTTATTTATGCATCTTTTTATGTATTCCCTTAGCCGTACTCTTCTTTGCTTGAAATTGCTCGGCTCGTCGAGTTGACCGTCCGATGAGACCTTTAATAAAAAGGTCCGGTAATTTTGGTAGGTAGGACGAAACAGGCAAACTCAAAATTATTTAACAAACATAAATTTAAATTTAGTAAGTTTTTTTTTTAAATTATGAGATTATTATTAAGAGAAAAACAAATAATTGGCAAATAATAAAGGGGAGAATAAAATCTTTATCATTTTGAAATAGTCTCCCTACTTGGAAGAAAATAAAAGGAAGGAAATAATTTTGATTTATGGCTAACCCTATTAAAAGGAGTCGACCATTGAATAGGCAGCTGGACAAGAGTAGAGAGAGACGAATCATCGTCTCCCTCTACAGTGTCGGCCCTCAAATCCCGAAACGACAACTTCCTCTGCTGGACTTCTCAAGCCCCCGACGGCACTGCTATGCCTCGCCTCCCGACCCGCCGTCGACTGCAACCTTGTTTTCGGCAGGCCACTGTTTCTTTGCGTCGGCCTCCCAAACCACCGACGACTGCGGCTCTGCGAGTCGAACACGACGGGCCACTGTTTCTCCGCATCGACCGCCGTCGAATGCGACCCCATTTCCGGCGACCGCTACTCCCAGTCTCGACTGCTTGCAACAGCACCTGTCTGATCCCTGCATTTGCAGCCATACGGGACCGGTCGATGATCAAGACTTCGCCAGTCAAGGAACAGGAGGCAAAGCCGTCCAAATATCTAAATTCGGTTTGTTTCCGCCTATGGAGTTGGATCGGATAAGGCTCATGTGGTAACAACACTCTCCCCTTGCGCTTATTAGTTAGTTTTAAATTTATGCAACCGTTAAATAATCAAGAGCTTGCCCCGAACGTTCTTGCCCCTTAATTATCGTTTAATTCAAAAATTGTTGTTGTATTTTGTGCTTGCGAACGCCTAAATCCCTCCACGGCTCGAATCATTAGCGTTGACGAGGTTTCCTGAATAACAAGTAACGGATTGTTGCGAAAATTTGTCGGTAGGAGCAGTTTTGCGCGCGAACATCTCGAGTTGGCCTGCCCGACCTTCTTTTCAAAATTAAACATCTCCTTAATTTTCAAAACTCGGAAATTTTTTATAATAAATAAAATATTTTCTATAAAAATATTTAATATTTTGGAGCCCTAATTCGGGTCTACATCGTGATCCAAAAATACCGAGATGTTACTTATTTCTGATGTTAAAATAAAATGACTCAATTCAACACAATGTTGTGGATATCGCCCGACATAAATGTTTTACGACAAAATGACACGACACGTTTTTGAAATATTTTTCAAAATGTCCTTTTGAAATATATCAGCTGATATATCATCTATCGCCCGATATGTTGGCTAATATATCCTAACAGTATATCTGCCTTTTTAATGGATGCATTTTATATGAGTTATTCTTATAACAACAAATTTCTCGTTACACATCTTTTTTGAGTTAATTAGTTCACTACTAACTTGAATAAACACAATTGATCATGATTGATCACGAAACTCAAGTTATGTTCTTAACTTGCTCCACGGGATCCAAAAATACTGAGATGCCACTTATTTCAATGATGAAACAAAATGACTTCAATTCAACATAGTGTTGTGGATATCAGCTGACATAAATGTTTTATGTCAAAACGACACATTTTTGATATATTTTCCAAAACATCCTTTTGAAATATATTAGCCGATATATTATCTTTCGCCCGATATGTTGGCTAATATATCCTGACAGTATATCAGTTGATTTTTTTGTTTAGAGAATAATGGTTGATTTAACTTCTCTACTCTTCCGCCTGCCATTTTCCATTGCATCGCTCTCCGTACTTAGAGTTTCCTCCTTGTAGAGAAAGATCCAAACCTTGTATATACTTATTGAATACCAAAAAACAAGTATGAGTACAAATATATAGGAGAGAGGAGGGAAGACCAAGCTATACAGAAAATGTGGGACTAAACACTAAATCCTACATGATCCAAGTTAATGAGCCAATACATTATTTTTTCCTGGTATTCTCTAACACTCCCCCGCAAGCTGGAGTGTATAAGTCATAGGCACCAAGCTTGGACAAGAACTGATAGTAGAGACGTCATGGTAAGGCCTTGGCGAGGATGTCAGCAACTTGCTGAGCAGTAGGAACATGTGTTGAACTCCATCTTCTTCAGCTGAACCTTCTCCCGAATGAAATGAAAGTCAACTTCAAAATTTTTGTTGTTCATAGAACACCAATTCTTCAATATAGTTTTTGCAAAATAAGGTGGTAGGTGAGGTGTTCATAGAACAAGGAGACCGAATTCTCGGGCACAGCTGCTGCATTGACGTGTATAGACTGTTTCTTGCTGCGCCATGTAATAAGTTGTCCTCCAAAGTAAGTGCAGTATCCACTCGTGGAACGATAGTCATCCAAAGAGCCAGCATAATCAGCATCAGAGTATGCAATCAAAGATAAGGGAGACGAAGAGGGCTTGTATACAAGTCCTTGTCCAGAAGCAGTCTTCAAGTATCGAAGAATACACTCGATTGCCTGGATATGAGAGATGCGTGGCTAATGCATGAATCGACTGACAACACCAACAACAAATGATATATCAGGTCTAGTAACAGTGAGATATATCAGCTTTCCCACAAGACGACGATAATACTTTGGATTTGGAATGAGCAAATCAGAGTCCGAGGCACGAGCACAAAGCTTGTGATTGATATCCATGGGAGTATCAGTAGACTTGCATCCAGAATAGCCCGCGTTATGAAGTAAGTCAAGATAATACTTTCTCCTACTTATATTCAAAAGTTGTTTCCTAATTTTGTACCTTTTTTATAAACTTTTGTCTGTGATATATGTGATAAATGTAAACATGTGAGACACAGTTCCTCACATTTATCTTCTCCCAGTATCACTCTGTTTGATGTTATTCACTCTGATGTTTGGGGTCCGTCCCCTGTTTTATCTATTTATGGTTTTCGTTGATTCATTACTTTTGTTGATTGTTTTTCTTGCACCACTTGGGTGTATTTGTTAAAAAAGAAGAGTGAAGTTTTCTCGTGTTTTCAGGTTTTTCATTGTTCAGACGCAGTTTAAGGGCATTATTTGTGTCCTGCGTAGTGATAATGGGGGGATATGATGATCGAGGGGGGGGGGGGGGGGAGGGCATTTGGTTCACATATCTCACTAGTCATGGCATCATCCACCAGACTACTTGTGTCCACACCTCTACCCAAATGGAGTTGTCGAACGGAAAAATCGGCACTTGTTGGATGTCGCTCGTTGTCTTATGACCACTATGCACCTTCCAAAATCCTATTGGGGTGACGTTGTTCTTACCGCTACTCACCTTATCAATCGGCTTCCTTCACGAGTTCTTGACTATACTACTCCCCTCGCTCGGCTGTCTACCAAGACCGTGGTTTTTACTTCTCGTCTACCTCCTCGTATTTTCGGGTGTGTATGTTTTGTCCATATTCACATACCTCACCGGGACAAATTGGACCCTCGGGCTCATCGGTGCGTGTTCCTTGGCTACTCTTTTACGGCGACAGGGTATCGATGTTAGCACCCTCCCTCTGGGCGTATGTTTTGCACAATGGATGTCATCTTTCGGGAAGGGGAATCTTATTTCTTACCTTCAACTCACTCTTTTTGTCAGGGGGAGAGTAGTGGTGATGCGGATGTTCCTCCTCCTCTTCTTCCCTCTTTGCCACCACAGCTTCCACTCCGTTTGGAACTGGGACCTCCTATCCCTGTACCTCTACCTGATACTCTGATGTCTCCTTTTCCTCATGTGTACCACTGACGCTCCTCAGGTATACAAGCTACTAAGGTTTCGCCTCTATCAGTGCTCGCTTCTGCCTCAGATTCTGATGTCGCTGATTTGCATATTCCTCTTGCTCTGTTGAAAGGTAAGGCTGCATTGCAGTATAAAACATCCCATTTCTAATCATGTTGCTTACCACCACCTTATACCAGCCCATCAAGCCTTTGTTGTTTCTCCCTCTTCGGTTGTTATCCCCAAGACATGGCAGGAAGCTTTTGGTATCCCGACCTGGACTCAAGTTATGAAGGAGGAGATGCCAGCCTTGGACAAGAATCATACCTGGGATGTTTCTTTCCTTTCTTCTGGAAAGAAAGTCATTGGCTCGAGATGGGTGTTTTCCGTCAAACAGAATCAAGAGGGGAAGGTCGAACAGTACAATGTGTGACTGGTTTTCCCAGGGGTACACTCAGACTCAGGGAGTTGACTATCAGGAGACTTTCACCCCTATAGCTAAGATTAACTTTATTCAGGTATTGTTGTCATGCGCAGGTTGCATGAACTGGGAACTTCATCAGTTGGTATATATGAAATTCCCCCTGGGTTTGTGAAAAAAAGAGCTGAAGATCTTGTCTGTCGGCTAAGGAGGCTCTTATATGGCTTGAAACAATCCCCGAGAGCATGGTTTGACAGATTCCTCACTGCTATGCTCAAATTTGGATATAAACGGGCGCAATAGGACCACACTAAGTTCATTCAAACACGTGATCAGGGTATTGTGGTCCTTATTGTCTATGTGGATGACATCGTTGTTGAAGCTAGGAAAATCCCGACTCCAGAAATCGGATCGAGACAGCCTAAGGTTACTTGCTCCACCGCAAGGCTAAAACAACTAAGGAGACTAGGACGAAGAAGAAGCCAACAAACAGGACCCCGGATGCTGCGGTAGGAAGGTCCCACCACGTACCCGGATGCTTGGAAGAAGCAACCCCTCCACAACCAAAAATGACCGAGTAAGGTACGAGGGAGACTAGCTGGTAACTAAGTTGCGAGGTCGCGACCTTGTCTCTAAGGATGGAATCCAAAGGTTCAGCTGGTGTCCAAGAAGTAGAGCTCGCGAGATTCTTGTAGCGGATTTCAAGTGTTTCATCTCGTACCCCTGAGGTCCTATTTATAGGGAAAACCAGAGGGGGGTCACTTTTATACCCCTACCCCTGGCGTCCAGGCGACTTCCTAGAGGAACTCGCACGGCTGGACGAGTATCTCGCCTAGTCGCCCACCTGGCGAGTATCCTGCCATACTCGCTCAGGCCTTCTGCTGCCTTGCGCGCTGACTCTGACTTCTGTCTTGACTTGTTGACCTTGACTTCTGCTGACCTGGCTGTGGTAGGACTCACCCTCGACGAATACGGGTTGTACACAATCCCCGCTCTTTTCGAGTGACGTAGGAAATCGAAAAAAATAATCCAACACTTATTCAGCGAGGTGTTCTGCCGAGCTCCTGAGTTACTCGCGCCTGGTTGATGCCTGCCGATCTCTATAAATAGGGGGATCTGGTTTTCGAGGTACGCCTTTTTGAGCTCGCATGCTATGTCGACCGCCGATGAGAAACTCTTTCAGGAAAGCATCACCGCGTTTTCTGATTATCTCGGAACCGCCAAGCTCAAAAGGCCGCAGGAAGAAGATGTTGTTGTCGATTTGCCCCCTCCAAGAAGAAGAAAATAAAGAGACTGAAGAAGGCACTCGCCCGCTAGGCCAACAACCCACCTCCATCTTCTGAGAACGCCGTCTCCTAGACCGGCAATCCTGCACGTTCTGCTAGCACCCAGAAGCTCTTTAGTGATCTTGGATTAGACGACATCCCTAACGTAGCCGCTCGGGACTCCAATCTTCTCAGCCCGCTGAAGACTCCACCTCCAAAAGTCGCCAACTCGCCGGTGCAGCTACGGGTTGACATTGCCACCTTGTCAGGTAGCCATCTCGCCAGCTGTGCAAAAATCCAATGGTCGCCGTTTCTTTCTTGTTGACTTGTTCCTTTTACTCGCAGGCTCTCCGTCGGTTGCCACTGACGGGACTCTAGACGTCCCCCCTTGCAATCTGCTCCGCTGCTCGCTCTTACAACTGAAAAGCCGCTCCGGACCGAGCACGCGGTCCGGATCCATCTCGGCTCTAAGAAGTTAACGGAAGCACCCACCTCCTCGGCGAAGGAAAATTCTTCGGCGAACAAGGACTCTTTGGCGAGGAAGGATCCTCCGGCGAGCAAGACTCCCTATCACGGGATGAGCAAAGTCCCTTCCCTTCCTGCACTTAACTCGGCACTGCCAGCGGCGGGCAGGCCTTTGCCGCTGCCGCCTCGGAATGTCGCTTCTCTGCAGGCGAAGAGTAATCCCTTGTTGCCGCCGCCGCTTCCAACTGCCCAGCAACTGGCGAGTATGCAGCGATCTTCATCGCCTCCAATGTCGAAGACCTCACTTCATCCGACGAGTTCGTCACAGCCTCCGCCGCCTCTGCCGAAAAACCCGGCTCGAAAGCCGCGACCAAGTTACTTTCCGCCGAGAGTCGGGGATCCCGATTATGTTGATCGCGGTCAAGGGAAACCCGCCGAGCAAGCGAGCGACCCCTCCTCAGGCCCGCGAGAAACCTCAGGTCGCGACCATTTTCCTCGGCAGCCTCGATCTCCTCGTCATGGTAACTCTAGCCACTGTTGCATTGGTTTGATGGGCCAATCGTTGAATTCTGACCTGGCAATCTTTTATGTTTTGACAAATCGCCCCGCAACTCCAGGGGCGGCTTTCATTGACGCCATCGGGCTGTCGGGAAGCGAGTATCGTCATGCCGCTGCTTGCGCCTATTTGGAGTTGGAGAGCAAGTTCAACCAGCTTGCGATTTGCGAGCCCCACCGTCAGATCTTATCTCTGGAGGTGCGGGTAGCGAGGATGGAAGAGCTTCGGGCCACCCTGGAGGGCTACGAGGCCCGCTTTCACATGATACAGGAGAACGATCGTCAGCCGGCGATAAACAACCATCGCCTTCAGCTTGTTCTCGACGAGCTAGCTGGCATGCAGGCGAGTATGGGCTCTGCTGGTCGGCTGTCGAGGATGGAGGAGCAGCTGCGGCTCGGCGATGACGCGACATCGATAGCCTCCGATCACTATCGGCGAGCTCGCGAGATGGGATTGGCTGGATGACATCCACATCCACCGGAGCCGGCGCCTAGGCCTTATGATGGGATTGCTCGCCCGGCGGTGTCATGGTCACGAACTCACTACCGGCGGTGTCACGCGACGGGGAGTGGTCGCCGTGACATCGGGGCGTTGAGAAAGACCGGCGAGTAGGGTCCTATCGATCCTCTGGGCGAAGTCTTCAAAAGCTGTCACGGTCACGAACTCACTACCTTGCGAGGGATTACCAGCACCCGCCGAGTTGCCGACTAACTCTCCATGCTCGCCGCCATTTGTCATCTTGCCAAACCACGAAACTTTCCTCCTCGGCTGCGATCCACGCTCACCGCACTAAGTGTTGAAGCCAAGAAAATCCCGACTCCAGAAATCGGATCGAGGCAGCCTATGGTTACTTGCTTTGTCGCAAGGCTAAAGCGGCTGAGGAGACTAGGACGAAGAAGAAGCCAACAAACAGGACCCCGGATGTTGTGGCAGAAAGGTCCCACCACATGCTCGGATGCTTGGAAGAAACAACCCCTCCACAACCAAAAATGGTCGGGCAAGGTACGAGGGAGACTAGCTGGTAACTAAGTCGCATGGTCGCTACCTGGTCTCTAAGGAAATGGAATCCAAAGGTTCAGCTGGTGTCTAAGAAGTAGAGCTCTCGAGATCCTTATAGCGAATTTCAAGTGCCTCACCTCGTACCCCCGGGGTCCTATTTATAAGGAAAACCATGGGAAGCCACTTTTATACCCCCACCCCTGGCGACCAGGCGACTTCCTAGAGGAACTCGCACGGCTTGGCGAGTATCTCGCCTAGTCTCCCACCTGGAGAGTATCCTGTCATACTCGCTCAGGCCTTCGGCTGCCTTGCGCGCTGACTCTGACTTCTGTCTTGACTTGTTTACTTTGACTTCTGCTGACCTGGCTGTGGTAGGACCCACCCTCGATGAATACGGATTGTACAATCGTGATCACTGAGAGCGATTTGGAAGAGATTGTGAATCTCAAGTTCCTCTTATCTGCCGAATTTGAGGTGAAAGACTTAGGAAGATTACGATACTTTCTGGGTATTGAGGTGACTAGATCTGATCAGTGCATTTTTATTTCCCAGCGGAAGTATGTTCTAGATCTGTTGCAGGAGTCTGGGATGCTCGACTGTGTTCCGGCGAACACCCCGTTGGAAGAAAATCATGGAATCTGTTAGGATGGTAACAGTGATCAGGCCGATGTCACACGCTACCAGAGATCAGTTGGGAAACTAATATAGTTATCTCATACTCGTCCATATATTATTTATGCAGTTAGGATTCTTAGCAGATACATGTATGCTCCTAGGATCAGACACCGAGAAGTAGCTTACCGGGTGTTACGATATTTGCATTGTCACAAGGTACGTGTGAAGGCCTGTGGTTGCGTACAGTTCTACAGGACTAAGGATTCCCTGTGGCGTTGCCGTTTTCCTTGTTTTGCGACAACAAAGTAGCAATTAATATAGCTCATAATCTAGTACAACATGACTGGACAAAGCACGTTGAAGTGAATCGACATTTTATCAAAGATCACTTGGATAAAAAGGCTATATAGTCACACCATTCATCCACTATAAAGATCAACTGGTAGATGTGTTCACTAAAAGCTTGGGGTGTGATGCATTCATTGATGACATCAAGAGATTTGGAATGACTAATATCTTCCGTCCGACTTGAGGGGGAGAGTTGAGAGTTATTTACAAGTCAAGTATTTTTTGTATTATTATTATTATTATTACGAGCACTTATAGGTGTAAGTGGGGTTTAGTCCCACATCGGGCGTTTATATTTACAAGTCCATTGTAACCCTATATAGAGCCCTCTATGGAGGCATAGTAACATATAACATTATTTTTCCTCTCATTTCAACTCAATTTCCTTCCTCTTTTAAAGGTCCAACTCATCCTAGCTTTAACTCGCTGATCTTTCTTATGATATCGGATTTTTCTCTCCGTTTCCCCATAAGTCCGGGTGTTAGTGTATGGGCTCTAGGGTCTGTTACTTTAGGGTTTGTTATGGATTTAGGTTGTGCGTTTCTTCTCCGATGAAAAGTTAAAAGTTACTGCATCTTCTTGCTGAAGATTTGGTTGATGTTGGATCTAAATAAAAGCCGGTTGTTCTTGATTTTATATTGTTATTACATCTTCAATTCATCGCTTTCTTTTTGTTCTTTGGTATTTAGAATCTGCAATTCTTTGCCAAACACAGTGTTTGATCTATTGCATGTTGCATTGTTGAATGAATTTCCAGTCCTTTTAGATAATTTTTTTGATCTCCAAAGACAAACGCCCACTTCATCCTTGAGTCCTTTTAGATAATTTTGTTGCTTTACTACAGAGCCTCAATGCTCTTCTCCACAAACTCCATCACCTATCTCATATCAACATTCAAATAATGGTTTGAGCATGAGAAACCTTTATTAATCGAACAGAGTTCACAGAAAAATAGAATTACTGCATTTGTTTCAAATCACATTCAAAGAATTACTCATTTCTTGTAGTTTCCCATTCTGAATGCTTGGATGTATTTGATTGCGAGTGTTTTCAAGTTCATATTTTCTCATTTTCTCGGATGTATTTAAAGTTTATAATAACCATCTTAATTATTTTAGCGTTTTGGTATATAGTTAGTAATAACCATTACAAGTTGAGTGTTACCAAATGCTAATAGATGAATATTTGTTTGTTGGCTGCAGTTTGTTTTACTAGAAGAATCCAAAGAATTTTTGTTTCAGTTTCATTTTGGACCAGGCAATGTAACAAGCTCGTTCAAGTCCTAATTAACCTTGCTGTTTTTTTTATTGTTTGCATGCTTACAACTAATGGTTATATCAACTGCAGATAAAATATTCACATCTGGACATTGTTGGAAGGCATGTAGGGAACCTACTGAAGAACGATTTTTCCTGAGCATAATATTTACTTCAAGGTGTGTCAATTTTTTTTATTGTTTTAAAACTTTTGTTCTTGAGCATATTTATTTTAGATTTCGATCTTTTTGGTACCATTTATTTGGATGAAGTGGGATTTTAATCATCCTCCATTTTAGGAAATTTGTAATAGATGAAATTTTGTCTGTGCATAAGAATCATTAAAAACCAAATGAACTGATGAATAAAAAAACCATATGAACGAATCATTAAAAGCCATGCATCAATACTTTCTGATACTGCTACTCAACAGCAAGTTCCCAATCTCGACCCACCATCTTCTCGCGGTAAAACATTCCCCTAGTTTTACAATTCATGCACTTTTAACAAACACACTATCTAAACTAAGCCATGCAGTTCAATACCAACGATAACTAATACGTAACCGAGTTCGACGACAGAGAACGAATGACTGCGGAACACCGTGATGTACATTATTCAATAAGGCGCCAACGTCGTTGTACTCAAGCAGCCACCTAACAACAATCAAATGCTGTTTCTGCAATACCCTTACATCACACCCATACATTGCAAAGTCAAAGTATTTGCTTGAAACGCTCTACTTTATGCAAAATAATGAATTACTATAAAATCTTCTGAAACTCCTATCATTATATAGTCAACAAACATATTTTGGATTGTACTCGGACAAGGAGACAAAGACGTAATATCACATAGACAATGAAACTCGAACTGCATCAAGGCGCAAACAAAGACTTCAACAACGCAGAACGCACAACACAACGACACGAGGAACGCGATAACACTTTACAACAATGAAGATCGCATAATGCAACACCCACGCAACAACCTTTACAACAAAGTAGATCACACTGAAAAAAAGGTACTGTGACAGTGCACGGGAGGGACCGTCGTGCCCCACGCAACGATTCCTCGGTCGCGACAGTCGCTCCGCCTGCATTCGCCTTCTCTCGAGCACACAGAATTCACCCGACATTTAAGAGGTAGCAAACATATTAACATTGGACAGATGGGTCATGCACAGAAAATATCAATCATTTTTATGAACCTTAATAGAACATTCATCCTAAAACAGAGAAATTGAGTACACTACAACAACAACACTCAAGACTTTATCCCACTATAGTGATGTCGGCTATATGGATCCTTTGTCGCCATTGTGCCCTATCTTTTGTCATAATCTCACTAATGCCTAAGTACATCATGTCTTTCCTTACAGTTTCATTCCAAGTCTTTATTGGTCTACTCCTCCCTCGTTTAACATGCCTAGTGACTAGACTCTCACAACGCCTAACAGGTGCCTCTAATTGTCTCCTTTTTACATGTCCAAACCATCTTAGACGAGCTTATCGCATCTTCTCTACAATTGGTGCTACTCCTGTCTTATCCCTGATACTTTCATTCTTAATTTTATCTAATCTTGTTTTCCCACATATCCACCTAAGCATTCTCATCTCCGCAACTCTCATTTTTTGCTCATGTACACATTTCACTGCCCAACACTGAGAATCATAGAACATTGTGGGTCTAATTGCAGTACGGTAAAACTTGCTCTTATGTTTTAGTGGTACTTTAAGATCACATAAGATCATTGACGCGCCTCTCCACTTCAACCAACCCGCTTGGATTCTGTGTCACATCTTTATCAATACCTCCGTCTTTTTGAACTATCGATCCAAGATATTTAAAACACTCACTACAGGAAATATCTTGATCACCCAACTTAATAACGAAGTCATCTGTCCTTCTTGTACTGCTAAATTTAAGCTCTATATACTCCGTCTTTGCCCTGCTCAACCTAAAAGGCTAAAACCCTTTTTTCTAAAGTATCTTGTCAAGATTCAAGTTTTGTGTTTACACCCTCACGCGTCTCATCAACCAAAACGATATCATCCGCAAACAATAAACACCGAGGTATTGCTTGTTGGCTATGTCTTGTGAGCTCATATAAGATAAGGGTAAAGAGATAAGGACTTAAAGCTGAACTTTGATGTAAGCCCACAGTGGTAGGGAATTCCTGTGTTAATCCTCCAGAAGTCCTCACCCTTGCCACTGAATTTGTATACATATCTTTGATTGTGTCAATGTATGATATATTTACACATTTCTTTTCTCAAACTCTCAATAAGATCTCTCTTAGAACTCTATCCTAAGCTTTCTCAAGATCAATAAACAACATATGGAAATCTTGTTTTCTTTCTCGATAGTTGTCAATGAGTCTCCTCAAGAGATGTATAACTTCCATGGTCGACCTCCCTGGCATGAATCCAAATTGATTCTCTGAGATGTTAGTCTCTCGTCTTAATCTTCTTTCTGTTACTCGTTCCTATAGTTTCATGGTATGACTCATCAATTTAATTCCTCTGTAATTAATACAATTTATTATATCTCTTTTATTCTTATACAAAAGTACTGAGATACTTTCTCTCCATTGGTCTGACATTCTTTTGACTTCAATATCTAATTGAAAAAACATGTAATCAACAAAATTCCTTCAATTTCTAGACATTTTCATACTTCGATAAGTATATCGTCTGGCCCAACCGTCTTTCCATTTTTCATCTTATTTAGAGCATTTTTTTAACTATGATACTTGAATTTTACGATAAAACATTATGTTCTTATACTTTTTTGATTTACTTAACTCTTCCAAGTTTAATTCATTGTCCTTTGTTTCATTGTAGAGTTGATAAAAATATCTTGTGAAAACAACTTCTCATGAGATATTAAGATCAACATAAGAGTCATCAACTAGTTTTTTCATAACTGCCTTCTTGAAAACAACTTGTTTTTCCATCTTTAAGTTTCACCACCAAATTTTTTGCAACATTTTTGTTTTTATCTTAAATTTATTATATTTAATTTGTACATCTAACACCACTAACCTTTGTTTAAGCTTAAAAAGAGTATGATGTAATGATCCTCATTTGTAGTCAAATATCGATCGGAAGGTCGATTCACAATAATTAGGAGAAACTTGAATTGAAACGTAACATGATGCGTAGTTATTATATTCAAAAATGTGAGATGTAATTAGAAAAATAACTTTACTGAACATACATCTTGTGTTATGAAATCTGAAATTGCAGAATATGAAGAAGAAGAAGCAAGCTTCGTGCTTACCCCAATCACAAATGTCAGTAAGTTCCTTCTATTCCAAAATCTGTCATCTGAAAGGTTAAAAGTTGGCTGTTAAATGGGGTTTGAAATTGCATGTATTGTAAATCGTAAGATTTGGACTTGGGTAGGGCTGGAGCTTGCACGCCATTATGGTCTTCATCAGATGTCCACGAGAAACAATCCACCAAAATAAGAATTCAGGTATCTTTTTTGTTTGTGCACGCATAGATAGTTTTAGATCGATTACGCCTAAAACAATTGTGTTAAAATAACATAGAAAGTGTAGAAATTATGAAGTTGTTACAACGAAGGTAAAAGATGTCTGAATAAAATAACTATTGTGCAACTCATAAGTACATGTGTTGTTGGCTGAAGGTAGCAGGACAATCAAACAAACTTTGTGCAACTCATAAGTAGACGATTGTTGTCTGAAGGTAATTGTACAATCAGAACATCAATGTATTTGTTGAGATATCATAATCATAATCTGGATTTTCACTATAGTGAGTCATTAGTAAAATAAAAGCACTAAATCTGTAGTCGACACCAAATTTCTATTAGAAACAACCAAATTAAAATCTAATCAACCAAATAAAAACTAATCAATATACACATTTTGATGGATAAACCTCAAACTACGCAACAAAACACACCCAAATACACAAATCCTAAAGCTCTTTAAATTAAGAGTTGCAAATAAAAAACCCTAATTGAGGATTCGAAAGAAATAACATCCTCTTCTATGGAACTGGGATATTGTCTTCTCTTTTACTAACATTGGGGTGCCTCTTGGAATCCCAAGATTTAACATCTTCCGTGGAATTGGTTATTTCCCTGTACTTGAAATCAAGATGACCTTATTGGTTGCAAGGGATCGGGATTTGTATGCTTGGAAGCATCACCAATAATCATAATGGCTGCTAATCTCTTGATCTTGACGGCATCAGAAATCTCTTTAGAATGAAGATATTATTGATAGCTTCTGGACCTAAGTTCTTCATACATAGGGCCTCTCTCTCAAATCAACAAAAATCCTATTTGTATCCCTAAAATAGTATCTTCTTTTTGTTTTACCAGACGGAGGGTAATGCTCTCGTCTCATTCCCATGTCCTTCATGTTGGTGTTACAGTTGTAGACGTGGTCGTTTTTGGAAAGGAAAAAAAACGAACGAAAAACATAGAATTCCTTATCTTAGATTGAGAACTTTGAGACATCTGGCTTCCCTGATGAAGGTTGGCGACGAAGTGAGTCAATGAAACCATAGAGCGCATGAAGATGAAGTGTGAGGCGTGCTAGCAGTAGAGATCGCATTCGCCGGCGATTGCGTGGGAGTGGAGGGGGAGCAGAGGGCTGTCTGCGTGGCCGACGCTAGGAGAGGAACGGAGGGCTGTCTGATAGGCCGGCGTTCTGGAGGAAAATCGAAGAAGGTGAGCAATGCATGCAGGTGGATTTTGCGAGGGCGGAGACCTAACTGTGATTGCTAATTTGTATTCCCTTGTTTGAATACGCGAGGATCAGAGGGCTTTGAGTATTTTGGTTTTAAGATAGATGTATCGAATGTGATCATTTGAGGCCACTAAATATTCACCTTGTTGAAACTCGGATACCGGTTCAATGGAGTTCGGACATTAGAGGGGGTAGTTCGAGCTACTTGACTCGTCGTCAATTCTCTAGATCGGGATGTTTTGAGTTAGGAGTTGGTCCTCGATGAATGAAATTTGGTTTCCTATACTCAGACCCATGAGCTGTAGCGAGAAGGTCCCCCTCCCCCCACCTCACACACACACACCGGGAAGTGTTTTCCGCAATTTCCCCTCATAAATCCAAAAACTGAACTCAGCACATCAAATGGCACAGAGCTAGAACTCACAAAGGAGCTCCAGGAGGCTGGGTCTCCCTCTTCCGGGGCGCATTTGGGGTCTATTTATAGGCAAGCTCTTATCAAAGGCATATTGGTATTTTTCGGCCTGCTAATAGTGATTACAACATTTTGATATTGCTAGGTGCAGCTCAAATTGGTTTGCCAATAGCGGAATTCCGCTATTTAAGAATGCTATGGGCAGACCCCGACGGTCTGCGAACAATCAAAATGAATATTGCCCAGATTTTCTTAATCTGGGCGAGTACCTCGACCAAAATGGTCAGGAACTCGTCGGGCCCGAGCTCGTCTAAAGTCGGAACTCGCTCGACGCGAAGTTGGCTGAGCAGGACTCACCTCGACACCGAGCTCACCAGGCTCGGCTTTGCGAGATCCTACTCGCCAAATTGGGACCGAGCCGGCCTTGATCTTCTATTCGCCCTGCATGGATTTGCCTAACCCCCTTTGGGTGCGTGTCGGGTTGTGCTCTCCAAATAGGGGATGTACACACCTATGAAAACTTAGTCGTCGGATCCAATAGATTACAATAATGCCAGCCGTCGGATATCAACAAAGCCACCACTCTTCAAAAATCGCAGAGCACTTCCGCTGCTCCTCAAAAATCTACACACCCTACGTGATCGGCTCTCGCTAACCCTAACAATCCCCGCGCGAAGAGCCCTCTCTCCTGTTGTGAACTTTATCCTGCGATCTCTCTCCCTTCTCTCCCGCTGTCAAGTTTCTCCCGCAGCGACATTTGTCCCTAACGCAAACCAATGCTCATCTTCTCATATTGATGCCTATCGACGCTTCCTCTCCACACCTCTCCGCCGAATCAGAGAAAGTTCTTCACGCTTTCAGTTTCAACTTTGGTGGTCTTCTCAATTTTCCATTGGTCGAACCTGGTGGTTTCTTTCTCTGGTGGTGGCGACGCAGTTCTCTACCACGCATATGGTTCTTGATATCTTACCTAAGGTAAACTCCATACTCTCATCTGAATTTTCCTATTTCCGAACATAGTTGTTCATGGTATTTTCTTAATTGGTGATGTGAATACTCATGTGAGCTCTATAATGGAGAGGTGGAAACCAGAATTGCTTGGCAATCCTACAAATTTGGAAACAATGAAGCCATTGGAATGGAGCATGAGATTTTCTCATTGATTTTACTCATTCGATAAGCTCGCCGAAAAACCTGGGTGTTCCCCAGTCGACACACCTCAGCCGACGAAGGACAACATGCTGGAGGCGGCGGTGATCACCTGCGTATGCGTAACGCGCACGTGCGCAATGGGGTGCCTGCGCTAGCATGCTCAATAAGGCGCGATGCGCTGTGTGCGCCCGTCTGGACATTGCGCGCGCATACTCCCTAGCGTTGCGCGCGTATACTCCCTAGCGTTGTGTGCATCCACTTGCGGACTGCGTGCGTCTGCGTGTTGACGTTACTTGCGGGCCGTGTGTGCCTGTACGACGGCGGCGTTTGGAGACGGCCAGAGGCGGAGGCGATGGCCGGAGGTAGCGACGACGGCCGAATGAAGGAGAGAACCGTTGGCGAACTCGCTCAACTCAACCCTCTCCCAATGAAGGCAGGCGCTGAATGCGTTGGCGAACCGTTGACAGGATGAACGGTCAACGAAGGCTCATTCTGTTGGTGTTACCATTGTGATTAGGAAGTGATCATGCATGTAGTCTCACTGTTAGCGCAGTATGAGCCTATCAGGGTTGCACATAAGAGCGTTTGAAGAATTTGGAAGGTTGGACTATGTTTGATTTACTCATATGAGATGAGTGGACTAGATTCAGTTAGGCGTTGAGTGCGTCGAGACCACTCGACGCCTTCGTCGAGTCAATTGTTGATTCATCGAATGATGGCATTGACTACATCGAGACCACTCGACGCCATCGTCGAGTCAAATGTTGACTTGTCGAATTGGCGTTGAGTGCGTTGAGTTCACTCAACGCTTCGTCGAGTCAAGTGTTGATTCGACGAGTCAGGCGCTGAATGCGTTGAGTCCACTCGACGCTTCGTCGAGTCAAATGTTGATTCGTCGAATATCAACGTGAATACTCGACGAATTCTGTTTCATCCGGTTTATTTCCTTTAAGTCCGGTTCGGTGTGGTTTGTTGGCTTCTTCCTCCCGACAGAACAGTTCCGCCAAGGCCGTGAATGTCAATCTCGCCGCCGACCGTCTGTCATCTTTGTACGTCACCGGAAAGTGTTTCCAAGGCGTTGTATTCGTCCTCGCCGCCTCTTCTGGAGCAGACCTAGCAATCTGTGAAGGCGCATAGTACTTTTCTTCCAACCTAGATCTTGTGTGGCAAGAGTCTAAGGGTTCTCCCGTTCGTGTGGATCATCTATAGAGGCGTGAACATTATTCTGCGCTCAGAACTCCAGCCGCTTGTGATCCAAATTTATTTTTGGAGCATCATGGTTGAGTATTGACTCAATCCCTCAAAGGTACAATTTTATTAATTGCATTTTACTTCTTGATCAATATTCATCGCTAGATCCAAACTATTTTGGGTTTTCTTGTTCCATTTCTGCTGCGCACATGTGTTGTGACGTATAGAAAAACCCAACACGTTCGCCAAGGATAGTAGATCGTCTTAATACTCGGATGAAATATCAAAGGTGTTTCACTTGCTGGTTGATTCATTTCTAAGTTGATGTGCAAATCAATGTAGTAGGGCGTCTAGTAGATCGTTCGAAGAGGATATCCTAGCAGGAGTCGTCATTGACCTTGTTGTTGGTGTCCTGTGATGAGCAAGTGACACCATTTTAGGAAACCTAATTTTTTGATCATGTGAGGAGGAAGGGAAAGTAGGGAAGAGGTGGGAAGATGGGATAAAGGCGTCACGATGGAGGGTGCGGGGAAAAGGATTTCAGGAGAGTGCATGAGGGCGAAATGGAAGATCGAAAAATGGCGAAATGGAAGATCGAGTGAGGGCAAAATGTAATCCCGCACTTTTAATTGGACCACTTTCAGTTTCATCTCCACGCGGTTTTGCTTTGGTTGCTCCTCGCCACCACGCTATGCACCGATAAGCCACCACCTGTCTTCAGCAAATTCCGCCTGCAGTATTTGAGGAAAACGGGGAGGAAGAGGAGGCTGAAAATTAAGAAAAGTAATATCAGGAAGGGAGATGTCTTCGTGCGCATGAACACGCAAGCACAACGTCGGTAAGGAGGTTCGGAGCCCTAGATCTGTGATCGGGGTCGCGGCTGGAGTATTGCAGTCACAGGAGGGCTAAACTTTTTTAAAAAAAGATCAAACTATTAGATGATTTGACGTTTGTCATCACTAGAATGGTCTTTTGGAGTACCACATGGTCAAAAAGTATTTGCTTTTAGATATTTACGAGTGACGTGCATGGGGACCTTTGTGCCCCGCACGACAGTACCCCGACCATGACAGTGTGTGACGCGATATTCGACGGGGGCGGTGACATTTGGCGGGGGCGACAACATTTTGCTAGGGCGGCGACATTTTGCGGGGTCGATGACGATCCATTGGGGCAACGACATTCCGTGTGGGCGACAACATTTTGTAAGATGATGTAATAGCATAGCTAATAATCAACTATTGCTTAAAAATAGTGAGAAGGCGCTCATTCAAAAAAATGATTTAACAAATTACCTTTAAGGAGAACTGTTTTCCACCATGACCTGTGCATCGGGCTTAAAGTTTCTTCGCCTCTGCTGTTCTACCTCTGACCTCCTAATGGGTCGCTTCCCATTTTGCGCTTGCCATCGTCCTCAACCATCGCTGCTCCAGTGCTAATCCCTACCCATCTTCTTCTTCATCCACTTGCATCCCCGTGCTTCTTTTCAATCTTTCACAGATCCAGCCGATCATTTATTTCGCCTATCCTCTTTATTTCCCTTAACAAATCCTCATCTTCACTTCATTTCACTTCATTTTCTCTGACACATGTTGTCATATTGGTTTCTCGGCCATCCTCAACCACCGCTGTCGTGGTGACCCTACCTATCACAATTCTCTCACTTGTAGCCGACCAGGTATGGAACCTATGGTTATTTGCAATCACAGATCCCCTTTCTATTTCATCCTCTTTGGTTTTCCTAACATATCCCCACATCTCCTGTATTTTTACTAAGGCTGATTGTCATTTCAATTTCTATTTAGTTGATTGTCTATTTCATTTATCCTCTTTGGCTTTATTTGCGATTTATTGCGATTTATTAAATCTTTAATTTTTCATGTTATACCTAAAAATCGAACTAGCACACTTTACAACGGTTTTGATACCTTTCACTGCAATTTTTGATTAACCTCTATGTTTCTCTTAACAAATCCTCATCTTCACTTCATTTTCATTGACGCACGTCGCCATTTTGGTTCCTCGCCCATCCTCAACCACCGCTATCGTGCTAACCCTACCCATCTCAATCTTCTCTCACTTGTAGCCGACCAGGTATGGAACCTATGGTTATTTGCAATCTTCCACAGATCCCCTTTCTATTTCATTTATCCTCTTTGATTTTCCTCACATATCCCCACATCTCTTGTGTTTTTACTAAGGTTGATTGTCAGTTGATTGTCTATTTCATTTATCCTCTTTGGCTTTCTTTGCGATTTATTAAATCTATAAGTTTTCATGTTATACTTAAAAATCAAATAACACACTTCACAATCGTTTTGATACCTTTCAGTGCAATTTTTGATTAAGACAACTAATCATTTTATACACTATCAGCTTCACCTAAAGTTCAAAATGGGGGAATGGACTACTCAGTAAGCAATTTAATTTTTTACTAAGTTTAGGGCTTGCATAATTAGTAATAGCTTGCTTATGTTGAATGAATCTTTGAAACTGATGCTTAGATGCATGTCAATACCCTAAACTGATGTTTAAAATTACAAATGTCTATTTTAGTTTCATTTTGGTTTTGAACTGTTGAAAGTATAGTTTATTAACTTTTCAAGCAGTCTTGTTAGGTCATTTTGGTCAACTGTTCAAATTGTTTAATTTGCAAGTTGAATTTTATTCCCCCAATTTGGTAGGGGACTACGTTGAGGTCATTAACAAGACTCCTTGAAAAGTTAATAAACTATACTTTCAACCGTTCAAAACCAAAATGAAACTAAAATAGACATTGGTATTTTACCTCGAGGAGCTTGCATGAAGAGGAGTTCGTCAGTAGGAGGAGAACCTATTGCGGTGAGGCACTGTGGAGGAGAAGCTCTGTCGATGGGTGAGTTGAGGCGGACCTCTGTGGAAGGGAGGTAGAGTTATACACACATCATTCGTTGGGCGGCAGTTGAAGCGGGATGAGACGACAGGAGGTGACAGTGGTGTGTGGGGAGGAGAAAGCAGGAGGTGACGGTATGTGCTGACGGGAATAGCTTTGGCCATCCTTTTGCCGTGCTTGCGGGGATAGCTTTCGGCAGGAGAGGCATTAACTCTGTGAAACAATTGTATATATATCTTTCTTATATAAATGAATATAGCTATCTTTGAGCAACCAATCTTTTTTCCACCGTCAGATTTACGCTTACTCTCTATTTGGCTTTATTCACAACAAGGAGTTGTCACTGTCCAGCTATTTATTTGGTCTAACAATTTTATTTAACAATTGTTTCACAGAGTTAATGCCTCTCCCGCTGAAAGCTATCCCCGCAAGCACGGCGAAAGGACGGCCAAAGCTATTCCCGTCAGCACTCAGCACATACCGTCACCTCCTGCTTTCTCCTCCCCGCACGCCACTGTCGCCTTCTGCCGTCTCATCCCGCTTCAACTGTCGCCCAACGAATGATGTGTGTATAACTCTACCTCCCTTCCACAGAGGTCCGCCTCAACTCCACCATCGACAGAGCTTCTCCTCCACAGTGCCTCGCCGCAATAGGTTCTCCTCCTACTGACAAACTCCTCTTCATGCAAGCCCCTCGAGGTAAAATACCAATGTCTATTTTAGTTTCATTTTGGTTTTGAACTGTTGAAAGTATAGTTTATTAACTTTTCAAGCAGTCTTGTAAGGTCATTTTGGTCAACTGTTCAAATTATTTAATTTGCAAGTTGAATTTTATTCCCCCAATTTGGTAGGGGATTACGTTGAGGTCATTAACAAGTGAAGTATTACTGATTTTATTCTCATTTATGATTCATTCTAATTCACGGGGCATACTTCTCTCTTCTGTTTTAAATTCTCTAACAAAAATTTATTGTCTATAAATTTGCTTTGAGGTATTAATCAATTGGTGGCTAAGCAGAGCATGATAGTCTCTGCTATAATTGCCCACGATAAATATTTCCCTCCACGACTAATGTCGCTCCCCATGACCAATGTCCCCCCTCCCCACGACCATTGTCGCCGCACACGGCCAGTGTTACCCCTCGGGACAAATGTCACTTCCCACTACATATGTCGCTCCCCACAACAAATGTCACCCCCATATCAAATGTCGCCCCTGCTACAAATGTCGCCCCTGCTACAAATGTCGCCCTCCACCCTAAACCCTAAACTCATGGAAGATTATAATATTAAGTCCTAAACGGAAGAGAAAGACTGTAGGAAAGTTCTAAACCTGCTCTCTAACTTTTTTAAATGCAACCAAGACAGACCGCATGAAGGCCAATAAAACCCTTCAACCCTAAAAACAACACTCAAGCTTTTATCCCACTATAGTGGGGTCAGCAATTAGAAAAGCAAAATATAATACAAAGAAATTAACAAAGTGAAATATAATACAAAGAAATAATGAAAGGACCATGAAATCTGAGCGCAACTATTGCAAACATTAGACATGTGTCAACCACTTCCAAAACAAATAGTTGGCTAAGGATTTTGAGCTTGACATTGAAAGGTATTCACATGTCATAATGCTGCATGAAAAAAGGTAAAGTGAAGAAGAGACTTTAGTTCTGTAGTTGTTGATGACCTAAATCGATCAAACGAGTGTGATTGATACAAATCACAAACAAGTATAAAATGCTTACAAGAGGAATATTATTTTGAACTGTTATATTTTGTCATATATTTCAAGGTTTGCCAAGATATGCCCAAAAGGCATTATTTTGAAATGCCCATTTTATAAATTTGTGAAGTATTAACATATGAAGCCGATACTGCCATTGTATGTGAAAAATCTTCGTACAATATTGACAAGTCTCACGTTTACTCCAAATAAAGTGATTTGGAAACTCAGTAGTAGACATTATTTGTGTAATAATATTATTCTTGTATTTCCATTATTTTGATGTTTGAGATTGTTCAATTCTCAACCAGTTGTTTTTCATGTCGCACCTAACTTATATTATATCTATTACTGTTTTTTCAGTCGAAGCCTCGTATACTTGAATTTATTCCAAACAAAGAGCGCAGGTATTTGAAAATATTCAATTGATTCAGAACTTGCACGTGGTATTTTGCTAAAATGTTCTTATGCAAGTCAAGGCTGCTAGTAATTTGCTTTGGATTTTGCCAAAAAAGTGTGGAATATGAAAATTTCATGGAGATTCTGTTTTTATAGCGGATAATTTGAACATAGCAATAGCAACCTATGTTGCACCGACACGGACACGGGACACGCGATACGACACGACACGACACGCGACTCGTCAATTCTCAAAAAATACCATATTTCGACACGCTGGGACACGTATATTAAATATTCATTTTTTATAATTATGAAAATCCTAAAACATTTAACAAAAAATTTAACAAATAACAAATATTTAAATAAGTAAAGTCATGTTTAAATATTACTCATCAAATATTCAAATGCAAAACTTAACAAATAATCAAAAATGATAGAACATTAACACATTATCATTATATATCATCAGTAAAAATAATGGATTCACATGCAAACTTTTTTCCCCACTTTCAATCTTCATTTTTCTAGAGAAAATATCTACGTCACTAGTAAATCCACTTTCACTACTTGAAATGCTAGAAAGGGGTAAAGACACTTTTAAGATAAATTACCGCCTGCCTCATCATGAGTAACTAACTTATGGACACGCGTGTCCGATTGAGCGGGACACGCGAGTCCCGCGTGTTGGATTTCCGACTCGAGTGTCAGATTTCCGACTCGAGTGTCGGATTTATGACTCGAATGTTGGAGAGTGTCGTAGAGTCGGACGAGTGTCGGACTCTCCGACACCGACACGCTAGGCATTTTGAAGTGTCGGAGCTTCATAGATAGCAATGTTGTTAAGATCTCGATTTAGATCGGACGATCTTACGATCTTACGAGTTTTACGGGGGAAACGAGTCACGAGTTAGGCTGGATCGGGATCCCTGCAAAATCGCCAGGATCGGCGTTTAAGATCGTAGGATCGTGCGATCCTACGATCATTTTCGATCCCAGCGTTTGCATCCCTATTTCCCGATCGGCATTCTAGGTCGTCCTGATTCCGTCTCTCCCGCAGCAGTCCTGATTCCGTCGCTCCCGCAGCATCCCGATTTCGTCGCTCCCGCAGCATCCCGATTCCGTCGCTCCCGCAGCATCCCGATTCCGTCGCTCCCACAGCATCCCGATTCCGTCGCTCCCGCAGCATCCCGATTCCGTCGCTCCCGCAACATTCTAGGTCATCCCTTCTTATTTCTTATTATTCCTCTGTGTCCAGATTTAGCAACAGGTGTCCAGATTTAGCAGCAGGTGTCCAGATTAATACATAATTCTCATGCTTTTGATTTAATTTTTATTAAAATACGATCTTGCGATCCGTGTCGATCCTACGTTTTACGATCTTAGGGATGCCTCCCGATCTTAGTTAAGATCTCGATCTTCACAACATTGATAGATAGCAACAGCTGACGATCAAATGGTGCAAGATGAAGACAATGGAGGAGTTGACCAAGGAGCATGTGTTGGTGAGCCAGGCTTTGGCGCCTTCAGTTACAAAAAAGACCCTATATTTGCGGCGAATGTCAGAGACCACTCACTCCAATGTCACCATAGTAACTTTGCATGATTATTTTTTCTAATGCTTGGGTGATAAAAAAGGGGTGGGTGATCTTGTGGCAATAGTGGTAATTTATGCGGACTATTTATTGTCTAGTCCGCTTTGCCCCATTTTCAGGCGTTGTATAGAAATTTAGGGCTTTTTTATGGGTTTTTGGCGGAATGCACCCCCGAAATACAGCGATTTGGCGGAATGCACCCCAAATCTTTAAATTTGGCGGAATGCACCCCCGAATTACATTAAGCTTGGCGGAATGCACCCCAGGCAAAAAAATCAAGGGCAATTTTGTCCGAAAATTACTTAGGTTCACTGTTTTGGCAGAATGCACCCCCGAATTACATAAATATTGGCGGAATGCACCCCCAAATAACATTAAGCTTGGCGGAATGCACCCCAGGCAAAAAAACCAAGGGCAATTTTGTCCGAAAATTACTTAGGTTCACTGTTTTGGCCGAATGCATCCCCGAATTACATAAATATTGGCGGAATGCACCCCAGGAAATATAATAGACCACATCAAAGTGAGTCCTGTTAATGGTTTTACTGTAAAGCCTCTTGAAATATGAAATATCCATTAACAGGACTCTTAACAGGACAACACAAGGCAATGCACACCCGAACAGAACTCATCTATATGTTGAATCCTTCCTTTACTGTTATGGTATCCATGAAAAAATGAACAGAACTCATCTATATTACACATTATATTACAGAACTCATCTATATTACACATTATATTACAGAACTCATCTATATTACACATCATATTACAGAACTCATCATATTACACATCATATTACAGAACTCATCATATTACATATCTAATAGAACTCATCTAAGAAATATGACTAATCATTTTTATTGAAATAAAATCATATTTCATGAACAATTATGTGTCCACTCTGTTTCTTATGAATCAGCAAATATACAGCAGAGTCCAAATATACAGGAATTCAGACTATGTTTCACATACACGGATGATTTATAGTTTTACTGAGTCCAAATATGAGTAAATTCATAGCAAATATACAGCAGAGTCGATAAGAAGAGCTTAGCAGTAGGTCAAAAATCAAAGAAACAACACATCATTCATATGTATGATACACAGAACAAGACCCATAAGCATAAAAGTAACGTTAATCCTCCAAAACATAGCATCAAAATTACATTCATCGTCCAAAACATAGCATCAAAATTATATAATTAAAATAAAGATCTTTCATGCTTGTGCTTCTCCCTTGACGGTTGGTTCTCGAATCAAGATTTCCTACGCACCTACAAGGCAATGCAAGAGAAATAAGTTGTAAGCTTTTAAATAATTTAAATTGCAAGCTTAAAAAAAGAAGAAGTAATGTGTACCGGAAGTTTTGATTTTTTAAGTCCCGATGATTGCGTTGATGCTTGTGTGTTGGTACATCCTTTCTTGTTATGCCCTCTTTCTCCGCAATTCGAACATGTATATTTTAAACCATGTCTTTTGATTCCATACTTCTCGTTCTCTAATTCTTCGGCCTCCTTTCTTCGAGCATTTTTTGATGGCCTTCCAGGTTTTTTATGTATATTGGACCATGGCATAATCGGATTCAAATTGGCTAAAGACCATTCCTTTTGTGAATTGATAGGATTTAATAAATGTTCATAAGCTATTATGAACATCTCCCTTTTGTACCAAATTCCCACATAGTCTTCAACGTTTTCTCTACGATAAAAGATACACGATGTTGCATGAACACATGGAATGTCTGTGAGATCCCACTTTCTACAACTACTACTTCGTATACCTAAATCCACCGTCCATTTATCTCCATTCCATCCTTGAACTTCAAATTTGTTATGGTCATTCCATACTAAAATATAGTTGTGTGAGTTCTTATTGTTCTCCACTATCCTTTGTATTGAAGGACAAACCTCTTCACTGAATTTCAACACATTGTCCCTTTGGTGGGGAGTCTCTTCATGAGGATTACTCTTATTGTCTCTAACATTGATATTATGGGCTTTTCTCGAGCCTTCAAGATAACCTTGTTAAAACTTTCGCAGAAGTTATTAAGCAACAAATCACACTTCGGCCAAACACTGAAATGAGATCGTGCCCAATGTCTTTCATTTATTTCTCTAACCCAGTCATAAGCCTTCTTATCACATGTCTTCAACTTTTCCATCTCAACATTAAAATCAATTATCCTTGTCGCGGATGCAGCTCGCCATAACAGATCTTTTAGTTGCAAGCCTCTAAACTTTTGCCTAAAATTGTTGTACATATGTCTTACGCAAAACCGGTGTTCCGCATTGGGTAATAAATTTTCAATAGCTTTAATCAAACCTTTTTGCTTATCAGAAATGACAGTTCACATATGACTGTTCTCAATGCACAAGTCTTCCATAAGGAGGCTAACAAACCATTCCCAAGTTTTTGTATTCTCCCTCAAGACATAAGCATACGCAATAGGAAACATATTATTATTACCGTCAATGCCTACTGCACATAATAGTACTCCATCGGTTGTTGTCTTTATATGAGTGCCATCCAAACCAATAATCAGCCTGCATCCTGCCATGAAACCCTTCTTCAATGCACCCCCAACAGATGTAAAGCCTCTTGAAAATGCAAGTTTGAGAGGCTACATCGTGCCTATATTTTATTTTTATTGTAGTGTCCGGATTTGTTCTGTAAATCTCCTCACAGTAATCCCAAAGCTTGACATATTGCTCCATTTCGGTGTCATTAATTACTTTGGAAGCCTGTTGCTTTATTCTATACATTTTCCAAATACTTAACGATGTTTTGTTCTCCATCTGCATTACCTCTTGCATTGAACTAGCAGGCCATTCTGGGTTGCTCCTGATGTGGTGCTCATATTTTTGTGCAAGAAATTTTGCCTTGCATTGTTGAGAATTTGCAGCCCTGTAGCAGGTCTTCCCTGTTTTGTTCTCCACAACCACATGTAATTTGAATTTTATCGCTACAATTTTTGGTAAATTTGATAGGTCTTCCCTGTTTGGTAGCATACAGTCTGACAGCCTCCCGAAAATCCGAAGCGGAGTTGAAACACAACCCAACATCAAACTCAAAATCCGAATCATTAGCGTCTCCTTGAAAAACTCTAATTTTTGAATCATTAGCAACCCCTTATAGGCGCGGGGTGCGGATTGTGTGTCCCGTCTGGGGGGGAGGAGGGGGGGGGACTGTGAGTATCTGCCAAGGGGACGTCCATGTGAGGATCAAGAGCGATCCAAAAGCCCCCCGAGAGTGTTCTTTGAATGCGGTGAGCACAATTAGTTGAATGGAGAAGGCAGAGGAGTTAGAACAGGTCTTGGAAGAAAGGGCCAAGCTGGAAGTTGCAGAGGTGGAAGTAGTGACTGAGGGCGGGATGCACGCGATGCTGAAGATAGGAGGGTCTCTGAAGGTCGAAGAGAAGGTGGAGATGGTGGCATGCTTGTTGAATAACATTGGCCGAGCCCACCAAGGAGGAGGTAAAGAAGTTGCTGGAGGCAGAAATTGTATCAGAGATCCAGTACCCGGGCTGAGTTTCCAATATCGTGATAGTGAAGATAACCACTGAGAGCTGGAGGATGTGTTGATTTCTCTTTGCTTAATAAAACCTGCCCAAATGATTGTTATCCCTTGCCTCGAATCAACACACTGATTGACTCAACCATCGGTTTTTTGCAATGAGTTTTCTTGATGCTTTTCAGGATACTACCAGATCCGAATATATCCTCCTGATCGTCTTGACTTCTCCTTCATCACGAATGATGACTGCTACAACTACCAATGATGCCCTTCCGGTTGATGATTGCGGGAGCGACTTACCAATGGATGTTGAATTGGGTCTTCAGGGAGCAAAAGAGATGGAACCTGGAGATGTACGTCGATTATCTCTTGATCAAGAGAAAGACCATCCAAGTGCACACCGAAGATTTGATGGAGACGTTCACGACGCTTCAATAATTCAGGATGAGTCTTAATTCGACGAAGTGGGTGCTCGGGGCAGGTAGAAGGAAGTTTCTATGATGCGTAAGCCAGGTCAAAGTTAATGATCAATTCAAAACCAGCAAGCAGCGCATTGGACTATAGGAGCATTTTTTGCTAGATGCAAGCATCGGGGATACTGGCCAAGTAGGGGAGCATCACCAAGATGGAGAGCATCAACAATCTAGGCGAGTATCATCCGCGTTACTCGCACAGTTGGAGATTATCCGCACCATCTCGCCAGACGTTTGCGAGCTCCTTCAATAGTCGCCCGATTACAAGTTGCTAAACACTTGGTCCAGAGAGGCAACCTCACAGGGGTTGAGTATTCTCGCCTACATACCCCCAAGGTTTGTCTATAAATAAGACCACAGGGGGTACCAGGAATGACATCTTGAATTCCTGACCCCCTATTCAGAGATTACAACTCTCTAAGTGGTGCCTTCCTCATACCTTAATCAACCATTTTGGTTGTTGAAGGAAAGTTTTTTTCAAACTCCTGGGTATGTGGTGGGAGCTCCTTGCTGTAGCGCCTGGGGTCCTTTAGTAGTGTCTCTCTCTTCTTTGCAACCCCTTGTAACCTCGAACTGCACTTAAACCCGAATATTTTTAGTAGGGATTTTTCCGGTTTCAACATATACTATGAAATACAGTTGTATAATTAGACTTGATATCAATTATAGTATGAAATACACTTAGAATTATGCCAGAACAATCAAAACCAACCTGCTATTGGAATAAACTAAAATTTGATTAACTGAACTACATATCCAATATATGCGTAGTTTCATAAAAAAATTTTGATTTGGGTTGAGATGAGTACTCATTTTTTGTGCAAGAGTAAAATAAATCAAGATTTATCTTGAAGGAAAAATAAAGAAATTCAAGTTAGGCACAAACCAACTAGAAAAAAGTTTTGATGGCAAAGAGCTCTCTGATCACTAAATCAATTATTGCATGCTGTAAATTTTTGCATGTTATAAATTTTTTTGCATTTAATCTAATATTTCACTTGATTAGAGGAGAACTCTCTGATCACTAAATCAATTATTGCATGTTGTAAATTTTTTTTATGTTGTAATCATTGCATGGGTTTTATTTTCCTAAATGACAGCCAGCATGCTGTGAAGGTGTTTAGGAAGATGAAGGGCTATGGCCGACGATATCTTCCTTCGGGACAAACATTGTCATCAACCTCTTTGAATGCTATTGGTTGTGATTTCTGAGGCGCTGCTCGATATTCGGGACTGTTGGCCGACTTCGCAGGTTCTTTCTTTGAGTTTTTTTTTTTTTTTGATATAAATGATTCTGAAACAAACATGACACGACCAATTTTAGAAGCACACGGCCAGAAAAAAACATGTTTTTTTAGTTTCAAATAGAGACATTGCAGGATGAAATCAAGCTGGAGGGAGGGAGGCAGGGATTTAAACGCCAATTTTTCCTCCATTTCACATGACACGACGGGAGCAGATGCGGCAAACGCGGCCCGCCGCTGCCCATTTATTTTACCGCTGTGCGGCGGATGGATATATAATCGAACAAAATCTCTTTAGAATAGGCGGGGGATGTCTTTCTATTTCACATTGCGGCTCATTGTGCTATATTTTGATGTGCAAGGATCGCTGCTTCACGGCGGAACAGTCAATCTTTTTTATTTGCTACTTTTGGCATTAACATTGTGTATTGAAAGGCCATCTTGCAACAATTTTTGCAACCAATATTTTGAAGAGCGCCCGCCGAAAATTCCGTTTTGCTGAAACAAGAGAGGTGCCCGTTGACAATTTTTTTGATGAAATAATGTTTATAAAGGTTGCATTGTCTGACACCGTTCTATTGTTTTAACATATAGTCAAAGTATGTAAAATAAACAAATTACTGTGGATGGTTCATATTTGTTTTTTTGAAGTAACAAATTTAGTTTTTTAAAAATAAATTGAATTGATTTATGAATTAAATGGAATCAAAATGAAAGCGGATAGCTCAAGTGAGTGAGGAACAGGCAGAAAGTGGCCCCAAGTTAGGGTAATAACCACGAAAAAAGGGCGATATATAGGCCCGGAAACGGGCGATATATAGGCCCGGAAACGGGCGAAATAGCGGCCAAAAAAGTCGGCCCATCATGGGCGAAAAATCGGCGCATTAGGCGAAAAATCGGCCCATTCAAACGAAAATCGGGGATGTTCGAAAATCGGCGATGATGTTCGAAAATCGGTGATGATGTTCGAAAATCGGCCCATTTCGGCAAAAGATCGGCCCATTTCGGCGAAAAATCGGCCCATTTCGGCGAAAAATCGGCCCATTTGGGCGAAAAATCGGCCCATTTCGGCGAAAAAATCGGCTCATTTCGGCGAAAAATCGGCCCATTTTGGCGAAAGTCGGTCAAAATGAGCGCAAGATCGGCCCATTTAGGCGAAAAATCGGCCCATTTGCCGAAAAATCGGCCCATTTGGCCAACAAATCGGCCCATTTTGGAAAAATCGGCCCATTTGGTCAAAAAATCGTCCCATTTGGTCACAAAATCGGCCCATTTGGTCAAAAAATCGGCCCATTTGGTCAAAAAATCGGCCCATTCGGGCAAAAAATCGGCCCATTCGGGCAAAAAATCGGCCCATTTGGGCCAAAATCGTCCTTTTCTGCAAAAAAATCGGCCCATTTGTGCAAAAAAATCGGCCCATTAAATCGGCGATGATGACCGAAAATCGCCCGTCAAAATGAGCGCAAGATCGGCCCATTTAGGAGAAAAATCGGCCCATTTAGGCGAAAATACGGACCATTCGGTCAAAAAATCGGCCCATTTGGGGTCAAAAAATCGGCCTCGTTTGGGCAAAAAATCGGCCCATTTGGGCAAAAAATCGGCCATTTGGGCCAAGATCGGCCCATTTCTGCAAAAAATCGGCCCATTTCTGCAAAAAATCGGCCCATTTCTGCAAAAAATCGGCCCATTTCTGCAAAAAATCGGCCCATTTCTGCAAAAAAGTCGGCCATTTCTGCAAAAAAATCGGCCATTTCTGCAAAAAAATCGGCCCATTAAAACGAAAATCAGCGATGATGTTCGAAAATCGGCCCAATGGGCGCAAAATCGGCCCATAATGGGCGAAATAGCAGCCCATAGACAGCCAAAAGTAGGCTCAAGTGCAACCCAAAGTGACTGCTTAGTGTTTGGACCGCATGTCGCATTTCGACCGCTTTTTGGGTTGCATTTCGCCAACATTTTGTCCGCGCTTTAAATCCGTTTTGGACAGCGCTTCACTTTTACATGGGCTGCCCATGGCCATTTTCTGGCAGCGAGTTCCACACTTAGGCCTGGGGCACATTTGGCTTCATTTGGGCTGCATTTTGCCGGTCGCACGTGTTTCACCCTATTTGGGCCATGTTTGGACAACTTTTCAGCACCGTTTAAAATCCAGATTCTAATTTTAATTAAATAATAAACATTGCACAAACAATAATGAGATTTCAAAACATGGATTAAAAATAGGATGAATATTTGTTTCTAACTAGAGATTAAAAATAGGATGATATAATATTTATTAATATCACCTCAAGCCGCTCAATTTCAGAGTTGATGCATAATATTCTAATTAGTATAATAGAATATTCTAATTTGACATTATTTATTCTAACTATAAATATTTTTCCCCTAACAACACATTCTCTTCACAACAATTGGTTGGGCCACAGAAAATATAAGCATCTAAAATGGTGTGAATCTGATGAAGCAATACAGCAATTGTTGCACATCAAGCAATAATTTCATAATAAAACTTACTAGCCTTCAAAATTAAGCTCTAATTGGGCAATGAAATCCCCAAATTTCATGTTGTTGGTTTCCTTGCAAATGTCTCATAAAAAACAAAGATAAAGTCAAAGAAACTACAATAAAATCAAACACAAATTTAGTGTTAGTCATGAATATTAATTAACAAAGAGGTTCACAGACAATGAATAAAAGATGTAAATGAGATTATAAGAATAAAATTGGATATATTATGCAAAAGTATTAACACGTTTTGTGCTTTCACATGCTTCTTGTATCATATTTTTTCCATATTTATTTTTTATTCTATGTTGGATTGCCATGAATGAATGATATGGAGAGAAAAATAATATACAAAATTGACATCCAACCTATGGCAAGTCAAAGGAGGAGAGCATTCATAGGCGCAGGCATCACCTATTTGAAGATTGCACCAAAAGATGCAATTTGGACACGTTATCCATTTATTAAAAACAACAAATCCTTGAATGTTATGCAATCCATTAACGACTGCACCAAAAAGACGTTGAACACAGCAAAATATAGAACAGTTAAATACCTATGATTGTCAGGCTTCTCCAAGAAGAACTGGCAGTTTGGAGACAGAGGGGAGAGGAGAGAAGAAGAGGGGAAGAGAGAATAGGGTTAGATTTTGTGAATATAAGATAGATATGAGAAGAGCTTACCTGGATGTTAGGAAGTTCTTAAGTGGTACCAAGGAAAGTATCGTGACACCACTCATTACCTGGCTTCTCTTCGTAAACTCCATGTTTGTGCTTGCCGCATATCTCAGAAGACCAGTCACCTGCGATCGAAATCTTTGTGAACGGGGATTGGCATGAAGGATGGAAATGCTTAATTATGATGACCCCCAACATTGTTGTGCAATGGGCTCCAAAAGGGAGATCACTGCAAAGAAAGGACAAATGCTCGTCGGCTTGGGCACAAATACTTATGCTTTCTTTGCGATTTATTAAATCTATAAGTTTTCATGTTATATTTAAAAATCAAATAGCACACTTCATAACCGTTTTGATACATTTCAGTGCAATTTTTGATTAAGACAACTAATCATTTTATACACCATCAGCTTCACCTAAAGTTCAAAATGGGGGAATGGACTACTCAGTAAGCAATTTAATTTTTTACTAAGTTTAGGGCTTACATAATTAGTAATAGCTTGCTTATGTTGAATGAATCTTTGAAACTGATGCTTAGATGTATGTCAATACCCTAAACTGATGTTTAAAATTACAAATGTCTATTTTAGTTTCATTTTGATTTTGAACTGTTGAAAGTATAGTTTATTAACTTTTCAAGCAGTCTTGTTAGGTCATTTTGGTCAACTGTTCAAATTATTTAATTTGCAAGTTGAATTTTATTCCCCCAATTTGGTAGGGACTATGTTGAGGTCATTAACAAGACTGCTTGAAAAGTTAATAAACTATACATTCAACAGTTCCAAACAAAAATGAAACTAAAATAGACATTGGTATTTTACCGAGGAGCTTGCATGAAGAGGAGTTCGTTAAGAGAAAATGAAGTGAAGATGAGGATTTTACCTCGAAGAGCTTTGTTCTCATTTATGGTCCCCATCTTCATTTTTTCCCCAGCTGAAACATTTCTACTCTCAACGTTGCTTCAGTTGTTTCCTACCTAAAGCTGATTCAGCTTCAACTCCTCTCAGCGCATACCTCCTGGCAGATCTAAGAATAACATGAACTCATAGGTGAGTCTAATATCTGTTAAGCATCACATATCTAATTGGTCCTTCCGTTCTTTATATCTGCCCGATTCTTCTCTTTATTTCTTAGTAATAATTGTGATTTTATCAAATACCACATTAACTAGATCCTTCTGTTCTTCAAATCTTATTGGCTGTAGGTCTAGATTTTATAGAGAAATATCAAAATTCATTTGATTTACTCATTCTGTAGGGGTCCAATTTTTGTTGTTTGCTCATTCTGCTGGTCTTATTTTTCATACATTTTTCAATTTTTGTTGTTCACAAAGAAATATCCTCTTTAGGAATAGTAGTTGTCCACTATGTTCGCCAAGTTTTTTTCTGCTTGAATTCTTAAATTTGGGCTTATTTTCAAATATTTTTAAATTTATGTTGTTCACTGAGAAATATCCTCTTTAGGAATAGATGTTGCCCACTAAGTTTGCCAAGTTTTTCTTCTGCTTGAATTTTTAAATTTGGGCTTATCTTTCATACATTTTTCAATTTCTATTGTTCACTGAGAAATATCGTCTTTAGGAATAGATGTTGCTTCACTAAGTTTGCTCAATTATTTTTCTGCTTGAATTTTTAAATTTGATTTGTGCATGAAGAGTTGTACTTTTTCTGGGCTTCTCTTGGTCATACATTTCTCACACATTTTTGGTCATACAAAAATATTTGGTGTTAGGCTTGGTCGTACATTTCTCATACGTTGTAACTCATTATGGATCAATAATCTGTGCATAATACACTCCATGTACTTGGTTCATTTGACATCCCTTTTGTAGAAATTTATATAAATAAAGATATATGTGTGTGTATGTCTGAGGGTATGTCTTAGGTTTCCCGCTATAAATAGAGAGAATCTTGCGTAGGGAACAACGAAGAAAGTAAAATATGCAGTGTATTGTGATAGAGATGTCATAATAATCATTTAGATGTAATAATAATCATTGATTTTTAATTTTATTTATGATGTCTCCGTAATAGATGTGATTGTTCATATGATTGGTCAATCATCCATTGGGTTCTATATGTTTTCATCATTTATTTCATCATTTAATTATGTTTGTCATCCTATTTCCCATTGGTTTAATTCACTTATCAGTTTGAGACTGAAAATCAATTTTTTCAAAATTTAAACATAAAACTCTCAATAATTGATGTGAATGTTCAAAGGTTTGATGTTATTTTTGGTTAGATGATTTTGTATGTCTATGTGTATGTCTTAGGTTAGATGATTTAAACATCAAACCCTGCGTAATCTATTTATTATTATTTTTTACTTTAATAATTAATAAATTTAATAAAAATTAGAATACTTTTAAATTTTAAGCGAGTGAAGCCCGCCGGAGGCGGGGGAAGCCCGCCAAAGGCGGGGGAAGCCCGCCGGAGGCGGGGGAAGCCCGCCGGAGGCGGGGGAAGCCCGCCGGAGGCGGGGGAAGCCCGCCGGAGGCGGGGGAAGCCCGCCGGAGGCGGGGGAAGCCCGCCGGAGGCGGGGGAAGCCCGCCGGAGGCGGGGGAAGCCCGCCGGAGGCGGGGGAAGCCCGCCGGAGGCGGGGGAAGCCCGCCGGAGGCGGGGGAAGCCCGCCGGAGGCGGGGGAAGCCCGCCGGAGGCGGGGGAAGCCCGGCGGTGGCGGGCTTCCCGTAGCGCTGCATCGAGAATGTGCGAAACCCGCTTGGTTGCGTGCGAAGCCCGCAGTGATGCATCGAGAACGTGCAAAGCCCGTTCGAAGATGCTAGTATATATATACCATATATATTTGAGAGCACACCAATCAGTCCCCCTAAACCGTTTGATCAAAGAGCATCTTTTATCTCAATCATTGGATGGAGAGAGAGAGAGAAAGTTTGAGGAGATATGGAGGAGAGAGGAAAAGAGAATTATACTAGGCCTCTTAAAGCTAGGGAGGGGGAGAGAGAGAGTCGGCGATGTAGGCCGGAGAGAGAGGGAGATAGATGGCAGGAGAGAGAGAGGAAGAAGGGGAGAGAGGGTGGTGGGTCCCGCTTAAAGTATAAAGAGAAAAAAAGAGAGGGGGGTGAGGTGACATTTAACATTTAATGAGAGAGAAGGCGAGAAGGTCCTGCTTAAAGTATAAAGAAAGAGAAAAGGAAAGAGAGAGGGAGGTGAGGTGACATTTAACATTTAATGAGAGAGAAGGTGAGAAGGTCCTCCTTAAAGTATAAAGAAAGAAAAAAGGAAAGAGAGAGGGAGGTGAGGTGACATTTAACATTTAATGAGAGAGAGAGGGTGAGAGACGATGAGGGTGATAAGGTGATAGAGAGAGGGAGGAAGGGAGAGAGAGAGAAAGCGGGAGAGAGGGAGAGAGAGAGAGAGTTGGAGGGATAGGGAGAGAGGGAGGAAGGGGGAGAGAGAAAGCGGGAGAGGGAGAGAGAGTTGGAGGGATAGGGAGAGAGAGGGGAGAGAAAGGTTATATTTTTACATAAAAATGTACATTTTTAAAATTAAAAAAATCGTGATATTGATTAATATATTTTTACGATCATTTAAAGTACTCATATGTATATGTTGATCAAAGGCGGGCGCAGTCCGCAGCAACACATCAAAAACGGGCGAAGCCTGTTCGAATGTGGGAGCATCCCGCATTGATGCATCGAAAACGGGTGAAGTCTGGAAATTGTACACTCGCGCTAAAACAGGGCGTTTTAGCGCGAGTTTACAGCCTTCCGATTAAATCACGGATTACCGCTGATTTAATTAAATTCGCAGCAGCGATCCAGTGAGTTAATTTAATTTGTTGTCGCGATGGAATTTCCTAGCCCAAACGACTATGCTGCCTCGATTTAATTTCCCAGCCTCGGTGACTTTGCTACCACGATTTAATTTCTTAGCCCCGACGACTCACTTCCCATCCCCGGCAACTCATTTCCCATCCCTGGCGACTCCTTTCCCATCCCCGGCGACTCCTTTCCCATCCCCGACGACTCCTTTCCAAGCCCCGACGCCGGCATATGTGGGCACGCGGGGCGAGGCGGGGTCGGTAGTGTCGATGCCATAGAAAGTCAGTTTGGTGCGGCAGCGGTTATGGAAAAAGGCATCACTTCCATACATGATGAAGATGATCAATACCGGCACCACTGCTAGCTCAAATAGTGAAAGGATCACTGTGATTGGTGATCAAATTTCTGCTATTATGGATGAACAGAAAATCTGAGATGGCTCACTGCAGCAATGGAGGATATCATATCAGTAACATTATTAAAAAATAGCATAGCCCTCAACACATTCATAACCCTAAGGCGGGAGGAAGGAGTCGAAACCCTAAGGCAGACCAGAAACTATGGAAATTGAAGATAAAGGACAAAACTGGAGGAGTTCCCTGCGTCGACATTGGAGGAGATTTCGGCGGAGCGTGATACTGCGTCGCCGTTGGAGAATGTTTCTACGGAAACTATGTTTAGTCAGCGTGTGTTAGAAGAGTTATGTTTCGGCAGAGGGATGAATATTGTGGATTGTTTGAGACCACGTGATCCGCCGGATCGGACGAATAATAGCTCGCGCTATTATATCATAAATAGCTCATGCTATTTATATATAAATCTTATATATATATACACACACACACTAACATCGAACAGGCTTCGCCCGTTCTCGATTCTACGCTGCGGGCTCCACCCGCAAGCACATTAGGCGGGGCGGCGACATTGGGAGGGGGCAACGTCATTCAGCGGGGACAACGACAATTGGTAGGGACGCGCCATTTTATACTTTTGAAAAATAAATATGACAGTTTTGCATGCATCATGCACCAGCATTCGAGCGGGCGTGCGTGCACTATTGCCCTTGCTCGATGCTCCCCGTACGAACCGGTTCTGGCCGTCCTAGGGTTGCCTTGAATGTGCACGGGCTTTGCCTGTTCGCACCCAAAGTGGAATTGGTCGGGTTTTGCATACATCACCGACTTGAATTAACAGTGTGACGGGTTTGGTTTATAAACGGGTTTAGATTGACTCCATAGGGCTATGACAATATTTAATATTTTGATGAAATTTCTAATTCAATTATGCATTGAGTTAGTGCGGCTGGGTGTATTCAATGATAGAAGAAATCAGTCAAAATCATAATTAATATCTGAAAACTAAATTAAAATCCAACTGAGAATTTCACATATTCAAGTATTCAACAGAGAGAATTGATAGTAAAAAATTAAAAAAATATAAGAAAGGGAAAAGAGATTACCTGGAATCAGCATGATGAAGAAATTCAAGGCTGAGACAACTCTCATATCTGGCTTGAAATTCCAATTATTTTCAAGAAATTATAAAAGATAAACAAAATCACAAAATGTAAAAAATCACAAATTAAGCCGGCTTTTATTTCCATTAAACATGTAAAAGTCTAACACTAATAAATAGATGGAAAAATGAATAGCACTAACTTCTAACACTAAAGTTAAACATTCAACAATTTTCAAGAAATTCCCTGGAGGCTTTAATTTAGATGTTTGTCAGTTGAAAATCCTTCAATCTCAACTTACTTTCCATCACTTCATTCAATTTGAAGTATGCATAGAGATGTGGAACAACTAAGAGAGACATTCTTTTGAACTCACCTAATAACTCCAAAATGACTTCTTGTATTCCTTCTCCAAATAGCACGCTCGACCGCTCAGCGGACTAAGACGGTATCCGTTTAAAAATGTTGTAGTCGGTTAAATATAAAGAGCTCATTAAGTTGCAATCAGTTAAACAATGTTACAATCAATTTAAAAATTGGATAAACAATTTCAGAAAATTTGTTTTGCATGTTGATTACCGTATGGATTAACCTTCAAAGCTTTCATATAGTTGATATCTCGCCAAGCATGCCCATTTGCTGCAAAAAGAGATCACAACAGAGATATCATCAACAATGAACAACTTGAAGCAGATAACACTACAGAGAACACAACAGATATATCACCAACTGTAAACAATTTGCACAAAGATTAGGTTTGAGAAGGAAGAGATGGAGGACTGACCATCTGGCATTGTCATTATAGTTGTTTGCAATATTTGAAGGACAGACAATCATCTTCAAAGACCAGGTATTAACAAAAGATCGAGTCCCGCCCATATATGTTAATCCCCACAGCATTCAAGTCAATCATACATAGCTTGCATCAGTCGGCCTCCCATCAAATACTTTTCAGATCATAATATTCATCCTACAACATTGGATTTGTGAGCAGAGAAATAAATATGTTAAAAATTAACGGTAACGGCATGGGTAGCTGTAAAAATGGCATTGAAGACTGCAATTACTATGGTGTAACATTATAGTAATTGTAAAACTATATTAATACACAAATATGGCTCAATAAAAGGTAGTTGATGGCGCAACAGGGACAAACTTGATCCATATAAAACTTAGTAAATCAGATACAGGAACATGCATGGATGAAAAAAAATTTGATGAATAGTTCAGCATATTAGTTCTTAAGACTATATTCCACCGGGCCCACGTTCATTAGAAACTTGAAAATTACTTCTGAAGATGGAAATCATGGCATCTTAAGAGAATGAGATTCCGAAACCCTTCAGAATATTTTTTCTATTTTAGCAACATTAAACTGGAACTGTAAATGTAGAAGAAAGGGAAAGGAGATTACCTGAAATCAGCATGATGAAGAAATTCAAGGCTGAGACAACTCTCATATCTGGCTTGAAATTCCAATTATTTTCCTTTAATTCTCTCGTAAGTGGGGACCATGATTGTTTTGTTCTTATAATTATTTTCCAATCATCACAATGGAGATGGCACTTCAATGAGAGGATCTAGTTGAGAGAGTAAATGAAAAAGATAAACAAATTCACAAAATGTAAAAAATCACAAATTAAGCCAGCTTTCATTTCAATTAAACATGTAAAAATCTAACACTAATAAATAGATGGAGAAATGAATAGCACTAACTTCTAACACTAAAGTTAAACATTCAATAATTTTCAAGAAATTCACTGGAGGCTTTAATTTAGATGTTTGTCAGTTGAAAATCCTTGAATCTCAACTTACTTTCCATCACTTCAATCCATTTGAAGTAGCATGGAGATGTGGAACAACTAAGAGAGACATTCTTTCGAACTCACCTAATAACTCCAAAATGACTTCTTGTATTCCTTCTCAAAATAGCACGCTCGACCGCTTAGTGGACTAAGACGGTATCAATTTAAAAATGTTGTAATCAATTAAATATAAAGAGCTCATTAAGTTGCAGTCAGTTACACATGTTACAATCAATTTAAAATTTGGAGAAACAATTTCAGAAAATTTGTTTTGCATGTTGATTACCGTATGGATTAGCCTTCAAAGCTTTCATACAGTTGGTATCTTGCCAAGCATGCCCATTTGCTGCAAAAAGAGATCACAACAAAGATATCAGCAATAATGAACAACTTGAAGCAGATAACACTACAAAAAACACAACAGATATATCACCAACGGTATACAATTTGCACAAAGATTAGGTTTGAGAAGGAAGAGATGGAGGTCTGACCATCTGCCATTGTCATTATAGCTATTTGCAATATTTGAAGGACTGACAATCATCTTCAAAGACCAGGTATTACCAAAAGATCGAGTCCCACCCATATATGTTAATCCCCACAGCATTCAAGTCAATCATACATAGCTTGCATCAGTCGACCTCCCATCAAATAATTTTCAGGTCAAAATATTCATCCTGCAACATTGGATTTGTGAGCAGAGCAATAAAAATGTTAAAAATTAACGGTGATGGCATGTGTAGCTGTAAAAATGGCATTGAAGACTGCAATTATTATGGTATAACATTATAGTAATTGTAAAACTATATTAATATGCAAATACGGCTCAATAATAGGTAGTGGATGGCGTAGCAGGGAAGAACATGCATGGATGAAAAAGTTTTTGATGAATAATCCATCATAAGACCATATTCCATCGGGCCCACGTTCATTAGAAACTTGAAAATTACTTCTGAAGATGGAAATCATTTTGGTGGCAATCATGGCATCTTAAGAGAATGAGAATTCGAACCCCTTCAAAATATTTTTTCTATTTTCGCACAATTAAACTGGAACTGTAAATGTAGTCAGCTGCATAAGCATAAAACTATCCCAAGTTGTGTGTTCGGGTAACATGTGTTCGGGCAAATCTGATATTATGAGTTTGGAAGTCCTAAGTTCCAGGATTAAAGTCGGAGGAGGAGCCGAATATCCCTTGCCTAGGATAAAATTAATGGAATGCAAAGCCATGTGAGGAGGATAAGCCTCACTTGAGAAATAGTTTTAGGTAGCTCGAAGGGGAAGGAGCCGCTCCCAGATTAAACACCGCCGTTGAGAAAACTTGGGGAGGATGTCATATCTGGGCGTGTATGAGAGAATGACAGAAAGATAGAGAAATAATTTTTTTTTAACCTACATCTAAAGAAGAAGAAATCAGGGGAGAAAAGCGAGCACCTGCGAAATACATAAAACACTTAGGTGTTAGGCATCAATGCTGCATCGACCTGGGACTTGGAGGAAGGGCTTCGTTTACAGGGTGGGTGTCGGCAGGGACCTTGGGAGAGGGAGATGATTTCAAGCGAGAACCACGACGTCGGGGAGGTCTTCAGACGAGGGGTTTGTGGAGGCTTCAGGTGAGTAGCAGAGCAACAACGAGGATTCAGAAGAAGATTTTGTGAAGGTTTCGGGTTTGGGGGAAGCGAGCACCGCGAAAGCACGGGAAGGAGTTGGAGGCACGGGAGGGGTTGTGAATAGGAAAGTGTGGAGAGGAGACGTATATTTGAGAGCAGGAAATACAACGAAATACAACGGGGATAATGTTTTTTGAGAAGATACAATGACTGAAATTGGAAGTTCGGTGTGCTTCCAAGATATCTATATTAACTTATAAAAAAGAGTTATATATATACATATGAGAAGCTCCGCACAAGCTTCGCTCGTGCTCGCTGACTCTTAACGGGTTGCGCCCGTATCCGAGCAGTACCCGAGGCGGGCGAAGCCCGCAGCCGCAATCCGGGTACTGTGGCGCGGGGCACGGGGGGCCATTGCACTGTCAAATACTTGTTTAATTGAGTGCAACACGGGGCTCCGCACCTACGACCAACTGCGACAGTATTCAGACTGTGACAGTAACCCTATCACGACAGGCACGGGGCTCCTCCCCTATCCAAGACGACATTTGTCATGGGGGCGACAGTTATTGTGGGGGCAACATTTGTCGTGGGTTGCAAAACTGGCCGTGGGCGGCGACATTTGTCGTGAGTGGCGACATTTTTCATTGAAGCAATTTATTTCGTGTGGGGGGACGATATTTATCGCGGGCGGCGATATTGGTCCCACATGTCACCGCCTCTGACAAATGTCCCACATTATAGATTCCAAGGTTTTAATGGGCAGAATCATATCTTAATAAATTAAAATGCAGAATCTCAACATAGAAATTCATGTTCAGCATGATGTTATACTATCGAATACACTTCAAATTAGACAGGAAAAATCAACCCGTTATTGATACGGCTCAAAATCAACCTGGTGATGAAAGTAACAAAAAATTGAATAATTAAATTTCCTATCAGATAGATAGAGCTAAAAGTTAAATTTTCTTAGGCTCCATTTCAGAAATTTGGTTGCACGGGGAACTGATTTTTTCGATGAATTGGAGGGGTGGAGTGAAAGTGATATTAGTAGTAGTGCTAACGGCAAAGTAGATATATTGAAAATAATGGTTTTAGGGTTTTCCATGGCAAAGTCTGATGGTTTACACAAAATTATAGTTTTTGGGAGCTCCACTCCAGGAACAGTGCTAACAGAGTGCTCTAAAACATCAAAGACATTCATCGCATTGTTGTATTCACCAAATATAATTACAACATAGCAAATGAAATTACCTGAAGAACAACCATTTCATTACTGAGAATCACTGATGATCCTATTGAATTCCATTACCAAGCTCCTCCGCAAAAACATGATTTTCTTCAACCTTGCAGGACGCATATATGCATGCCAACCTGCATATGCAAAAAAACATTTTTATTCTTAAATATATTCAAAATGTGAATATAGAACTGAAAAAGATCATAATTAAAAGAAATAAAACCTAATTGTCTGATCTATCCTAAGAAGATCACAAAAAGCTACAATTTTTTTTCTTGAGGATGCCAGAGATGTGGCAAGATATACCTGAAGTCTATTAGTACCTAGTCACAAAGAATAAAACATCAGCACGACCAAAAAAATTAAGTGTTGAGATGAATCCACCCAAAAATCTAAATTTTAGAAATGAATGAGCTCAAAATAGAACACTTGATGGAGAAAAAAAGGTGATGTTATAAAAATAAAAAAGACTGATACATGAAGCCAAATGTGGAGGAGAACCAACAGGGAAAATAAATTCAATGCCCATAAAGTGGAACTCTCCACAAACAATTATTCCTGAGAAAGGTATGATTATAAAAATAATTCGAACAATATATATTATAGATTGAACAAAATCCACACGCAGCCAAAAAAGAAATTAGAAATTGATATGAACAAAACTTCCAAGAAAATCCACCAGCACATTGCGAAGACAGCACATTACGAAGAGTAATTTAAATGGAATACGCTCTTAATGCACTTAATTTAAACTTCCAAGAAAATCATGAGTTAAGTCTAAATTGCTCTTGTTCTCCTGCAGGAATGTTGTTGGGGTCTCCAGCTAAGTCCCTTATTTAAAATAAAAGTGCTTAGAATTCTTCTGCGCAAAATAAAAGTCATTCATGCAGATGCACCATTCTAATAACTATCCTTGTGGAAATTTTGGAACATAAGTTGGAGTTCCATTAACATTCTCTCCGAACTCAATTGCCTCCAAACATACCTCTCTAGGATACCATTTTATTAGAAAAGAGAGCACATTGCAAAGATAGCACATTGCGAAGACAGCATATTGTGAGGACAGCACATTGTGAAGACAGCATATTGTGAGGACAGCACATTGTGAAGACAGCACATTGCGAGGAGCAATTTAATGAAATATGTTCAATTAAACCTCCAAGAGAATCATGAGTTAGTCTAAAATTAATACCTTACTTAAGCAGGGAATCATAACCAAGCTCCATATTACATGGTGCACCATCACGATTTTATATATAATTAATGAAATAAGTTTCACAAAAAGTACTGCAGTCCTGTTGTTGGCGGGAGCAAAAAATAGACACGGTTGTGCAGTCCGCTGAATTACAAACCTACAGTTGGGATGTTGGACTGCAGTTCAGCACTATAGCAGATGCTGAAGTGCTTGCAGTGGTTTGTAAGTTGTTTCGGAGAAGAAAGAGGAGCGGCAGCAGCGGGGCTTCGGTTGGTGGGTAGATGCGCTTCCAAGCAGGATCCAGGGCGTCGTGAGATTCGCAGGGAGTTGCCTGGTGTGTTTGCGGAAGCGTGGAGGGGCAGGGGCTTCGGTTGGTGGCAATTATAATGTGTTTTGAGCGTGGCAGTTAGAGCAAAAAACGGGAAGATTATGGATTTTCCGTGGATATGTGAACGACTGGAAGAAACTGGAATGATAACCGACAACTTTTAGCTACAGCAAATAAGTGAGTAATTTAGTTCTGTGGAGTTGTTTGCCCGACGACCACATGATGTTATAGTTGAACATATCTAAGTGGTAAAGAGAATTTATGATACGTTAAGATAATGTACATTATGAGATTCCATGGAAAATTGATTCATTAAAAAAGAAATATTTTGAAGACGTGATCAAAAAGAACATTCTACTCAAAACTTAGAGAGATGGTAAAGTTGTGAGTAATTGAAACCTTAATCAGGGAGTAATTGAAATGTGCACCTAAATTTGTTTAGGAAGATAAAACTTTAAATCTGGGAAATTAAAATAGACATGGAATCGAAATATCATTTGAGATGAACGTTAAATTGACCTAAAATTTGAAAGCTGATATTGGAAAGAATTTTGAAGTGAACTCATGCTAAAATGAACCAAAAATATCGCCCCCACGGCAAATGTCGCCCCAACAACAAAAGTCGGGCCCACAACAATTGTCGGCCCCACGACAAATGCACCCCCCCCCCCATCAAGCACGGGCAAAGCCCGCCTGGAATGACGAAACTTACAATATATATATTGTGTCTTAATTTATTTCCTTTAGTTTCCTATTATTTGGAATGATTAGACCTTGTTTTGATATGAAAGGGAGAACGTTCTTAGATCAGCAACTAGCTTCGAAATGTAATTAAATTGAGTTACTCTCTTCTTTTTTCTCTTTATATTTTTCATTCTCTTAATCCTCTTCTTGTGCTTTTTTTTCTTCCTCCATTATCTATATTTTTTTGACCTAGACATCATCACAAATCCAAGCTTTCATTTATGTGAGGCAATTAAATACACATGATAATTACAATTATAAGTAAATTCAATGATTGTCGTCAAATCCGTAAGCCTAGGTGGAGTAAGGGCGCGAGAGTGCGCAAAAACAAATATAATTTAAATAGGAAAACACAAACAGGACAACGACTGAAACAAGACTTACAAACTACTGTCTCTACAAATATAGAATAAACTTAAGACCCAATGATAAGATATATATGAACATGTTGCAGTAAAATTCTCACCATTTGTAAGTATGTTCTAATGAAAGGAGATAGTGACTCAAATACTGTAGTTACTGAGTGAATAACAAGATGGAGTTCCATAACATCATAGTGTGGAAAAAAAACCTTAGATTGAGATTATTATAAAGAGTAAACCAAAAGGTAGGAGGATGTAAGACGATCTTACCCTCATAGCCCCAATTACTGGGAGTCTATTTGAAGCATCATTAACTGCATTTAACATGCTTGAAAGTATAGGAGTATATTCTTCATTTGCAAGAGCCCACTCTTCCAAATGTGGCATCTAAAATGAATATCAAAAGAATTTATAGAAAGCAAAAAAACGTGTACACAAGATAACTGATGCTAAACTTTTTATGATTTTACCTTTAAATCAGTAATGCTTGACAAATTTTTCAATCTAATCAACTTCTCTAACTTCATTCTCTTCTCTATGACAAAATCCCGCAACTTTTCAATTTTTGTATAAGCCACAAAAGTGATCTCTGGTTAAAAACAAGTAAAAAAGAACGATTAATTTTTCATAAGAGAAATGCAGACAAAACACAAATAATTCATTTTTAATAATAGGAAATTGCATTAACCTCCAGAATGGTGACCCTAAACCCTAAAAATCCTAAACCCTATTGAATATGGAGAATATTAAGAGCATCAACATCTTTCGACCCCTTCTCAACCCTCTTCAAGTGCAACCCTGATTTTCCCCTAGTAGAAGAATTCCTCTCAACTTTACTCACGGGTTTTTGAATTTGTTGATTTTCGTAATAAGTTGGCTTCAAATTTACACTTCAATTTATTCGGCTCTGCTGGCCTTCTTGAACTAGTCCGAAGGGAGGTCTCAAGCATTGATGATTTGATTTGGGTGTGGGGAATGTCCTTGGTATTGACAGACAAAGGTCTTAGAATCCCACGAGGAAGTGCAGTGTCAGAGCAGTTGCTTTGATTTTTTTTTTTTTCATTCGAGCCATTGTCGGAAGAAGGGGGCGAGGGGCGGTTCCTGAAGGAGAAAGAAATGGAAGAAGGGGATAAGGGGCGATTCCTAAAGGAGAAAGAAGTGGAAGAAGGATGGATCGGAGATGAGGGCGTTGATCGTGAAGAGGCTGCCTCCATGTAACGAGATCTGACCTCTCTCCGCCGGCGGCGCTTCCTTGTTTTTTGATGATAGAGGGAGCGGAAAGGGCCGGCGATTCATTCAATTTATCTGGTTGCGATTGCGTTGGATAAAAATGGGTTTCCAAGAGATCTCTTCTTCCACACTCCCACTTCTCTCTCGAACTGTTTTGCTTACAGGGTTGAAACTATAATTTAATATATAGTTTTTTAGTTCAAACAGCAGAAAATAAGGAATTTATAATAATCCATGGTTGCAATTAAGTTGAGTTTAGCCAACTCGAAAAAAACTCGACTTGAGCTCGAGCCTTGGAGCAGCTCGATGAGCCGGAGGTCGATGAGCTGGAGGTCGACGACCTGGAGGTCGACGAGCTGGAGGTCGACAGTTTTTAAAATATGGTGATGGTATTTAATATATATATTAAGGGTTTTTCTTCCCCCTTGCCGGATCAACTGCTCCTAGATTCTACGTTCTTGGCTCCGACTTCTTTGCCAGCTGGAGTTCCCCACTTCCTCTCCTTCGATTTTACTTCAGGTTCGATCTCTAATTTTTAAGGGTTTTTTTCAATACTGATTTCCAGTTGTTCTTTTTTTTCAATACAATTTTTTTGTCAATACTTACTAAATTTCATTCATGTTCTCTAATGTCCTCGATGTTGGGAATACACTTTATACTTGCGAGCTCCAGATTTATGCTCTCTTGTTAACCTTTAAACAATACTAGGCCTCTTAAAGCTAGGGAGGGGGAGAGAGAGAGAGTCGGCGATGTAGGCCGGAGAGAGAGGGAGATAGATGGCAGGAGAGAGAGAGGAAGAAGGGGAGAGAGGGTGGTGGGTCCCGCTTAAAGTATAAAGAGAAAAAAAAAGAGGGAGGTGAGGTGACATTTAACATTTAATGAGAGAGAAGGTGAGAAGGTCCTCCTTAAAGTATAAAGAAAGAGAAAAGGAAAGAGAGAGGGAGGTGAGGTGACATTTAACATTTAATGAGAGAGAGAGGGTGAGAGACGATGAGGGTGATAAGGTGATAGAGAGAGGGAGGAAGGGAGAGAGAGAGAAAGCGGGAGAGAGGGAGAGAGAGAGAGTTGGAGGGATAGGGAGAGAGGGAGGAAGGGGGAGAGAGAAAGCGGGAGAGGGAGAGAGAGTTGGAGGGATAGGGAGAGAGAGGGGAGAGAAAGGTTATATTTTTACATAAAAATGTACATTTTTAAAATTAAAAAAATCGTGATATTGATTAATATATTTTTACGATCATTTAAAGTACTCATATGTATATGTTGATCAAAGGCGGGCGCAGTCCGCAGCAACACATCAAAAACGGGCGAAGCCTGTTCGAATGTGGGAGCATCCCGCATTGATGCATCGAAAACGGGTGAAGTCTGGAAATTGTACACTCGCGCTAAAACAGGGCGTTTTAGCGCGAGTTTACAGCCTTCCGATTAAATCACGGATTATCGCTGATTTAATTAAATTCGCAGCAGCGATCCAGTGAGTTAATTTAATTTGTTGTCGCGATGGAATTTCCTAGCCCAAACGACTATGCTGCCTCGATTTAATTTCCCAGCCTCGGTGACTTTGCTACCACGATTTAATTTCTTAGCCCCGACGACTCACTTCCCATCCCCGGCAACTCATTTCCCATCCCTGGCGACTTATTTCCCATCCCCGGCGACTCCTTTCCCATCCCCGACGACACCTTTCCAAGCCCCGACGCCGGCATATGTGGGCACGCGGGGCGAGGCGGGGTCGGTAGTGTCGATGCCATAGAAAGTCAGTTTGGTGCGGCAGCGGTTATGGAAAAAGGCATCACTTCCTTACATGATGAAGATGATCAATACCGGCACCACTGCTAGCTCAAATAGTGAAAGGATCACTGTGATTGGTGATCAAATTTCTGCTATTATGGATGAACAGAAAATCTGAGATGGCTCACTGCAGCAATGGAGGATATCATATCAGTAACAATATTAAAAAATAGTATAGCCCTCAACACAGTCATAACCCTAAGGCGGGAGGAAGGAGTTGAAACCCTAAGGCAGACCAGAAACTATGGAAATTGAAGATAAAGGACAAAACTGGAGGAGTTCCCTGCGTCGGCGTTGGAGAAGGAGATTTCGGCGGAGCGTGATACTGCGTCGCCGTTGGAGAATGTTTCTACGGAAACTATGCTTAGTCAGCGTGTGTTAGAAGAGTTATGTTTCGGCAGAGGGATGAATATTGTGGATTGTTTGAGACCACGTGATCCGCCGGATCGGACGAATAATAGCTCGCGCTATTATATCATAAATAGCTCATGCTATTTATATATAAATCTTATATATATATATACACACACACACTAACATCGAACAGGCTTCGCCCGTTCTCGATGCTACGCTGCGGGCTCCACCCGCAAGCACATTAGGCGGGGCGGCGACATTGGGAGGGGGCAACGTCATTCAGCGGGGACAACGACAATCGGTAGGGACGCGCCATTTTATACTTTTGAAAAATAAATATGACAGTTTTGCATGCATCATGCACCAGCATTCGAGCGGGCGTGCGTGCACTATTGCCCTTGCTCGATGCTCCCCGTACGAACCGGTTCTGGCCGTCCTAGGGTTGCCTTGAATGTGCACGGGCTTTGCCTGTTCGCACCCAAAGTGGAATTGGTCGGGTTTTGCATACATCACCCACTTGAATTAACAGTGTGACGGGTTTGGTTTATAAACGGGTTTAGATTGACTCCATAGGGCTATGACAATATTTAATATTTTGATGAAATTTCTAATTCAATTATGCATTGAGTTAGTGCGGCTGGGTGTATTCAATGATAGAAGAAATCAGTCAAAATCATAATTAATATCTGAAAACTAAATTAAAATCCAACTGAGAATTTCACATATTCAAGTATTCAACAGAGAGAATTGATAGTAAAAAATTAAAAAAATATAAGAAAGGGAAAAGAGATTACCTGGAATCAGCATGATGAAGAAATGCAAGGCTGAGACAACACTCATACCTGACCTGAAATTCCAATTATTTTCCTTTAACTCTCTCGTAAGTGGGAACCATGATTGTTTTGTTCTTATAATTATTTTCCAATCATCACTATGGAGATGACACTTCAATGAGAGGATCTAGTTGAGAGAGTAAATGAAAAAGATAAACAAAATCACAAAATGTAAAAAATCACAAATTAAGCCGGCTTTTATTTCCATTAAACATGTAAAAATCTAACACTAATAAATAGATGGAAAAATGAATAGCACTAACTTCTAACACTAAAGTTAAACATTCAACAATTTTCAAGAAATTCCCTGGAGGCTTTAATTTAGATATTTGTCACTTGAAAATCCTTCAATCTCAACTTACTTTCCATCACTTCATTCAATTTGAAGTATGCATAGAGATGTGGAACAACTAAGAGAGACATTCTTTTGAACTCACCTAATAACTCCAAAATGACTTCTTGTATTCCTTCTCCAAATAGCACGCTCGACCGCTCAGCGGACTAAGACGGTATCCGTTTAAAAATGTTGTAGTCGGTTAAATATAAAGAGCTCATTAAGTTGCAATCAGTTAAACAATGTTACAATCAATTTAAAAATTGGATAAACAATTTCAGAAAATTTGTTTTGCATGTTGATTACCGTATGGATTAACCTTCAAAGCTTTCATATAGTTGATATCTCGCCAAGCATGCCCATTTGCTGCAAAAAGAGATCACAACAGAGATATCATCAACAATGAACAACTTGAAGCAGATAACACTACAGAGAACACAACAGATATATCACCAACTGTAAACAATTTGCACAAAGATTAGGTTTGAGAAGGAAGAGATGGAGGACTGACCATCTGGCATTGTCATTATAGTTGTTTGCAATATTTGAAGGACAGACAATCATCTTCAAAGACCAGGTATTAACAAAAGATCGAGTCCCGCCCATATATGTTAATCCCCACAGCATTCAAGTCAATCATACATAGCTTGCATCAGTCGGCCTCCCATCAAATACTTTTCAGATCATAATATTCATCCTACAACATTGAATTTGTGAGCAGAGAAATAAATATGTTAAAAATTAACGGTAACGGCATGGGTAGCTGTAAAAATGGCATTGAAGACTGCAATTACTATGGTGTAACATTATAGTAATTGTAAAACTATATTAATACACAAATATGGCTCAATAAAAGGTAGTTGATGGCGCAACAGGGACAAACTTGATCCATATAAAACTTAGTAAATCAGATACAGGAACATGCATGGATGAAAAAAAATTTGATGAATAGTTCAGCATATTAGTTCTTAAGACTATATTCCACCGGGCCCACGTTCATTAGAAACTTGAAAATTACTTCTGAAGATGGAAATCATGGCATCTTAAGAGAATGAGATTCCGAAACCCTTCAGAATATTTTTTCTATTTTAGCAACATTAAACTGGAACTGTAAATGTAGAAGAAAGGGAAAGGAGATTACCTGAAATCAGCATGATGAAGAAATTCAAGGCTGAGACAACTCTCATATCTGGCTTGAAATTCCAATTATTTTCCTTTAATTCTCTCGTAAGTGGGGACCATGATTGTTTTGTTCTTATAATTATTTTCCAATCATCACAATGGAGATGGCACTTCAATGAGAGGATCTAGTTGAGAGAGTAAATGAAAAAGATAAACAAATTCACAAAATGTAAAAAATCACAAATTAAGCCAGCTTTCATTTCAATTAAACATGTAAAAATCTAACACTAATAAATAGATGGAGAAATGAATAGCACTAACTTCTAACACTAAAGTTAAACATTCAATAATTTTCAAGAAATTCACTGGAGGCTTTAATTTAGATGTTTGTCAGTTGAAAATCCTTGAATCTCAACTTACTTTCCATCACTTCAATCCATTTGAAGTAGCATGGAGATGTGGAACAACTAAGAGAGACATTCTTTCGAACTCACCTAATAACTCCAAAATGACTTCTTGTATTCCTTCTCAAAATAGCACGCTCGACCGCTTAGTGGACTAAGACGGTATCAATTTAAAAATGTTGTAATCAATTAAATATAAAGAGCTCATTAAGTTGCAGTCAGTTACACATGTTACAATCAATTTAAAATTTGGAGAAACAATTTCAGAAAATTTGTTTTGCATGTTGATTACCGTATGGATTAGCCTTCAAAGCTTTCATACAGTTGGTATCTTGCCAAGCATGCCCATTTGCTGCAAAAAGAGATCACAACAAAGATATCAGCAATAATGAACAACTTGAAGCAGATAACACTACAAAAAACACAACAGATATATCACCAACGGTATACAATTTGCACAAAGATTAGGTTTGAGAAGGAAGAGATGGAGGTCTGACCATCTGCCATTGTCATTATAGCTATTTGCAATATTTGAAGGACTGACAATCATCTTCAAAGACCAGGTATTACCAAAAGATCGAGTCCCACCCATATATGTTAATCCCCACAGCATTCAAGTCAATCATACATAGCTTGCATCAGTCGACCTCCCATCAAATAATTTTCAGGTCAAAATATTCATCCTGCAACATTGGATTTGTGAGCAGAGCAATAAAAATGTTAAAAATTAACGGTGATGGCATGTGTAGCTGTAAAAATGGCATTGAAGACTGCAATTATTATGGTATAACATTATAGTAATTGTAAAACTATATTAATATGCAAATACGGCTCAATAATAGGTAGTGGATGGCGTAGCAGGGAAGAACATGCATGGATGAAAAAGTTTTTGATGAATAATCCATCATAAGACCATATTCCATCGGGCCCACGTTCATTAGAAACTTGAAAATTACTTCTGAAGATGGAAATCATTTTGGTGGCAATCATGGCATCTTAAGAGAATGAGAATTCGAACCCCTTCAAAATATTTTTTCTATTTTCGCACAATTAAACTGGAACTGTAAATGTAGTCAGCTGCATAAGCATAAAACTATCCCAAGTTGTGTGTTCGGGTAACATGTGTTCGGGCAAATCTGATATTATGAGTTTGGAAGTCCTAAGTTCCAGGATTAAAGTCGGAGGAGGAGCCGAATATCCCTTGCCTAGGATAAAATTAATGGAATGCAAAGCCATGTGAGGAGGATAAGCCTCACTTGAGAAATAGTTTTAGGTAGCTCGAAGGGAAGGAGCCGCTCCCAGATTAAACACCGCCGTTGAGAAAACTTGGGGAGGATGTCATATCTGGGCGTGTATGAGAGAATGACAGAAAGATAGAGAAATAATTTTTTTTTAACCTACATCTAAAGAAGAAGAAATCAGGGGAGAAAAGCGAGCACCTGCGAAATACATAAAACACTTAGGTGTTAGGCATCAATGCTGCATCGACCTGGGACTTGGAGGAAGGGCTTCGTTTACAGGGTGGGTGTCGGCAGGGACCTTGGGAGAGGGAGATGATTTCAAGCGAGAACCACGACGTCGGGGAGGTCTTCAGACGAGGGGTTTGTGGAGGCTTCAGGTGAGTAGCAGAGCAACAACGAGGATTCAGAAGAAGATTTTGTGAAGGTTTCGGGTTTGGGGGAAGCGAGCACCGCGAAAGCACGGGAAGGAGTTGGAGGCACGGGAGGGGTTGTGAATAGGAAAGTGTGGAGAGGAGACGTATATTTGAGAGCAGGAAATACAACGGGGGATAATGTTTTTTGAGAAGATACAATGACTGAAATTGGAAGTTCGGTGTGCTTCCAAGATATCTATATTAACTTATAAAAAAGAGTTATATATATACATATGAGAAGCTCCGCACAAGCTTCGCTCGTGCTCGCTGACTCTTAACGGGTTGCGCCCGTATCCGAGCAGTACCCGAGGCGGGCGAAGCCCGCAGCCGCAATCCGGGTACTGTGGCGCGGGGCACGGGGGGCCATTGCACTGTCAAATACTTGTTTAATTGAGTGCAACACGGGGCTCCGCACCTACGACCAACTGCGACAGTATTCAGACTGTGACAGTAACCCTATCACGACAGGCACGGGGCTCCTCCCCTATCCAAGACGACATTTGTCATGGGGGCGACAGTTATTGTGGGGGCAACATTTGTCGTGGGTTGCAAAACTGGCCGTGGGCGGCGACATTTGTCGTGAGTGGCGACATTTTTCATTGAAGCAATTTATTTCGTGTGGGGGGACGATATTTATCGCGGGCGGCGATATTGGTCCCACATGTCACCGCCTCTGACAAATGTCCCACATTATAGATTCCAAGGTTTTAATGGGCAGAATCATATCTTAATAAATTAAAATGCAGAATCTCAACATAGAAATTCATGTTCAGCATGATGTTATACTATCGAATACACTTCAAATTAGACAGGAAAAATCAACCCGTTATTGATACGGCTCAAAATCAACCTGGTGATGAAAGTAACAAAAAATTGAATAATTAAATTTCCTATCAGATAGATAGAGCTAAAAGTTAAATTTTCTTAGGCTCCATTTCAGAAATTTGGTTGCACGGGGAACTGATTTTTTCGATGAATTGGAGGGGTGGAGTGAAAGTGATATTAGTAGTAGTGCTAACGGCAAAGTAGATATATTGAAAATAATGGTTTTAGGGTTTTCCATGGCAAAGTCTGATGGTTTACACAAAATTATAGTTTTTGGGAGCTCCACTCCAGGAACAGTGCTAACAGAGTGCTCTAAAACATCAAAGACATTCATCGCATTGTTGTATTCACCAAATATAATTACAACATAGCAAATGAAATTACCTGAAGAACAACCATTTCATTACTGAGAATCACTGATGATCCTATTGAATTCCATTACCAAGCTCCTCCGCAAAAACATGATTTTCTTCAACCTTGCAGGACGCATATATGCATGCCAACCTGCATATGCAAAAAAACATTTTTATTCTTAAATATATTCAAAATGTGAATATAGAACTGAAAAAGATCATAATTAAAAGAAATAAAACCTAATTGTCTGATCTATCCTAAGAAGATCACAAAAAGCTACAATTTTTTTTCTTGAGGATGCCAGAGATGTGGCAAGATATACCTGAAGTCTATTAGTACCTAGTCACAAAGAATAAAACATCAGCACGACCAAAAAAATTAAGTGTTGAGATGAATCCACCCAAAAATCTAAATTTTAGAAATGAATGAGCTCAAAATAGAACACTTGATGGAGAAAAAAAGGTGATGTTATAAAAATAAAAAAGACTGATACATGAAGCCAAATGTGGAGGAGAACCAACAGGGAAAATAAATTCAATGCCCATAAAGTGGAACTCTCCACAAACAATTATTCCTGAGAAAGGTATGATTATAAAAATAATTCGAACAATATATATTATAGATTGAACAAAATCCACACGCAGCCAAAAAAGAAATTAGAAATTGATATGAACAAAACTTCCAAGAAAATCCACCAGCACATTGCGAAGACAGCACATTACGAAGAGTAATTTAAATGGAATACGCTCTTAATGCACTTAATTTAAACTTCCAAGAAAATCATGAGTTAAGTCTAAATTGCTCTTGTTCTCCTGCAGGAATGTTGTTGGGGTCTCCAGCTAAGTCCCTTATTTAAAATAAAAGTGCTTAGAATTCTTCTGCGCAAAATAAAAGTCATTCATGCAGATGCACCATTCTAATAACTATCCTTGTGGAAATTTTGGAACATAAGTTGGAGTTCCATTAACATTCTCTCCGAACTCAATTGCCTCCAAACATACCTCTCTAGGATACCATTTTATTAGAAAAGAGAGCACATTGCAAAGATAGCACATTGCGAAGACAGCATATTGTGAGGACAGCACATTGTGAAGACAGCATATTGTGAGGACAGCACATTGTGAAGACAGCACATTGCGAGGAGCAATTTAATGAAATATGTTCAATTAAACCTCCAAGAGAATCATGAGTTAGTCTAAAATTAATACCTTACTTAAGCAGGGAATCATAACCAAGCTCCATATTACATGGTGCACCATCACGATTTTATATATAATTAATGAAATAAGTTTCACAAAAAGTACTGCAGTCCTGTTGTTGGCGGGAGCAAAAAATAGACACGGTTGTGCAGTCCGCTGAATTACAAACCTACAGTTGGGATGTTGGACTGCAGTTCAGCACTATAGCAGATGCTGAAGTGCTTGCAGTGGTTTGTAAGTTGTTTCGGAGAAGAAAGAGGAGCGGCAGCAGCGGGGCTTCGGTTGGTGGGTAGATGCGCTTCCAAGCAGGATCCAGGGCGTCGTGAGATTCGCAGGGAGTTGCCTGGTGTGTTTGCGGAAGCGTGGAGGGGCAGGGGCTTCGGTTGGTGGCAATTATAATGTGTTTTGAGCGTGGCAGTTAGAGCAAAAAACGGGAAGATTATGGATTTTCCGTGGATATGTGAACGACTGGAAGAAACTGGAATGATAACCGACAACTTTTAGCTACAGCAAATAAGTGAGTAATTTAGTTCTGTGGAGTTGTTTGCCCGACGACCACATGATGTTATAGTTGAACATATCTAAGTGGTAAAGAGAATTTATGATACGTTAAGATAATGTACATTATGAGATTCCATGGAAAATTGATTCATTAAAAAAGAAATATTTTGAAGACGTGATCAAAAAGAACATTCTACTCAAAACTTAGAGAGATGGTAAAGTTGTGAGTAATTGAAACCTTAATCAGGGAGTAATTGAAATGTGCACCTAAATTTGTTTAGGAAGATAAAACTTTAAATCTGGGAAATTAAAATAGACATGGAATCGAAATATCATTTGAGATGAACGTTAAATTGACCTAAAATTTGAAAGCTGATATTGGAAAGAATTTTGAAGTGAACTCATGCTAAAATGAACCAAAAATATCGCCCCCACGGCAAATGTCGCCCCAACAACAAAAGTCGGGCCCACAACAATTGTCGGCCCCACGACAAATGCACCCCCCCCCCATCAAGCACGGGCAAAGCCCGCCTGGAATGACGAAACTTACAATATATATATTGTGTCTTAATTTATTTCCTTTAGTTTCCTATTATTTGGAATGATTAGACCTTGTTTTGATATGAAAGGGAGAACGTTCTTAGATCAGCAACTAGCTTCGAAATGTAATTAAATTGAGTTACTCTCTTCTTTTTTCTCTTTATATTTTTCATTCTCTTAATCCTCTTCTTGTGCTTTTTTTTCTTCCTCCATTATCTATATTTTTTTGACCTAGACATCATCACAAATCCAAGCTTTCATTTATGTGAGGCAATTAAATACACATGATAATTACAATTATAAGTAAATTCAATGATTGTCGTCAAATCCGTAAGCCTAGGTGGAGTAAGGGCGCGAGAGTGCGCAAAAACAAATATAATTTAAATAGGAAAACACAAACAGGACAACGACTGAAACAAGACTTACAAACTACTGTCTCTACAAATATAGAATAAACTTAAGACCCAATGATAAGATATATATGAACATGTTGCAGTAAAATTCTCACCATTTGTAAGTATGTTCTAATGAAAGGAGATAGTGACTCAAATACTGTAGTTACTGAGTGAATAACAAGATGGAGTTCCATAACATCATAGTGTGGAAAAAAAACCTTAGATTGAGATTATTATAAAGAGTAAACCAAAAGGTAGGAGGATGTAAGACGATCTTACCCTCATAGCCCCAATTACTGGGAGTCTATTTGAAGCATCATTAACTGCATTTAACATGCTTGAAAGTATAGGAGTATATTCTTCATTTGCAAGAGCCCACTCTTCCAAATGTGGCATCTAAAATGAATATCAAAAGAATTTATAGAAAGCAAAAAAACGTGTACACAAGATAACTGATGCTAAACTTTTTATGATTTTACCTTTAAATCAGTAATGCTTGACAAATTTTTCAATCTAATCAACTTCTCTAACTTCATTCTCTTCTCTATGACAAAATCCCGCAACTTTTCAATTTTTGTATAAGCCACAAAAGTGATCTCTGGTTAAAAACAAGTAAAAAAGAACGATTAATTTTTCATAAGAGAAATGCAGACAAAACACAAATAATTCATTTTTAATAATAGGAAATTGCATTAACCTCCAGAATGGTGACCCTAAACCCTAAAAATCCTAAACCCTATTGAATATGGAGAATATTAAGAGCATCAACATCTTTCGACCCCTTCTCAACCCTCTTCAAGTGCAACCCTGATTTTCCCCTAGTAGAAGAATTCCTCTCAACTTTACTCACGGGTTTTTGAATTTGTTGATTTTCGTAATAAGTTGGCTTCAAATTTACACTTCAATTTATTCGGCTCTGCTGGCCTTCTTGAACTAGTCCGAAGGGAGGTCTCAAGCATTGATGATTTGATTTGGGTGTGGGGAATGTCCTTGGTATTGACAGACAAAGGTCTTAGAATCCCACGAGGAAGTGCAGTGTCAGAGCAGTTGCTTTGATTTTTTTTTTTTCATTCGAGCCATTGTCGGAAGAAGGGGGCGAGGGGCGGTTCCTGAAGGAGAAAGAAATGGAAGAAGGGGATAAGGGGCGATTCCTAAAGGAGAAAGAAGTGGAAGAAGGATGGATCGGAGATGAGGGCGTTGATCGTGAAGAGGCTGCCTCCATGTAACGAGATCTGACCTCTCTCCGCCGGCGGCGCTTCCTTGTTTTTTGATGATAGAGGGAGCGGAAAGGGCCGGCGATTCATTCAATTTATCTGGTTGCGATTGCGTTGGATAAAAATGGGTTTCCAAGAGATCTCTTCTTCCACACTCCCACTTCTCTCTCGAACTGTTTTGCTTACAGGGTTGAAACTATAATTTAATATATAGTTTTTTAGTTCAAACAGCAGAAAATAAGGAATTTATAATAATCCATGGTTGCAATTAAGTTGAGTTTAGCCAACTCGAAAAAAACTCGACTTGAGCTCGAGCCTTGGAGCAGCTCGATGAGCCGGAGGTCGATGAGCTGGAGGTCGACGACCTGGAGGTCGACGAGCTGGAGGTCGACAGTTTTTAAAATATGGTGATGGTATTTAATATATATATTAAGGGTTTTTCTTCCCCTTGCCGGATCAACTGCTCCTAGATTCTACGTTCTTGGCTCCGACTTCTTTGCCAGCTGGAGTTCCCCACTTCCTCTCCTTCGATTTTACTTCAGGTTCGATCTCTAATTTTTAAGGGTTTTTTTCAATACTGATTTCCAGTTGTTCTTTTTTTTCAATACAATTTTTTTGTCAATACTTACTAAATTTCATTCATGTTCTCTAATGTCCTCGATGTTGGGAATACACTTTATACTTGCGAGCTCCAGATTTATGCTCTCTTGTTAACCTTTAAACAATACTAGGCCTCTTAAAGCTAGGGAGGGGGAGAGAGAGAGAGTCGGCGATGTAGGCCGGAGAGAGAGGGAGATAGATGGCAGGAGAGAGAGAGGAAGAAGGGGAGAGAGGGTGGTGGGTCCCGCTTAAAGTATAAAGAGAAAAAAAAAGAGGGAGGTGAGGTGACATTTAACATTTAATGAGAGAGAAGGTGAGAAGGTCCTCCTTAAAGTATAAAGAAAGAGAAAAGGAAAGAGAGAGGGAGGTGAGGTGACATTTAACATTTAATGAGAGAGAGAGGGTGAGAGACGATGAGGGTGATAAGGTGATAGAGAGAGGGAGGAAGGGAGAGAGAGAGAAAGCGGGAGAGAGGGAGAGAGAGAGTTGGAGGGATAGGGAGAGAGGGAGGAAGGGGGAGAGAGAAAGCGGGAGAGGGAGAGAGAGTTGGAGGGATAGGGAGAGAGAGGGGAGAGAAAGGTTATATTTTTACATAAAAATGTACATTTTTAAAATTAAAAAAATCGTGATATTGATTAATATATTTTTACGATCATTTAAAGTACTCATATGTATATGTTGATCAAAGGCGGGCGCAGTCCGCAGCAACACATCAAAAACGGGCGAAGCCTGTTCGAATGTGGGAGCATCCCGCATTGATGCATCGAAAACGGGTGAAGTCTGGAAATTGTACACTCGCGCTAAAACAGGGCGTTTTAGCGCGAGTTTACAGCCTTCCGATTAAATCACGGATTATCGCTGATTTAATTAAATTCGCAGCAGCGATCCAGTGAGTTAATTTAATTTGTTGTCGCGATGGAATTTCCTAGCCCAAACGACTATGCTGCCTCGATTTAATTTCCCAGCCTCGGTGACTTTGCTACCACGATTTAATTTCTTAGCCCCGACGACTCACTTCCCATCCCCGGCAACTCATTTCCCATCCCTGGCGACTTATTTCCCATCCCCGGCGACTCCTTTCCCATCCCCGACGACACCTTTCCAAGCCCCGACGCCGGCATATGTGGGCACGCGGGGCGAGGCGGGGTCGGTAGTGTCGATGCCATAGAAAGTCAGTTTGGTGCGGCAGCGGTTATGGAAAAAGGCATCACTTCCTTACATGATGAAGATGATCAATACCGGCACCACTGCTAGCTCAAATAGTGAAAGGATCACTGTGATTGGTGATCAAATTTCTGCTATTATGGATGAACAGAAAATCTGAGATGGCTCACTGCAGCAATGGAGGATATCATATCAGTAACAATATTAAAAAATAGTATAGCCCTCAACACAGTCATAACCCTAAGGCGGGAGGAAGGAGTTGAAACCCTAAGGCAGACCAGAAACTATGGAAATTGAAGATAAAGGACAAAACTGGAGGAGTTCCCTGCGTCGGCGTTGGAGAAGGAGATTTCGGCGGAGCGTGATACTGCGTCGCCGTTGGAGAATGTTTCTACGGAAACTATGCTTAGTCAGCGTGTGTTAGAAGAGTTATGTTTCGGCAGAGGGATGAATATTGTGGATTGTTTGAGACCACGTGATCCGCCGGATCGGACGAATAATAGCTCGCGCTATTATATCATAAATAGCTCATGCTATTTATATATAAATCTTATATATATATATATACACACACACACTAACATCGAACAGGCTTCGCCCGTTCTCGATGCTACGCTGCGGGCTCCACCCGCAAGCACATTAGGCGGGGCGGCGACATTGGGAGGGGGCAACGTCATTCAGCGGGGACAACGACAATCGGTAGGGACGCGCCATTTTATACTTTTGAAAAATAAATATGACAGTTTTGCATGCATCATGCACCAGCATTCGAGCGGGCGTGCGTGCACTATTGCCCTTGCTCGATGCTCCCCGTACGAACCGGTTCTGGCCGTCCTAGGGTTGCCTTGAATGTGCACGGGCTTTGCCTGTTCGCACCCAAAGTGGAATTGGTCGGGTTTTGCATACATCACCCACTTGAATTAACAGTGTGACGGGTTTGGTTTATAAACGGGTTTAGATTGACTCCATAGGGCTATGACAATATTTAATATTTTGATGAAATTTCTAATTCAATTATGCATTGAGTTAGTGCGGCTGGGTGTATTCAATGATAGAAGAAATCAGTCAAAATCATAATTAATATCTGAAAACTAAATTAAAATCCAACTGAGAATTTCACATATTCAAGTATTCAACAGAGAGAATTGATAGTAAAAAATTAAAAAAATATAAGAAAGGGAAAAGAGATTACCTGGAATCAGCATGATGAAGAAATGCAAGGCTGAGACAACACTCATACCTGACCTGAAATTCCAATTATTTTCCTTTAACTCTCTCGTAAGTGGGAACCATGATTGTTTTGTTCTTATAATTATTTTCCAATCATCACTATGGAGATGACACTTCAATGAGAGGATCTAGTTGAGAGAGTAAATGAAAAAGATAAACAAAATCACAAAATGTAAAAAATCACAAATTAAGCCGGCTTTTATTTCCATTAAACATGTAAAAATCTAACACTAATAAATAGATGGAAAAAATGAATAGCACTAACTTCTAACACTAAAGTTAAACATTCAACAATTTTCAAGAAATTCCCTGGAGGCTTTAATTTAGATATTTGTCACTTGAAAATCCTTCAATCTCAACTTACTTTCCATCACTTCATTCAATTTGAAGTATGCATAGAGATGTGGAACAACTAAGAGAGACATTCTTTTGAACTCACCTAATAACTCCAAAATGACTTCTTGTATTCCTTCTCCAAATAGCACGCTCGACCGCTCAGCGGACTAAGACGGTATCCGTTTAAAAATGTTGTAGTCGGTTAAATATAAAGAGCTCATTAAGTTGCAATCAGTTAAACAATGTTACAATCAATTTAAAAATTGGATAAACAATTTCAGAAAATTTGTTTTGCATGTTGATTACCGTATGGATTAACCTTCAAAGCTTTCATATAGTTGATATCTCGCCAAGCATGCCCATTTGCTGCAAAAAGAGATCACAACAGAGATATCATCAACAATGAACAACTTGAAGCAGATAACACTACAGAGAACACAACAGATATATCACCAACTGTAAACAATTTGCACAAAGATTAGGTTTGAGAAGGAAGAGATGGAGGACTGACCATCTGGCATTGTCATTATAGTTGTTTGCAATATTTGAAGGACAGACAATCATCTTCAAAGACCAGGTATTAACAAAAGATCGAGTCCCGCCCATATATGTTAATCCCCACAGCATTCAAGTCAATCATACATAGCTTGCATCAGTCGGCCTCCCATCAAATACTTTTCAGATCATAATATTCATCCTACAACATTGAATTTGTGAGCAGAGAAATAAATATGTTAAAAATTAACGGTAACGGCATGGGTAGCTGTAAAAATGGCATTGAAGACTGCAATTACTATGGTGTAACATTATAGTAATTGTAAAACTATATTAATACACAAATATGGCTCAATAAAAGGTAGTTGATGGCGCAACAGGGACAAACTTGATCCATATAAAACTTAGTAAATCAGATACAGGAACATGCATGGATGAAAAAAAATTTGATGAATAGTTCAGCATATTAGTTCTTAAGACTATATTCCACCGGGCCCACGTTCATTAGAAACTTGAAAATTACTTCTGAAGATGGAAATCATTTGGGTGGAAATCATGGCATCTTAAGAGAATGAGATTCCGAAACCCTTCAGAATATTTTTTCTATTTTAGCAACATTAAACTGGAACTGTAAATGTAGAAGAAAGGGAAAGGAGATTACCTGAAATCAGCATGATGAAGAAATTCAAGGCTGAGACAACTCTCATATCTGGCTTGAAATTCCAATTATTTTCCTTTAATTCTCTCGTAAGTGGGGACCATGATTGTTTTGTTCTTATAATTATTTTCCAATCATCACAATGGAGATGGCACTTCAATGAGAGGATCTAGTTGAGAGAGTAAATGAAAAAGATAAACAAATTCACAAAAATGTAAAAAATCACAAATTAAGCCAGCTTTCATTTCAATTAAACATGTAAAAATCTAACACTAATAAATAGATGGAGAAATGAATAGCACTAACTTCTAACACTAAAGTTAAACATTCAATAATTTTCAAGAAATTCACTGGAGGCTTTAATTTAGATGTTTGTCAGTTGAAAATCCTTGAATCTCAACTTACTTTCCATCACTTCAATCCATTTGAAGTAGCATGGAGATGTGGAACAACTAAGAGAGACATTCTTTCGAACTCACCTAATAACTCCAAAATGACTTCTTGTATTCCTTCTCAAAATAGCACGCTCGACCGCTTAGTGGACTAAGACGGTATCAATTTAAAAATGTTGTAATCAATTAAATATAAAGAGCTCATTAAGTTGCAGTCAGTTACACATGTTACAATCAGTTTAAAATTTGGAGAAACAATTTCAGAAAATTTGTTTTGCATGTTGATTACCGTATGGATTAGCCTTCAAAGCTTTCATACAGTTGGTATCTTGCCAAGCATGCCCATTTGCTGCAAAAAGAGATCACAACAAAGATATCGGCAATAATGAACAACTTGAAGCAGATAACACTACAAAAAACACAACAGATATATCACCAACGGTATACAATTTGCACAAAGATTAGGTTTGAGAAGGAAGAGATGGAGGTCTGACCATCTGCCATTGTCATTATAGCTATTTGCAATATTTGAAGGACTGACAATCATCTTCAAAGACCAGGTATTACCAAAAGATCGAGTCCCACCCATATATGTTAATCCCCACAGCATTCAAGTCAATCATACATAGCTTGCATCAGTCGACCTCCCATCAAATAATTTTCAGGTCAAAATATTCATCCTGCAACATTGGATTTGTGAGCAGAGCAATAAAAATGTTAAAAATTAACGGTGATGGCATGTGTAGCTGTAAAAATGGCATTGAAGACTGCAATTACTATGGTATAACATTATAGTAATTGTAAAACTATATTAATATGCAAATACGGCTCAATAATAGGTAGTGGATGGCGTAGCAGGGAAGAACATGCATGGATGAAAAAGTTTTTGATGAATAATCCATCATAAGATCATATTCCATCGGGCCCACGTTCATTAGAAACTTGAAAATTACTTCTGAAGATGGAAATCATTTTGGTGGCAATCATGGCATCTTAAGAGAATGAGAATCCGAACCCCTTCAAAATATTTTTTCTATTTTCGCACCATTAAACTGGAACTGTAAATGTAGTCAGCTGCATAAGCATAAAACTATCCCAAGTTGTGTGTTCGGGTAACATGTGTTCGGGCAAATCTGATATTATGAGTTTGGAAGTCCTAAGTTCCAGGATTAAAGTCGGAGGAGGAGCCGAATATCCCTTGCCTAGGATAAAATTAATGGAATGCAAAGCCATGTGAGGAGGATAAGCCTCACTTGAGAAATAGTTTTAGGTAGCTCGAAGGGGAAGGAGCCGCTCCCAGATTAAACACCGCCGTTGAGAAAACTTGGGGAGGATGTCATATCTGGGCGTGTATGAGAGAATGACAGAAAGATAGAGAAATAATTTTTTTTTAACCTACATCTAAAGAAGAAGAAATCAGGGGAGAAAAGTGAGCACCTACGAAATACATAAAACACTTAGGTGTTAGGCATCAATGCTGCATCGACCTGGGACTTGGAGGAAGGGCTTCGTTTACAGGGTGGGTGTCGGCAGGGACCTTGGGAGAGGGAGATGATTTCAAGCGAGAACCACGACGTCGGGGAGGTCTTCAGACGAGGGGTTTGTGGAGGCTTCAGGTGAGTAGCAGAGCAACAACGAGGATTCAGAAGAAGATTTTGTGAAGGTTTCGGGTTTGGGGGAAGCGAGCACCGCGAAAGCACGGGAAGGAGTTGGAGGCACGGGAGGGGTTGTGAATAGGAAAGTGTGGAGAGGAGACGTATATTTGAGAGCAGGAAATACAACGGGGGATAATGTTTTTTGAGAAGATACAATGACTGAAATTGGAAGTTCGGTGTGCTTCCAAGATATCTATATTAACTTATATAAAAAAGAGTTATATATATACATATGAGAAGCTCCGCACAACCTTCGCTCGTGCTCGCTGACTCTTAATGGGTTGCGCCCGTATCCGAGCAGTACCCGAGGCGGGCGAAGCCCGCAGCCGCAATCCGGGTACTGTGGCGCGGAGCACGGGGGGCCATTGCACTGTCAAATACTTGTTTAATTGAGTGCAACACGGGGCTCCGCACCTACGACCAACTGCGACAGTATTCAGACTGTGACAGTAACCCTATCACGACAGGCACGGGGCTCCTCCCCTATCCAAGACGACATTTGTCATGGGGGCGACAGTTATTGTGGGGGCAACATTTGTCGTGGGTTGCAAAACTGGCCATGGGCGGCGACATTTGTCGTGAGTGGCGACATTTTTCATTGAAGCAATTTATTTCGTGTGGGGGGACGATATTTATCGCGGGCGGCGATATTGGTCCCACATGTCACCGCCTCTGACAAATGTCCCACATTATAGATTCCAAGGTTTTAATGGGCAGAATCATATCTTAATAAATTAAAATGCAGAATCTCAACATAGAAATTCATGTTCAGCATGATGTTATACTATCGAATACACTTCAAATTAGACAGGAAAAATCAACCCGTTATTGATACGGCTCAAAATCAACCTGGTGATGAAAGTAACAAAAAATTGAATAATTAAATTTCCTATCAAATAGATAGAGCTAAAAGTTAAATTTTCTTAGGCTCCAGATCAGAAATTTGGTTGCACGGGGAACTGATTTTTTCGATGAATTGGAGGGGTGGAGTGAAAGTGATATTAGTAGTAGTGCTAACGGCAAAGTAGATATATTGAAAATAATGGTTTTAGGGTTTTCCATGGCAAAGTCTGATGGTTTACACAAAATTATAGTTTTTGGGAGCTCCACTCCAGGAACAGTGCTAACAGAGTGCTCTAAAACATCAAAGACATTCATCGCATTGTTGTATTCACCAAATATAATTACAACATAGCAAATGAAATTACCTGAAGAACAACCATTTCATTACTGAGAATCACTGATGATCCTATTGAATTCCATTACCAAGCTCCTCCGCAAAAACATGATTTTCTTCAACCTTGCAGGACGCATATATGCATGCCAACCTGCATATGCAAAAAAACATTTTTATTCTTAAATATATTCAAAATGTGAATATAGAACTGAAAAAGATCATAATTAAAAGAAATAAAACCTAATTGTCTGATCTATCCTAAGAAGATCACAAAAAGCTACAATTTTTTTTCTTGAGGATGCCAGAGATGTGGCAAGATATACCTGAAGTCTATTAGTACCTAGTCACAAAGAATAAAACATCAGCACGACCAAAAAAATTAAGTGTTGAGATGAATCCACCCAAAAATCTAAATTTTAGAAATGAATGAGCTCAAAATAGAACACTTGATGGAGAAAAAAAGGCGATGTTATAAAAATAAAAAAGACTGATACATGAAGCCAAATGTGGAGGAGAACCAACAGGGAAAATAAATTCAATGCCCATAAAGTGGAACTCTCCACAAACAATTATTCCTGAGAAAGGTATGATTATAAAAATAATTCGAACATATATATTATAGATTGAACAAAATCCACACGCAGCCAAAAAAGAAATTAGAAATTGATATGAACAAAACTTCCAAGAAAATCCACCAGCACATTGCGAAGACAGCACATTACGAAGAGTAATTTAAATGGAATACGCTCTTAATGCACTTAATTTAAACTTCCAAGAAAATCATGAGTTAAGTCTAAATTGCTCTTGTTCTCCTGCAGGAATGTTGTTGGGGTGCTCCAGCTAAGTCCCTTATTTAAAATAAAAGTGCTTAGAATTCTTCTGCGCAAAATAAAAGTCATTCATGCAGATGCACCATTCTAATAACTATCCTTGTGGAAATTTTGGAACATAAGTTGGAGTTCCATTAACATTCTCTCCGAACTCAATTGCCTCCAAACATACCTCTCTAGGATACCATTTTATTAGAAAAGAGAGCACATTGCAAAGATAGCACATTGCGAAGACAGCATATTGTGAGGACAGCACATTGTGAAGACAGCATATTGTGAGGACAGCACATTGTGAAGACAGCACATTGCGAGGAGCAATTTAATGAAATATGTTCAATTAAACCTCCAAGAGAATCATGAGTTAGTCTAAAATTAATACCTTACTTAAGCAGGGAATCATAACCAAGCTCCATATTACATGGTGCACCATCACGATTTTATATATAATTAATGAAATAAGTTTCACAAAAAGTACTGCAGTCCTGTTGTTGGCGGGAGCAAAAAATAGACACGGTTGTGCAGTCCGCTGAATTACAAACCTACAGTTGGGATGTTGGACTGCAGTTCAGCACTATAGCAGATGCTGAAGTGCTTGCAGTGGTTTGTAAGTTGTTTCGGAGAAGAAAGAGGAGCGGCAGCAGCGGGGCTTCGGTTGGTGGGTAGATGCGCTTCCAAGCAGGATCCAGGGCGTCGTGAGATTCGCAGGGAGTTGCCTGGTGTGTTTGCGGAAGCGTGGAGGGGCAGGGGCTTCGGTTGGTGGCAATTATAATGTGTTTTGAGCGTGGCAGTTAGAGCAAAAAACGGGAAGATTATGGATTTTCCGTGGATATGTGAACGACTGGAAGAAACTGGAATGATAGCCGACAACTTTTAGCTACAGCAAATAAGTGAGTAATTTAGTTCTGTGGAGTTGTTTGCCCGACGACCACATGATGTTATAGTTGAACATATCTAAGTGGTAAAGAGAATTTATGATACGTTAAGATAATGTACATTATGAGATTCCATGGAAAATTGATTCATTAAAAAAGAAATATTTTGAAGACGTGATCAAAAAGAACATTCTACTCAAAACTTAGAGAGATGGTAAAGTTGTGAGTAATTGAAACCTTAATCAGGGAGTAATTGAAATGTGCACCTAAATTTGTTTAGGAAGATAAAACTTTAAATCTGGGAAATTAAAATAGACATGGAATCGAAATATCATTTGAGATGAACGTTAAATTGACCTAAAATTTGAAAGCTGATATTGGAAAGAATTTTGAAGTGAACTCATGCTAAAATGAACCAAAAATATCGCCCCCACGGCAAATGTCGCCCCAACAACAAAAGTCAGGCCCACAACAATTGTCGGCCCCACGACAAATGCACCCCCCCCCCATCAAGCACGGGCAAAGCCCGCCTGGAATGACGAAACTTACAATATATATATTGTGTCTTAATTTATTTCCTTTAGTTTCCTATTATTTGGAATGATTAGACCTTGTTTTGATATGAAAGGGAGAACGTTCTTAGATCAGTAACTAGCTTCGAAATGTAATTAAATTGAGTTACTCTCTTCTTTTTTCTCTTTATATTTTTCATTCTCTTAATCCTCTTCTTGGGCTTTTTTTTCTTCCTCCATTATCTATATTTTTTTGACCTAGACATCATCACAAATCCAAGCTTTCATTTATGTGAGGCAATTAAATACACATGATAATTACAATTATAAGTAAATTCAATGATTGTCGTCAAATCCGTAAGCCTAGGTGGAGTAAGGGCGCGAGAGTGCGCAAAAACAAATATAATTTAAATAGGAAAACACAAACAGGACAACGACTGAAACAAGACTTACAAACTACTGTCTCTACAAATATAGAATAAACTTAAGACCCAATGATAAGATATATATGAACATGTTGCAGTAAAATTCTCACCATTTGTAAGTATGTTCTAATGAAAGGAGATAGTGACTCAAATACTGTAGTTACTGAGTGAATAACAAGATGGAGTTCCATAACATCATAGTGTGGAAAAAAAACCTTAGATTGAGATTATTATAAAGAGTAAACCAAAAGGTAGGAGGATGTAAGACGATCTTACCCTCATAGCCCCAATTACTGGGAGTCTATTTGAAGCATCATTAACTGCATTTAACATGCTTGAAAGTATAGGAGTATATTCTTCATTTGCAAGAGCCCACTCTTCCAAATGTGGCATCTAAAATGAATATCAAAAGAATTTATAGAAAGCAAAAAACGTGTACACAAGATAACTGATGCTAAACTTTTTATGATTTTACCTCTAAATCAGTAATGCTTGACAAATTTTTCAATCTAATCAACTTCTCTAACTTCATTCTCTTCTCTATGACAAAATCCCGCAACTTTTCAATTTTTGTATAAGCCACAAAAGTGATCTCTGGTTAAAAACAAGTAAAAAAGAACGATTAATTTTTCATAAGAGAAATGCAGACAAAACACAAATAATTCATTTTTAATAATAGGAAATTGCATTAACCTCTAGAATGGTGACCCTAAACCCTAAAAATCCTAAACCCTATTGAATATGGAGATTATTAAGAGCATCAACATCTTTCGACACCTTCTCAACCCTCTTCAAGTGCAACCCTGATTTTCCCCTAGTAGAAGAATTCCTCTCAACTTTACTCACGGGTTTTTGAATTTGCTGATTTTCGTAATAAGTTGGCTTCAAATTTACACTTCAATTTATTCGGCTCTGCTGGCCTTCTTGAACTAGTCCGAAGGAAGGTCTCAAGCATGGATGATTTGATTTGGGTGTGGGGAATGTCCTTGGTATTGACAGACAAAGGTCTTAGAATCCCACGAGGAAGTGCAGTGTCAGAGCAGTTGCTTTGATTTTTTTTTCATTCGAGCCATTGTCGGAAGAAGGGGGCGAGGGGCGGTTCCTGAAGGAGAAAGAAATGGAAGAAGGGGATAAGGGGCGATTCCTAAAGGAGAAAGAAGTGGAAGAAGGATGGATCGGAGATGAGGGCGCTGATCGTGAAGAGGCTGCCTCCATGTAACGAGATCTGACCTCTCTCCGCCGGCGGCGCTTCCTTGTTTTTTGATGATAGAGGGAGCGGAAAGGGCCGGCGATTCATTCAATTTATCTGGTTGCGATTGCGTTGGATAAAAATGGGTTTCCAAGAGATCTCTTCTTCCATACTCCCACTTCTCTCTCGAACTGTTTTGCTTACAGGGTTGAAACTATAATTTAATATATAGTTTTTTAGTTCAAACAGCAGAAAATAAGGAATTTATAATAATCCATGGTTGCAATTAAGTTGAGTTTAGCCAACTCGAAAAAAACTCGACTTGAGCTCGAGCCTTGGAGCAGCTCGATGAGCCGGAGGTCGATGAGTTGGAGGTCGACGAGCTGGAGGTCGACGAGCTGGAGGTCGACAGTTTTTAAATATGGTGATGGTATTTAATATATATATTAAATTATAGTATCAGCCATGTAAGCAAAACAGTTTGAGAGAGCAGAGGGAGAAGAAATCTCATGGAAACCCATTTCCATCCACCGCAATCGCAACCAGAGAAAATGGATGAATCGTCGGCCCTTTCTGCTCACTCTGTCGCGGGAAACGCAATGGAGCCGTCGGTGGAGAGAGGTCAGATCTCGTTACATGGAGGCAGCCTCTTCACGATCAGCGCCCTCATCTCTGATCCACACTTCTTCCACGTCTTTCTCCTTCAGGAACCGCCCCACACCCCCTTCTTCAACTTCTTTCTCCTTCAGGAACCGCCCCTCGCACTCTTCTTCCGACAATGGCTCGGATGAAAATGAAAATCAAAGCAGATGCTCCGACACAACACTTCCTTGTGGGATTCTAAGACCTTTGTCTTTCAATAACAACTACATTCCTCACACCCAAATCAAATCATCCAAGCTTGAGACCTCCCTTCGGACCAAGGTTGTCAGGATCGCGATCCGGATCATAGGATCTTACGATCCTACGATCCAGATTTTGTAAATCGATCCTGATTTTGTAAAGCGATCCTCGATCCGACCTTACTATCTGATCCGATCCTACCTCAAAACGATCTCATTTAGGATCTCGATCCTGACAACCTTGCTTCGGACTAGTTTAAGAAAGCCCGCAGAGCCGAATAAATTGATGTGTAAAAATTAACTGAAGCCAACTTTTTGCAGAAATCAACAAATTCAAAAACCCATGAGTAAAGCAGAGAGGAATTCTTCTACAAGGGGAAGATCAGAGTTGCACTTAAAGAAGTTTGAGAAGGGGTCGAAAGATGTCGATGCTCTTAATATTCTCCATATTCAATATTTACAATGGAGATTTGTGAATGCAAGGGGGCAGCCATCGAAGTCGGGGTCACCATTCTGGTGGTAAATGCAATTTTCTATGATTAAAAATTAATTATTTGTATTTTGTCGACATTTCTCTTGTGAAAAATTAATCGTTCTTTTTTACTTGTTTTAACCAAAGATCACTCTTTGAGACTTATAAAAATTGAAAGGTTGCAGGATTCTGTCATAGAGAAGCGAATGGAACTGGAGAAGTTGATTAGATTGAAAAATTTGTCAAGTATTATTGATTTAGAGGTAAAATAAAAAAAAGTTTGGCATCAATTACCTAGTGTTACATGTATTTTGCACTCTATAAATTTTTTTGATATTCAATTTAGATGCCAAATTTGGAAGAGTGAGCTCTTGCAAAATGAAGAATATACTGCTATACTTTCAGAAACGTTAAATGCAGTTAATGATGCTTCAAATAGATTCCTAGTAAATGGGGTTGTGAGGGTAAGATTATCTTACATCTTCTTACCTTTTGGTTTACTCTTTATGATAATTTCAATCTAAGATTTTTTTTCCACAGTATGATATTAGGGGGCTTGATCTTGCTATTCACTTGGTAACTACAATATTTGAGTCACTAGCTCCTTCCATCAGGACATACTTACATATGGTGAAAATTTCATTGCAACAAGTTTATACATATCTTATCAATGGGTTTTAAGTTTATTCTTTATTTGTAGGGACAATAGTTTGTAAGTCTTGTTTCAGTCGTTGTCGTCTTTGTGATTGTCTATTTAAATTGTATTTATTTTTGCGCACTCTCGTTCCCTTACTCCACATAGGCTTACGGATTTGATAACAATCATTGAACTTGCTTATAATTGTAATTATCATGGGCATTTAATTGCTTCACATAAATGAAAGCTTGGATTTGTGATGATGTCTCGGTCAAAAAATATAGATAATGGAGGAAGAAAAAAAGGAAAAGAAGAGAATTGAGACAATGGAAAATATAAAGAGGAAAAAGGAGAGAGTAACTCAATTTAATTACATTTTGAAGCTACCTATTGATCTAAGGGCGTTCTCTCTTTCATATAAAAACAAGGCCTAATCATTCCAAATAATAAGAAACTAAAGGAAATAAATTAAGACACAATATATATATCGTGCACTTCGACATTTTTGGCGGGCTTCGCCCGTGCTTGATGGGGAGGGGACATTTGTCGTGGGGGCGACACTTGTCGTGGAGCCGACATTTGTCGTGGGGCCAACATTGGTCGTGGGCGGGCAACATTGATCGTGGGAGGCGAGATTGATCGTGCCAAAACTAACTCCATTTTTTATTACCTTATCTTTAGAAGTTATTACATGGTGAAACATAAAGCTACAGTGATGATGACATTCAATTTCTTAAAGTCAGCCAATTAAGTATGTCAAGACAATTACCTTTTTGAAGTCAGGTTTGCAGGAGTGTTTGTTGCCTTGAGGCTTCAGATAATAATATTGGAGCTGAAAAAGGAAAAATGACTTCAATCAAATAAGATTGATATGCGACAAAGAAAAAAATGAACAATTTTATCAAAGCAAATCAAACCTAATTTTGTTTTGAATAAAGATCATCCATGCACTCAATCAAAACTCCAAATTTCTCTCCAAAAAAGGAGCAGTTGATAACTTTAGATGATCTAGATCACACTACAAAGAATAAAGGAGATCTTTGAATTTCAAGAAACCAAAGATGCGCAGAGTAATCTGCAAAGCTGCAAATGTGAAAACGGTCATGCTGCTGATCACTCCAACTCTCCAAGGATACGGTGATGATAAATTGTAACAGTATATATACATAATATATATTTTATCCTAAAAACATATAGTTACTAACAATGGAAAGTGTTTCACAATAACGACGTAATGTGTTTTTTAACGTGAATCTTTCGTGCACATGATGACAAAATATTAGCTTTGAAACATAAGTGTCTTTTTTTCTTGCAACTTCGTATTTTGACAAAATATTAGCTTTGAAACATAAGTGTCTTTTGGTCCCGTTTGAGGCTGATTTAACAACTTTTCATATATGACATGCCCGGGTCGACGATCAGACTCCGCAGATGTGTTCGGATTCGCAACGATATATTATTTCACTATTTGCATTTTATTTTGATGTATTTAGGCGGCCCCACCTTCGGCCAATCATAGTCATCGATGGTGGGATGCCATAATCCTCATTTTATTATAAATAGATGATTTGTGGGCTGATTTGAGTCATTGCAGAATTTGGTGAAAAGAAATCTCGGATTCCAGCGATCAAGTCACGGTGCCAACTCCGTGGAATCCTAGGTGACGACTCCTAGGTGTCTATCTTCCTCTCCAAGGTATCCCCTAACCCTAACCCTCCTTTTCTCTTCTCAAAACCCCCTTACAAGTTACAAGCTACCCACCAGCCCCCCAACTCCATCAATGCATGTTGTTCAGAATTCCTATTGCTAGCCTGCCCCTCCTCCAGCGCCACCGCCGCCTGTTGCTTCTATCCTTTAGCCGCCTGCTCCTGAACAGCCCCCCTACCTCCCGTCTTTCCTCCACCAAGCCGTTACTCCCACCAATATTCATTGCAGTCCGCCTCTCCCCATAACCCTAATTCCACGACCAGCATCAACTTTTTATCCATACTGCTCCCTACTGCGGCTCTCATTCAAACCCTAAATATTTCTTTTCGACCATCCAGTCTTCCTCGTGGAACCACCATCTAATTCCCTCCACATCTCGGATCAGTTCAGATCTGAGAATTTCATCCTCCGTTCCGTCATTCCCTCCACCCGCACTTCATTCTTTAACCCGGATCCGCCACCAAACATCGGATCCATTCATCCCTTGCCCGGATCTACCCATACCTGACCGGATCTATCCATTTTCGATTTGATTCCATCATCCACCGTCGGGGCCAACCACCTACTCCATTTTCCACGCCGTCGGTTCCACCTCGGATCATCGTACACGCATCCCCTAAACTCCATCACAGCGTGTTGTCCAGAATTCCTATTGCTAGCATGCCCCTCCTCCAGCGCCACCGCTGCCTATTGTTTCTATCCTTTAGCCGCCTGCTCCTGAACAACCACCCTGCCTCTCGTCTTCCCTCTACCAAGCCGTTACTCCCACCAACATCCCTAATTCCACGTCCAACATCCCCTTTTTATCCCTACTGCAGTTGCCATTCAAACCCTAAATATTTCTTTTCCAACATCCTGTCTTCCTCGTGGAACCACCATCCAATTCCCTCCACATCTCAGATCAATCCAGATCTGAGAACATCCTCCGTTCCGTCATTCCCTCCACCTACACTTCATTCTTTAACCTGGATCCGCCACCAAGCATCGGATCCATTCATCACTTCCCCGGATCTACCCATACATGACCGGATCTATCCATTTTCGGTCTGATTCCACCATCCACCGTCGGGGGCAACCACGGATCGTCGTACACGCATCTCTAGCTCTGGATTCTTCATTGTCTTGGTCAGCCCACTATTTAGTGAGTATTGTTGTATTGGATTATTATTTTTCAGCATATTTATATTGGATTGGATCTTATGTTTGTTGTAGATCTTTTGTATGGAATTATTTTTTGGATAAATTGTGTGTTTTGCAGGGTTTATTCGACGCACGCTCTTGCTTTGGCCCTCCACGCGGAGGAAAATCTAAGCTTGATTCGCTTAATTAAATTATTTTGTCTTGTCTTGAATTATCTGCGTGGGATGATTTTAATTTATTATTTAATTTGTGATCTAGCAGTCGGATTTGCATAGCATGTAGAGTTAGACTGCAGATTTCCCGCCGCCTATAGATACGTCATGCATCAATTGCTATCAGAGGGAGGTTGCGCACACTTTTTGATACACAGTCGTAGAGTCTATAGGTTTTTTTTGTTATGTCTAGGTGGCACAATTATTCTTCTCCTCAGTTTGGAGGTCCCGAGTCCATATGCACCCGCTCTCACAGAGCCCCGTCAGGGAGACCCTCACATTACTTCGACAGTTATCCTTGATCGAAACACACCACTTTTAGAGATCGTGTTGACGTGACACGACCTCACTATGCTAAAGACGATCAGTATGATGATTGTTGTCGTTCTTATCCGTACACACGAGTGGATCGTGTTGATCCTTCGACACGACTCGGTTACCTTAGGAATGATTATTATGAGGATAGTTCTTCTGAGGGAGTTCTTGAGAGTCAGTTTCATACTGCTTCCCCTTCCTTTGACAGCTCATCGAGTTCCGAGTCTTTCAGCTATTGGCTCGTGGATATGAAGTACTATTTTGATCATTTTGAGTTATTCGGTGAGCGTTGCGTCAAGTTTGCAAAACTTAAATTTGTAGATCAGGTGAGGGCTTATTGGGCTAGCGTTTAGAGGACCCGCGAGCGAGACCGTCTTCGTTGCATCACTAGTTGGGCATGCATGAAGCGTATATTGTGTCAGAGGTATCTACCTTCATCATATCGGAGTCGCTTGCTCGACCAATTATTTTCCTTCCAGCAAGGATCCATGTCGGTCACAGAGTACATGGACTGCTTTGATGAGTTAGTTGTGAAGAGCGATCTCCGAGAGGACACAACAATGACCACTACTAGATTTCAGTCTGGGCTTCGATCCGACATTCATACTAAGGTAGTTTATCATAGCTCAGAGTCACTCGAGCAGATATATCAGCTCGCCCTTCTTTATGAAAAGTCATTGAGATCCGTAAGAGCTGGTCGATGGGATTCTCACCCTAACCTCCGCAGTACGAGTCCCTCCTATACTGAGGCCACCATGACGCCTACCACTATCTTGTCAGCCATGACAGAAGTGATACACCAGGCGGATTGCTCTCACCCCAGTGAGTGACCTATATCTCGTCTCTGACCCGTCTCCTGTGACCCCGATTGAGAGTGAGCCTGAGCGACCTATTGAGTCTGCAATATTGTGTCGCTCACCCACACCTCTTCTTCTGTCATGCATCGGGTTAGTGAACACCCTCACCATGAAACCAATTCTTGACACTACACCTATAGACCCATTCTTGAGTGTAGGTCTATGTTGCTCTCCCGTTGTCATTGTCCTGAGTCACATCACGACCGAAAGCGCAGAGCTTGATGTTGATCTCGCAGTGACTATATCACCCATTCACGGGGACACTACCCCTTACGATGGTACTCACACGGAGGATCATGACCCTAGTGACAAGTTTTACGATAACCCCCCTGTTGAGCCTCCTGATGAGCAGCCACATCCTGGTGAGGATGCGATTCAGGTGAAACGCTTATTTATGAGCTTTGAGTTATTGACGTCTCTTTCACCATCATCTATAGTCTTGCCCCAGAGAGTTGATCTTGCGTGGAGCATAACGTATGTAGGGTTTTCCTTGAGTACGCTTGAGAAAACTCATATTTTGAGGGCCTGCATTATGGCGCATCATACCCTCGATGAGTTTTGGGACGCACCACCTGCTGATCCACCAGATGAGCTCTTTCTTTTCGGGAACACGCACCACACTCGAGAGTCGCGTTTTCTAGTCGGTGTACACAACTTTCACTCAGGCGGTCGTCTCATCCGCGATGACTTTTCGTACACACCTCTTGGTGAGCCCCCTGATGGGTTATGTTCCCTGAGAAACATTTGGCTGGCTACGAGCTTGTACTTGAGTATACGTGTCTCACACAGTCATCTAAACACTTGTCCCACACGTGATGAGTTTTTCTACACTCCACCGAGAGAGCCTCCCGATAGGCCACCATATTTTAGAGACATCCCGGTCATTATTAGATTTTCCGTAGAAGACATGTAGCGTCTGTCGTGTTTCATTTGCATGAGTCTGTTGAGTAGTTTCTTCATCATTTGCATGTGTATGTTGTGTTGTCTGTTCATTGTTTGCATTGTGTCATGAGTCGGTCCGACGAATAATCCATATTGGTAATAAATTTTGTAAATCACATGCGGATGTTCATTGATAAGTGCAGGTAATTCATGAAGGCGAGCAAGTGATAATGAGAATCTGCGTTGTGAGACTCTGTGCGAGGTTTGTTAAAAGCTTGAGTGTTAGACGAATGAATCCCTACATAATCATGAGACGAATCAAAGTAAACACCTAAGATCTTGATATCAAGCAAGTATGGGTATCCACCTGGTATTTAGTGTTGAGGATATGACGTCGTATTACGAGCCTCGCCAGTATGTGGACCTAAGCAGTGGTGACTTCCACCCGCCCGCACCTCCACTTCCGTTACCTCACTACCTTCATAGCTCACATACGTCTGATGGTCACCACTACTCACCTAATTCTGACACCCACCCACTTGGGGACTCGTTTTCTTTGGTTCTGTCTACGGCGCCGTCGATCGCACCGAGATCCACCACTCGTGAGTTGAGCGTTGAGAGCTTCGTGGAGACCAGACTCCACCAGTGCAGGGGTGTTACAATGAGCAGGGGTGTTACAATGAGATCTCGGTCATTCGACCGCAAAAATAAATCAGAACCGTTCATATCTTTTTTTGTCTCCTAAACCTACCATGACAGGGTGTCCTAAACATATAAATTTTATAGGACATTTACCGTACAAAGTGAATTTACAAATTTACCCCTATAATTTTGAAAAAAATCCAATTATATGAGACTGAATGAAACCCCGTCTACATAGCTCGCAAAGCAAACCGACCACATTCAATTGAAAATAAGCACATTTTAGGGTCCAACAAGCAGGCCGGTTCTGATCCCGCTCAATCTCTTCAGCAAGAATATTCTGGTGGAAGCTTATATACAGCAGAAGAGTTGTTCCAACAGGCAATGTGAGACTATTAGGCTCACACAGGTTAAAAATAATGAACCGGGCGGCCAAGCGGGTATATCAAATTGAATCATTTTTTTGGTCTGTGAGTTGGGTGGTCTTTGACCGCATCTATAAGAAGAGTTCTCAAAGTATAAGAAGAAATGACTAAAAATATCACTCAAGATCAAGCCCAAACAAATAAAAAGGAGGGGAGAGCTCTTAGGTGGTCTTTGAACACATCTAGGCGGGCTTCGCCCGTCTTTGCACGGGCTTCGCCCGTGTTTAATGTGTCGTTGCGGGCTACGCCCGTAACATATATATATGGGTACTCAAAATGACCGTAAAAAAATCTAAATCACAATTACATTTTTTATTTTGTAAAAAAAATACGTTTGACATACAAAGCGTAATTTCTATCTCTCTTCTCTAAATATAAGAAAAAGTGACTAAAAAGACCCAAACAAATGAAAAGGAGAGTTGATTATATGAGGGGTATTTAGGGAATAAATGTTACACCATTGTGGAGGGTATTTTGGGTATCCAAATGTTACATCATGACTCTTTTGCTCCCGCCGCCTATAGATACGTCATGCATCAATTGCTATCAGAGGGAGGTTGCACACACTTTTCGATACGCAGTCGTAGAGTCTATCGGTTTTTTTGTCATGTCTAGGTGGCACAATTATTCTTCTCCTCAGTTTGGAGGTCCCGAGTCCACTTGCACCCGCTCTCACAAAGCCCCGTCAGGGAGACCCTTACATTACTTCGACAGTTATCCTCGATCGAAACACATCACTTTTAGAGATCGTGTTGACGTGACACGACCTCACTATGCTAAAGACGATCAATATGATGATTGTCGTCGTTCTTATCCGTACACACGAGTGGATCGTGTTGATCCTTCGACATGACTCGGTTACCTTAGGAATGATTATTATGAGGATAGTTCTTCTGAGGGAGTTCTTGAGAGTCAGTTTCATACTGCTTCCCCTTCCTTTGACGGCTCATCGAGTTCCGAGTCTTTCAGCTATTGGCACGTGGATATGAAGTACTATTTTGATCATTTTGAGTTATTCGGTGAGCGTTGCGTCAAGTTTGCAAAACTTAGACTTGTAGATCAGGTGAGGGCTTATTGGGCTAGCGTTTAGAGGACCCGCGAGCGAGACCGTTTTTGTTGCATCACTAGTTGGGCATGTATGAAGCGTATATTGTGTCAGAGGTATCTACCTTCATCATATCGGAGTCGCTTGCTCGACCAATTATTTTCCTTCCAGCAAGGATCCATGTCGGTCACAGAGTACATGGATTGCTTTGATGAGTTAGTTGTGAAGAGCGATCTCCGAGAGGCCACAGCAATGACCACTACTAGATTTCAGTCTGGGCTTCGATCCGACATTCATACTAAGGTAGTTTATCATAGCTCAGAGTCCCTCGAGCAGATATATCAGCTCGCCCTTCGTTATGAACAGTCATTGAGATCCGTAAGAGCTGGTCGATGGGATTTTCACCCTGACCTCCGCAGTACGAGTCCCTCCCATACTGACGCCACCATGACGCCTACCACTATCTTGTCAGCCACGACAGAAGTGATACACCAGGCGGATTGCTCTCACCCCAGTGAGGTGCTTAGCCTAGTGAGTGACCTATATCTCGTCTCTGACCCGTCTCCTGTGACCCCTATTGAGAGTGAGCCTGAGCGACCTATTGAGTCTGCAATATTGTGTCCCTCACCCACACCTCTTCTTCTGTCATGCACCGGGTTAGTTAGCACCCTCACCACAGATCCAATTCTTGACACTACACCCACAGACCCATTCTTGAGTGCAGGTCTATGTTGCTCTCCCGTTGTCATTGTCCTGAGTCACATCACGGCTGAAAGCCCAGAGCTTGATGTTGATCTCGCGGTGACTATATCACCCATTCACGGGGACACCATCCCTTACGATGGTACTCACACGGAGGATCATGACCCTAGTGACAAGCTTTACGATAACCCCCCTGTTGAGCCTCCTGATGAGCAGCCACATCCTGGTGAGGATGCGATTCAGGTGAAACACTTATTTATGAGCTTTGAGTTATTGGCGTCTCTTTCACCATCATCTATAGTCTTGCCCCAGAGAGTTGATCTTGCGTAGAGCATAACGTATGTAGGGTTTTCCTTGAGTACGCTTGAGCATACTCATATTTTGAGGGCCTGCATTATGGCGCATCATACCCACGATGAGTTTTGGGACGCACCACCTGCTGATCCACCAGATGAGCTCTTTCTTTTCGGGAACACGCACCACACTCGAGAGTCGCGTTTTCTAGTCGGTGTACACAACTTTCACTCAGGCGGTCGTCTCATCCGCGATGACTTTTCGTACACACCTCCTGGTGAGCCCCCTGATGGGTTACGTTCCCTGAGAAACATTTGGCTGGCTACGAGCTTGTACTTGAGTATACATGTCTCACACAGTCATCTAAACACTTGTCCCACACGTGATGAGTTTTTCTACACTCCACCGAGAGAGCCTCCCGATAGGCCACCATATTTTAGAGACATCCGGGTCATTATTAGATTTTCCATAACAGACATGTAGCGTCTGTCGTGTTTCATTTGCATGAGTCTGTTGAGTAGTTTCTTCATCATTTGCATGTGTATGTTGTGTTGTCTGTTCATTGTTTGCATTGTGTCATGAGTCGGTCCGACGAATAATCCATATTGGTAATAAATTTTGTAAATCACATGCGGATGTTCATTGACAAGTGCAGGTAGTTCATGAAGGCGAGCAGGTGATAATGAGATTCTGCGTTGTGAGACTCTGTGCGAGGTTTGTTAAAAACTTGAGTGTTAGACGAATGGCTCCCTACATAATCAAGAGACTAATCAAAGTAAACACCTAAGATCTTGATATCAATCAAGTATGGGTATCCATCTGGTATTTAGTGTTGAGGATATGACGTCGTATTACGAGTCTCGCCAGTATGTGGACCTAAGCAGTGGTGACTTCCATCCGCCCGCACCTCCACTTCCGTTACCTTACTACCTTCATAGCTCACATACATCTGATGGCCACCACTACTCACCTAATTCTGACACCCACCCACCTGGGGACTCGTTTTCTTTGGTTCTGTCTACGGCGCCGTCGATCGCACCGAGATCCACCATTCGTGAGTTGAGCGTTGAGAGCTTTGTGGAGACCAGACTCCACCAGTGCAGGGGTGTTACAATGAGCAGGGGTGTTACAATGAGATCTCGGTCATTCGATCGCAAAAATAAATCAGACCCGTTCATATCTTTTTTTGTCTCCTAAACCTACCATGATAGGGTGTCCTAAACATATAAATTTTATAGGACTTTTACCGTACAAAGTGAATTTACAAATTTACCCCTATTATTTTGAAAAAATCCAATTATATGAGACTGAATGAGACCCCGTCTACATAGCTCGCAAAGCGAACCGATCACATTCAATTGAAAATAAGCACATTTTAGGGTCCAACAAGCAGGCCGGTTCTGATCCCGCTCAATCTCTTCATCAAGAATATTCTGGTGGAAGCTTATATACAGCAGAAGAGTTGTTCCAACAGGAAATGTGAGACTATTAGGCTCACACGGGTTAAAAATAATGAACCGGGCAGGCAAGCGGGTAAATCAAATTGAATCATTTTTTTGTCTGCGAGTTGGATGGTCTTTGACCGCATCTATAAGAAGAGTTCTCAAAGTATAAGAAGAAATGACTAAAAAGATCACCCAAGATCCATCCCAAACAAATAAAAAGGAGGGGAGAGCTCTTGGGTGGTCTTCGAACACATCTAGGCGGGCTTCGCCCGTCTCTGCACGGGCTTCGCCCGTGTTTAATGTGTCGCTGCGGGCTACGCCCGCAATATATACATATGGGTACTCAAAATGACCGTAAAAAAATCTAAATCACGATTACATTTTTTATTTTGTAAAAAAAAATACGTTTTGACATACAAAGCGTAATTTCTATCTCTCTTCTCTAAATATAAGAAAAAATGACTAAAAAGACCCAAACAAATGAAAAGGAGAGTTGATTATATGAGGGGTATTTAGGGAATAAATGTTACACCATTGTGGAGGGTATTTTGGGCATCCAAATGTTACATCATGGCTCTTTTGTTCTTTGCTTATAGTATAAAGATATATATATATCTATACTATTATAAAAAAAAATATGAATGGCTTTTTAAAGCCATGATTTTAAAATCCATGGGACAAATCCTGGTCCATCTCCAAACCCTAAAAAAATCTCACGGTATCTATTTTAAAACCCCTCCCTCAAGGCACTTTAATTCCATCCCCCCCCCATCTCTCACCAAGGTCGTCCTGCTCCTCCCCGATCTCTCGCGAACGACTTCGTTCGACCCTCTCCTCCATGATTTCTCGGCGGATTCCCCTCTCCTTTGCACGCGCCCCGAATTCAACATCGACTGCACTTCTCTGCATCCCCGACCACATCCCTCGACCAAACGTCCCTCGCTAAGCACAGGTGAACACTCTTCATCTCCCTAAATCAGCTTCAGCCCTATAATGCTGTCGACAAATGTCTTATTAAGGGTTTTTCTTCCCCCTTGCCGGATCAACTGCTCCTAGATTCTACGTTCTAGGCTCCGACTTCTTTGCCAGCTGGAGTTCCCCACTTCCTCTCCTTCGCTTTTACTTCAGGTTCGATCTCTAATTTTTAAGGTTTTTTTTCAATACTGATTTCCAGTTGTTCTTTTTTTTCAATACAATTTTTTTGTCAATACTTACTAAATTTCATTCATGTTCTCTAATGTCCTCGATGTTGGGAATACACTTTATACTTGAGAGCTCCAGATTTATGCTCTCTTGTTAACCTTTAAACAATATTTGAAGTGGTTTTTGTGTTCAGTGCTAATGGTCATTGCCTAAGTTCCAAAAGAAAATTTTTTTGATCAGCAATTTATTATTATCATTCTAAAATCTGGCATTTCTCATCGTGATATCTCAGCCACTCCATGCTTATTAGTGATTCAATTTTTTTTAAAATTTAACCATTTCAAGATTTTCCCTTCTTACCAAACTATTTTTTATTTTCTAACAATTAAAACTGAGCCATTGTTGTCGCTTGTATTCAATCATATATGAAGTTTTGAATTTTTGGGGCTAATAGCATTACACTTTTTTTATTATTATTGTGTGCATATATGTTTCCATTGATATCATCATCAAGTAATATGGAAATTTAAGTCCTTAAGTTGTTCTGAAATTCTACAAATAGTTGTTCGGGTAATTTCTTTTTGGAACCCTTGACAAAGATAATGGGCAACAATTATTTTGAATCATATACGAGAATTTTCTGTTAAAAAGTAATGTTGTCGTTCATAGAGTAAATGATGCGGAGCAGAGACGAAGATGCGTTTTGGGCCCGTTCGGGGCTGATTTGGCAACTTTCCATATTTGGCGCGCCCGGATCGACGATCGGACTCCGCGATTGCGTCTGGAACGTCGTCGCGAGTCAAAACGCTATATTACTTTATATTTTTGAGTTTATTTTGATGTATTTTAAATGGCTAACCCATCGGCCAATCATAGCCGTTGATGGGGATGCCCTAGTTTGTGTTTTCTTATAAATAGGATGCTAGGGGGCTGATTTGAGGCCATTGTTGAATTTGGAGAAAAGCTTTCCCGGATTCCAGCGATCCCTCCTCGGTGCCGACGCCGTGGAACCCTAGGTGACGACTCCTAGGCCGCCAAACTCCTCCCCAAGGTAACCCCTACCCCCACCATCATTTTCCCCCTCTCCTCCTTCATTTTCAGCCACCGAAACCCCCCCCCCCCAACAGCCAGCGTTTCCTGCAGTCCAGCAACCCTGATTTCACAGCAAGTTACTGTTCATTTATGCAAATTACTGTTCATCCCTATAGTTTGAACAGTAACCCCCTTCCTGGCCACCGCCTCCTTGCTTCCCCTCTACAGGCCGCTCCTCCCCTTTCCACCGCCCTCCTCCTCTGCTACAACAACCTGTCCAGCACCCCCCAAGGGTATATTTGCCCTAGCCGACCCTCCCTCCATCTTCCCTTACGTGGATCCACCTCCCACCGCTCCGAAAACCCTAGATCTATTTTGATCTAGTGCTACCACCCTCCAATCCATCATTTTCTTCCGTATTCCTCTTCCCGTATCCCGGATCCGCCATCAAAACACCGGATCTATCCACCTACGCCCGGATCTATTCCCTAGTGGCCGGATCTCTCCATTTTTGGCCCGTCTCTCCTGTTTTCCGCCTTGGACAGCCACCTCACCGCCACCGCTCCACCGGTTCCACCTCTGATCGCTTGTTTTGCATCCGACCCTTCAAATTCTCCATCGCCTTGGATCAGCCCACTACGTCGTGAGTATTAGTAGTATTGTGTTCTGTAACTTGACATTTTCATTTGGTTGTTTATCTATATTGTGCTGCGATTATGGTTATGTAGCATTTGTTTCCTTTATGCTAATAATTGTCTGTGGAAGTATTCGCCACCGCTTGCCTTAGGCCCTCCGAGCGGAGGAAGCCGTTGCCAAATTGCTAAAATTATTTAATTGCTTCTTTATTTTGATTAACTGCGTGGTATTGTTAATTCTCATTGCTTAAATTAATTATCGTTGCTATCCGACTGTTTCATTGCATGTAGCATTGCATTCACATATCCCCTCACACGTGCACGAAGAGTCCTAGCTCCCGAGCACCACTAGCCTACCCTACATCAAATTGGTATCAGAGGTCAAGGTTTGACCATTTACATGTTTTGTAGTGGTAGGTCATATAGAGTCTCTAGGTTCATCCATGACTAATTATCGGCGTCGTTCCTCTCCTCTCTTGAGAGATTCTGAGTCCGCCTATTTCCAATCTCAAAGAGCGACTTCAGAGAAATCCTCACGTTATCATGATGATTATTATCATCTGCGGCACACCACTTTCCGAGATCGTGTCAACCCACCGACACAACCTCACTATGTCAGAGACGATCAGTATGATGATTGTCGTCGTTCATATCTTTGCACGCGAGCGGATCGTGTTGATCCTTCGACTCGACCCGATTACCTTAGGGATGACTATTATGAGGATCGTCACTTTGAGAGAGATCTTGAGAGTCGGTTTCGTACAGTTTCCCCTTCCTTTGACGGCTCATCGAGTCCCGAGTTTTTCAGTTATTGGCTCGTGGATATTGAGTATTATCTCGATTATTTTGAATTATTCGGTGAGCGTCGCATCAAGTTTGCGAAACTTAGGCTTTTAGATCAGGCGAGAGCATATTGGTCTAGCGTAGAGAGGACTCGCGAGCGAGATCGTCTTCATCGTGTCACGAGTTGGGTGGGCATGAAGCGTATTTTGTGCCAGAGGTATCTGCCTTCATCATATCGGAGTCGCTTGCTCGACCAATTATTTTCCCTTCAGCAAGGACCTATGTCTGTCGCTGAGTATATGGATCGTTTTGATGAGTTGGTTGTGAGAAGTGATATCCGAGAGGACCCAGCCATGACCACCACCCGATTTCGGTCTGGACTTCGATCTGATATACGTACTGAGGTGGCTTATCACAGTTCGAAGTCCCTCGAGCAGACATATCAGCTCGCCCTCCGCTATGAACAGTCCTTGAGATCCGCAAGAGCTGGTCGATGGGATTCTCTCCTTGACCTCCGCAGTACGAGTCCCTCCCCTATTGAGGACACCACGATGCCTGGTGCGGATTGCTCCCACCCCAGTGAGGTGCTTAGCCCAGTGAGTGACCTACCTTTGCTTTCTGACGCTCCTCTAGTGGCACTGACTGAGAGTGAGCCTGAGCGACCTATTGAGTCTGTAGTGTTGTGCCCCTCACCCACACCTCCACTTTTGGCATGTCCGGGTTTGATTAACACTCATACCCTAGACTCATGTCTTGACACCGCACCCGCAGACCCAGTCTTGAGCGTAGGTTTATGTCACTTTTCCCTTGGCATTACCCTGAGCCACGTTACGATCGAGAGCTCAGAGTTTGGTGTTGATCTCGTAGTGGCTATGTCACCCATGCACAGGGGCACTACCCCTTTCGATGGTACTCATCGGGAGGACCTTGACCTTAGTGACGAGCCCTATGACGAGCCCCCTGTTGAGCCTCCCGATGATCCGCCACATTTTGGTGAGGTTGAGACTCGGGTGAGCCACTCAGGTATGACGCCTCTTTCATCATCATCTCTGGCCTTGCCCAAGAGAAGGGATCTTGAGTGGAGCATGACATATGTATGGCCTACCTTGAGTCCATTTGAGCATACTCATATTGTGAGGACCTACCTTATGACACCTCACACATTGGATGAGTTTTGGGACACGCCACCCGCTGAGCCACCCGATGAGTTCTTTCTTGTCTGGGATGCTCACCACATTTTAGAGTCACTACTTCTAGTCAATGCATACGATTTTCACTCAGGTGGTCGTCTCCTTCGTGATGACTTTTCTTACACACCTCCTGGGGACCCCCCTGATGCGCCACGTTCCCCGAGAGACATTTGGCTCTTTACGAGCTCGTATTTGAGTATAGTTGTCTCTCACGGTCATCTGAGCACTCGTCACACACGAGATGAGTTTGTCTACACTACACCGAAAGAACCTCCTGATAGGCCTCCACATTTGAGAGACATCTCAGGAATTTTTAGATTTTCTTATAAGGAGTGTACCGTGTCTGTCATGTTGTCTTTGCATCATTTGCATTACCTGCATGAGTCTGCTGATTCATTTGCACAGCATTTGCATGATTTGCATGAGTCGGTCAGCCGACGAATAATAGCAAGCAATGAAAATTACAAAGTCCATGCAGATAAGCGAAGGCGAGAGCAAATACTTAATGTAGGCGAGAAGGTAATGGTGCGAGTCCGCCCTGAGAGGCTCCCTTCGGGGCCTGCCAAGAAGTTAAGCGCGAGGCAAATGGGTTCGCACTCAATTATTAGTCGTATTGGGACCAACGCTTTCCGACTTGACATCCCGGCCAGTATGGGAATTCACCCTGTGTTTAATGTTGAAGATCTGACTCCGTACTATGAACTTCATGAGTATGTGGACCCGAGCAGTGGAGATACCCAGCCACCCCCATCCCCGCTGTCGTTACCATATCACCCTCATACGTCCTCACCCATTGTTGACCTCCACCCACCTGGGGACTCGTCTTCTTTGGTTTCACCACAGGCACCACCGATCGCACCGGGATCCACCACTCGTGAGTTGAGCGTTGAGAGCTTCATGGAGACCAGACTCCACCAGTGCATTCCCACTACAGACGTTGGTGACTCTTGGGTACTTGCAGCAGAGCTTGATCGATTCGCCCCTGGACTTCGACTTCAGCACGTCCATCTCCATTCACCGGAGATGACATCTTTTCAGTCAGGGGGAGTTGATCGGCGAGAACACTTTCCAGCGACGATACTTGGGCGACCTCTTGTGGACTTCTTCGAGTTTTACCCGGCATGCAGCGAGAGAATTTTGATCCCTATTCATCGGGAGATGAATTCTTTCAAGCCGGGGAGATTGATGCGGAGCAGAGACGAAGATGCGTTTTGGGCCCGTTCGGGGCTGATTTGGCAACTTTCCATATTTGGCGCGCCCGGATCGACGATCGGACTCCGCGATTGCGTCTGGAACGTCGTCGCGAGTCAAAACGCTATATTACTTTATATTTTTGAGTTTATTTTGATGTATTTTAAATGGCTAACCCATCGGCCAATCATAGCCGTTGATGGGGATGCCCTAGTTTGTGTTTTCTTATAAATAGGATGCTAGGGGGCTGATTTGAGGCCATTGTTGAATTTGGAGAAAAGCTTTCCCGGATTCCAGCGATCCCTCCTCGGTGCCGACGCCGTGGAACCCTAGGTGACGACTCCTAGGCCGCCAAACTCCTCCCCAAGGTAACCCCTACCCCCACCATCATTTTCCCCCTCTCCTCCTTCATTTTCAGCCACCGAAACCCCCCCCCCCCAACAGCCAGCGTTTCCTGCAGTCCAGCAACCCTGATTTCACAGCAAGTTACTGTTCATTTATGCAAATTACTGTTCATCCCTATAGTTTGAACAGTAACCCCCTTCCTGGCCACCGCCTCCTTGCTTCCCCTCTACAGGCCGCTCCTCCCCTTTCCACCGCCCTCCCTCCTCTGCTACAACAACCTGTCCAGCACCCCCCAAGGGTATATTTGCCCTAGCCGACCCTCCCTCCATCTTCCCTTACGTGGATCCACCTCCCACCGCTCCGAAAACCCTAGATCTATTTTGATCTAGTGCTACCACCCTCCAATCCATCATTTTCTTCCGTATTCCTCTTCCCGTATCCCGGATCCGCCATCAAAACACCGGATCTATCCACCTACGCCCGGATCTATTCCCTAGTGGCCGGATCTCTCCATTTTTGGCCCGTCTCTCCTGTTTTCCGCCTTGGACAGCCACCTCACCGCCACCGCTCCACCGGTTCCACCTCCGATCGCTTGTTTTGCATCCGACCCTTCAAATTCTCCATCGCCTTGGATCAGCCCACTACGTCGTGAGTATTAGTAGTATTGTGTTCTGTAACTTGACATTTTCATTTGGTTGTTTATCTATATTGTGCTGCGATTATGGTTATGTAGCATTTGTTTCCTTTATGCTAATAATTGTCTGTGGAAGTATTCGCCACCGCTTGCCTTAGGCCCTCCGAGCGGAGGAAGCCGTTGCCAAATTGCTAAAATTATTTAATTGCTTCTTTATTTTGATTAACTGCGTGGTATTGTTAATTCTCATTGCTTAAATTAATTATCGTTGCTATCCGACTGTTTCATTGCATGTAGCATTGCATTCACATATCCCCTCACACGTGCACGAAGAGTCCTAGCTCCCGAGCACCACTAGCCTACCCTACATCAGTAAATCTCCGTAAGGATGAACTTCTCAGTATTTTGGGGTGCACACACTTCAACTTATTTTATTTCATTTGATTGTAAATCCCATATTCCCATGTTACTTTATGTTGTGTTAGAAATAGGGCTGAGCATATTATTCGAAACTGGAAAGTCACTCGAAAATCGTTTGAAAATTGAGCCGAGTCGGAATCGGTTAAAATTGATTCGACTCAATTTGAGTCGATTCAATTTGACTCGAATCTGATTTCGAGCCGATTTCGAGTCAGCCCTGAATCGCTCGAAATATGATTCGAATCAACTCGAATTAATTAAAAAAATTATGTATTTATTAATATATTCTTATTTTAAGATTACAAATAACAAAATTTAAACCTAAATAAAAAGAACGAGAGATTTAAGTGTTTCATTTGTTAAATTTATACGTTGTCCAATTTAATTTTGAGCAAACTAGGAATAAAACAAAAAATTGTTCGATTTCGAGCCAACTCAGAATCGAGCCATTTCGAGTCGAGCCGACTCGATTCAATTTCGATTTCGAGCCAAGTTCGAGTTGAAAATTTCGATTTCGAGCCGAGACAAAATCGCTCGAACTCGACCTGATATCAGCCATTGTTGGAAATGTCATGTAAATGAGACTATATTTTTATGAGCCCTGAGAGTCGGCGAAGGACGTCAGGGGCAGGCGAAGCCCGCCGCCGACGCTGCTACTGTCGCACGGGGCACGAGGGCCGAAGGCTCGTGCCTGTCACTCGTATATATATATATATATATATATATATATATATATATATATATATATATATATATATATATTAAAAAAAATTAATTTCAACAAATTAAAATAATAATTTATTTAATTCTAAAAAATAAAAAAAATTCAAAATACTAAAATAAAATAAAGCAATAAATTTTAAATTAGTCTGCCAGGGGCGTGCTGAGCTTGCCGGCAGGCAGGCGGGTACTGTCACGCGGGGCACGGGGGGTCCTCCCGTGCACTGTCACTCGTGAGTGTGTGTGCGTGTGCATATATATATACACAAGAGTGACGGGCACGGGCCTTCGGCCCGGGGGGCATTCTGTGGGGGAACGACATTTGTCGTTGGAGCGACATTTGTCGTGGGGCAACAATTTTTGAGGGTGAGACATTTGTCGTAGATGCGGCATTAGTCGTGGGGGCGACATTTGTCGTGGCAGCGACATTTGTCGTGGGTGCAACATTTGACTTGGGGGCGACATTTGTCGTAGGCGCGACATTTGTATTAGACGACAGCATTTGTCGTATTAGAGACATTCGTCGTGGGGGCAACATTGGGGTGGCAACATTTGTCGTGGGGGCGATATTTGTCAAAGGACGGTGATATTTGTCGGGGGCGGTGACATTTGTCGACGACATTCAGAGGAGTCAACATTCGACAAAATTTGTCGTGGGCGGCGACATTTGTCGTGCCCGGCGACATTTGTCATGGCCGGCGACATTTGTCGTGCACGACGACATTTGTCGTGGCCGGCGACATTTGACATGGGCTGCGTCATTTGTCGTGGACGGCAAAATTTGGCGGAGGCAGCATACGATAGATCCAGCATCATTCAGCATGGGCGATATTTAATTATTTATTACCTAGTTTACCCAAAGTGGAAACAAGTAAATGGAACACATTTTTAGTAGATTCCAATAAAGTAGTCCATCTATTGTTCTGAAATATATAATTAACCAATGAAAATATAATATAGGTTGGAGAGAGTAGATTAGAGCTGTATAGAGAAAAGATAAAGCCAATAGCTGGAAGCTATATTTTGGTGATCAAGGATGAACAGTTAGATTCAAATTAGGATTGATTCTCAAAAGGTCTGTTGATATGATAATTTTAAGTTTTCTAAAAACCCTAAACCCTATATATAGAAGAGTAGTTTCTAAAAATTCATGTATGTTTACTGGGCTAAAATGAAACAGAAAATAAAATAAAAACATCAATGGGCAAATAGTAATACTAAAAGAAGAAAGACATACCATGTTATTGTCCTCCACTGGATGATCCACATCTGTGGCAGCAGAAACCAGAGACCAACAATATCAAAATCATCCAAGCAGAATGGGAAAGAAAACTGCACCAAACTCACTGTTGTGGTTGCTTAAATCAGCCTCTTCAAAATCAGTGAACCTTGATGCCGAGAACAGGAGAAACACTCTAGCCAGGGAATTTTTTTGTGGAATAAGAAAGATGGTCGACCATACGGTGCTCGCGGCTTAGATTGTTGAGGCTTTGCTGCTTGATTGTAAGAAGCATCTCGTTCCCGAAGGTTTGAATTTGATCAAAGATGTAAACAATCTGTAATTAAAGGAAAAAATTATGAGCTCAAAGAACATGCATGAAATTAAGACTAAAACTAAGAATGTATAGCACCATACAGTCCATACCTAGCCACCAGTGTTATAATACCCTAAGACATTGGCTTGTGCAAAGTAGCCATGCAGGAGGAAAATAACAATAGTGAAAACCATTAATATTGTCCCAATAAATGTCACTAAGGAGCATGAATCAGGTGCCTCAAGAAGCTTACGCAGCAGCAGAATAGTCTCATATACTGTGTGTTATGTCACCCCACCACCTGAAAACATGTTAGAAAGTTAACATTTTGGAAATTTATATAATTTGGGAGATAAAATACATCTAACATCTCTAAAAACCCGAAGATATCTGGATTCAAGAGGAAAAATCGTTTATAGAAACAATCAATACCTGGAAAACAGAAACAATCACAAAAGTGCACGCATGAACAACTGAGCAAAGGTCAAAAGGAAAATGATTATTCAGAACAGGGATGAGATACAGGAGGCAGCAAAAATCAGGGCGGAGAAGACAATGGATGCATCTGATTTCCTCGTGCAGTCGTTCGAAGGACTTCCATTCGTAGTCTTCGACCCGGTGCCTGCATTCAGTAGAGCAATTTCTAGTTTTACATCAGCTAATTTTTCAACACCAGAATACACCAAATTAAGAGGGTTTTGTGTGAAACATGATCACTTAAAGACTTATTTTTGTGGAACTTGATCACTTATTTTGGGTAGGAAGACCTTTTTTTAATAAAAAAATTGGTGTTAGGCTCAAGAATAGGCCCTCTTTTGATTAAAAAAACTTTCATTTGAGTGAAATTGAAGATATTTAAAGCTCTGGTATGAGAGAGATTATTGAATTCAAGTCCATATAAATCAATTTGATGTTAAAATAAGAAATAGTTAGCCTTCACCTAAAGAATTGTGGTAAGTTTGATTTGAAGAAAATGAAGCAAACGTAAATATATTTCACTCCAAATTTTTTATATTGGGTGGTGATTAGCATGCAATTAATCTTAAAATCGTAAATAAGTTCATTCAATTAGAAGAAAATGAAATCACATGAAGGGGATCCATATGCAATAGGGGGGGCCTAGAAGAGCTTGTTGTCACAGGACTTGTTGATGGTGCAGAATCACTCAGTCTCATCTTTGGGGACTGGAGCGGCGAGGTCGCCGACCTGAGAGACACATACAAAGATATAAAATGTCAATCTTCTAATATTATAAATAATTTTAGAGAAAGGAAAAAATTTCCGAAAAAATTCTAATCACATCCCACGAACAAAATTAACCACATCCCACAAAAGAAGAATCACATTGCTCCACCTCCAGCTTAAAAATATCATTATATATCACTTGAGCATTTTATCAAACTGTTTGTGAGCTTGTGAAAGAATGATAGATTAGTAGATTAAATGAAACTGCAATAAACGAAGCTTCAATTCAGAAGCTTAATGATTGAAAAATATTCATGGTGGAGAGCACGAAATGGGAGAGCGTGAGATAGAGGGTGGGGAGAGGTGAGGGGAAGAAAACCTGAAACTTTTGGATGAGTGATAGGCCATGTGTGAGAGCTATTTTAAAAAGAACTTTATGAGACCTCTTTCCTCCTTGGCTCTGAAACTGATGCATTCCTAAATCTGAAATTGGCTTTAAAAATAAATAAATTTGTGAGTCGTCTTTAAAAATAAGGCGGAGCCGCAAGTTTAACACGAATATTCTCAATTGATTTCCGACCTAGGGATCATATACGAGCAAAAGAGAATTAACGTTTGTACGTATTCGGCTTTTGATCTTTTCTTCCACAGCACTTCAAGAGAGTGAATAAAAAAACAACATTGCAGAGAATTAACGACAAACGGGAGTTAACGATGACCTAGACAAGCAAGCGCTGACTTCAAAGATCAAAACATTTTAAGCATAATATTATAATAACAATCACGAGCGAGACGGGAAATAGGGGTATAACTTGAGCGTCGACAAGTGTCTTATTGTCTAGTCACACCAATAATCCAAATGAAAGTGCGTGAATGTGAGCGTTACAACATATAAGAAAACTAAAATCTGTGAAGACGTGCGCTAAAAAAATAAAAATACTGCAAATAAAATAAAAATGCAAACTCGGGTTGCATCAATTCTCTCAGGGTTGAGAGAGCTCGACCCCGTCGGGAATATGACACTGAAACTTGAGCATTTTATAGCTACGAAAGAACTTTGCCACTGCCATATTGTCGTAGCAAGTGGAACAAAGAGAGGTCCTGCCACTACTGCGATCAACTGATGATATACCCACTTTCCTGAAAGACACAGGAAACCAATTTTCATTGGAAAATGGCAACTCCTGGTGATGAAATCAACTGTAAAATTATAGTTTTCCAAAGTTGCTCGCAAACCATTAACCATAATATCATGCAAAATATGTAAACGATTAGTAAAAGAAGGGCAGCATAAAGTGGGGAAGAGGGTAAATGAAAGAACGGGGTGAGAACAAAACAGGAAGCAAGATCAACTTGTGGAATCATTAAATCATACGACGTCATACGCACTCCTGCTAGACACCGTCGTGCGCCTACAAAACCCAGACCAATCATCGCAATGATAACACCCGTGAGAATTAGACTAGCACGACAAATATTAAAACCGTTCACAAATTTACCCTTTAAAACTAACCAGAGGATTCCTTTAAAATGTGTGCCCCATGTATGAAGAAAAAGTCTAGGGACTGAGTCAATTCTCCTACCACGACTTAGCCTATAAAGTGTGAAATCAAGCTCACTCATAACCACAGGGTAGTGCGGTGAACTAAAAGTGTAATCGCCAAAAACAAAATCTATAAGGCGAACCAAAAGTGTGAGCATCATCCAAGACGAATGCCCTACTAGAATCAAGTGATTCTTCCTGGAGCGGGGGTCCAAGCATAAGAGTGGCACTAAATAGGAGTGGCGTAGTGGTAACTAAGGAAGGTGAGACGGACGCTGATGAGGTCCTCCTAGGAAGCTTAGGGACGACTATTTTTCTGGGGAAGAAGAACAATCTTTCGCCCATGATGATCAAAGGAGTGGGAGTTCCTCACACCGTCATGTATAGCACGCCTATCATACTGCCACGCTCTACCTAACAGGATGATCAAAGGAGTGGGAGTTCCTCACACCGTCATGTCTAACACGCCTATCATATTGCCACGCTATACCTAACAGGATATGGTTGACAATTAACCCCAAATAAGTGGTAGGCCAGCTCCAAGGTGTGCGTCTCGAGTCCTAGCTTCTCAACCATATGTTGGGAAACAAAAAATTTCATGCTACCGTTATCAACGGTGATGCAACAAAAATGTCTCTGAATACGCGCAGTAGTGCGTAAAATCTTATATATCTAAAAATCACGCTTAGTGGTCTCACTAGGGGAAATCATGCTATAACGAAAGACATAAAATAAGTGTTCAGCTTGTTCTCCCTCGACCTCGATAACACTATCAGACTCGGGCTCAGGTTTGGAGTCACTAAGGAAGACTCCATATTCTGGCTCACGCCCATCAGAGGAATTGGTGATTGTGGCGAATTGGCGTCGCGGACACTCAAAAGATTCGTGTCCAGGCTTCATACACTTAAAGCATCGGAATACTCCAGTGTTGAGATTGGAACCCATGAGCTCCTTACCTCGGGAGGGACCAGCGGGAGGAGCTGGGGAGTGACATGAGGTGGGGGATCAGAATTTTTAGAGGTGGGTGAAGAGGTGGCGGTGCTCGAGGAAGGCCTATCAGTTGACCTATGCCCAGATGTTCATTTCTGAAGGGTGGCCTCAACTCTGCGTGATCTACTATACACTTCACTCAAATCTCTAAAGTCGTGCAACTCGAGCTCGTCCCTAATAGCATAACGGAGCCCGTTCAAATAACGGGACACTGTCATATCGTCCTCCTCGTGTAGGTTTAGCCTAGACTGCAACACTAAAAACTCTTTGGTATACTCGTCTACAGAAAGCTTGTCCTGATGAAGGTTGTGGAACCTTCGATAAAAAGTTTGCAGATAGTCCGTGGGGACATATCGCTTTCGCAGTTGCAACTTAAACTCTACCCATGTGGTGATAGGTGTTAGTCCTAAGGTGTATCAGGTGCGCTCAAGTTGAACCCACCAGATTAGTGTGGGTCCATTAAGCCGAAGGACAACATATTCGACATGCTGATTCACAGGCATTTGTTTCCACGCCATCAACCTTTTCACTCGCTCACACTAATCGAGGCATTTTTCGGGTTCCACGTGACCCTCAAAATCACCTACATCAAGCTTTATTCCATCATCCCAACGGGTTTGGAGACGAAACCCAAGGTCAGGTTGTGCAGGATCTGCGGGTCTAGGATTTTGTTCCTCTTGCGCAGGATTTTGGCGAGGAGGTTGATTTAGTCCTAGGTGATGCTTTGCTTCTAAGTTTTTAACGGAGGTTCTCAAGTTATTTACTAAGTGGTTCGTGTCTCTCACATTGGCAGTGAATGTTTCTACCGTCTTCATCAGTTCACTCATTCGGTTGACACATTTTTTGAAAAAATTAAATATTTTCTTTTGTTTTTGAAAAAACCTTTTTTTTGAAACAACTAAATAAAATAAAAAACATGATCGTTCGATCCATGCTCTGGTACCAAACTGATGCATTCCTAAATCTTAAACTGGTTAAAATAAATAAACTTGCGAGTCGTCTATCAAAATAAGGCGGAGCCGGAAGTTTAGCACGAATATTCTCAATTGATTTCCGACCTAGGGATCAAATACGCGCAAAAGAGAATTAACCTTTGTACGTATTCAGCTTTTGATCTTTTCTTCCACAAGCGCTTCAAGAGAGTGAATAAAAAAACAACATTGCAGAGAATTAATGACAAACATGAGTTAACGAAGACCTAGGCAAGCAAGCTCTGACTTCAAAGATCAAAACATTTTAAGCATAATATTATACTAACAATCACAAGCGAGATGGGAAATAGGGGTATACCTTGAGCGTCGGCAAATGTCAGCTCTAAGGATGGATGGCAGGGCTTGGAGAACTTCGGGCAGCAGCTGGGAATTAATTCGGGTTTTGGGAAGCTGACGGGGTAGGAACAAGGGACATGCAGTTGAGCCGCATGGTCGTTGGAGACTCGACACCACCAGAAGCTACTGTAGGGGAGTTCGCCGGAGGTAACCGGGCAATAGGGGTATACCTTGAGCGTCGGCAAATGTCAACTCTAAGGATGGATGGCAGGGCTTGGAGAACTTCGGGCAGCAACTGGGAATTAATTCGGGTTTTGGGAAGCTGACGGGGTAGGAACAAGGGACATGCAGTTGAGTCGCATGGTCGTTGGAGACTCGACACCACCAGAAGCTACTGTAGGGGAGTTCGCCGGAGGTAACCGGGCCCCCAAGAAGCTCCTTCGGGGTCGGTCGAGCAGGTGGCGGCTCAAGTCGTGCGATGCTGGCAAGCTGGGCAGGAATCAACAGCTGTAGGGACAGTTTTTTGGACAATGGACGATGGAGAACAGAGCGTCAGAGCCTTGGAAGGCTTCCGGCGACGGTGGCGCTAGCAGGCGAGGGGTCGAGAGGTGGCGTCGAGCTTATGGGAGAGGAACAGGGCCGGTGGCTGGGAGTTACGAAAATACGGAAGGTTTCTTGTCTTTTTTATTTTTCCACACCTAGCTTTGACAGAACAGGGCATGGTTTTAAAGGGAAAGGCTATTAGATTTTAATAAATAAGGGAGTTTCAACTTTACTATATGAATTAAAGAGGGGGAGGTGGCCCACTGGCTTTAATAATAAGCTAAAATATGAATAGGCTATGGAATTTAATAAATAGGCTTAATGGAGACTCTTTAAATTTTAGGCTAACTCCCAAATGTCCATAATAAGTCAAATTGAGGTAACTCATCATATAAAGAAAACCGTATTTCTGAAATCACAAATATAATTTTGGAATTATATATTTTGTGAATAGAATAATAGCTTAATTGTTTGATATCTCACTTGATTGCCTAAATCAACACTACCCCTAATTTGACGGACCTTTTTATTTAGGTTTTTATTAGTTGGTCACACCAATAATCCAAACGAAAGTGCAAGAACGTGCGCGTTACAACATATACAAAAACTAAAATAAGCGAAGAAGTGCGCTACAAAAATAAAAATACTGCAAATAAAATAAAGATGCAAACTCGAGTTGCATCAAAAACGCATCTGGAGATCCATTGTTGGTAGTGGTGATGTAGAAATATTGTTGTAACTATTGTTTTAGATTCATTTAACAACACCTAAAACCACAAATTGTTGCTTCAGAATTGATCAGGAAATGAAAACCAAAGACAGAACCAAAAATGGAACAAATCCCAAACCGAAATCAAATGCAGTCGAAGTATTAAAATGTGTTTGAATTCAAATCTGCAATGGAAATTGAAGGTAAACCTGGTAGGCTGGAGGAGATGCGCTGAAGCCACCCTTGAAGAGAGCTGACGGTATGAGTAGATTACCTAGTGCGAAGAAGACCGGCGAAAGAGGAGCGAATGAGGGTGCGGGCCTACGATGTGGTCGGAGGAAAAAGTGACTTGCGGCTGCGAGAAGAGAGGGCGGGTGAATAGTTCGTGCGGAGGGCGGAGGAGGGAGGCGACCTAATCGCGAGGAAGGGAAGATGAACTATTCGCCTCCGCCTTCCATCGGGATGTGGGTATCGGGGAGAGGGGGGAGCAAGGGCTGGGATCAGAAAGTTTATGAGGGTTTTGCAATTTGAACAGTACAACTGCTGTATTTTGAAGCGATATCCACCAATTATGAATTTTTGGGGATTTTTGTGGACACGTTATTGGCAGGTCATCTCATATTTCTTTTTAATATAGTATAGATATATATATGTGCATGTACATGTATTTATATACATGTATACATATATATACACACACACACAGAGGGAATTAGGGTAAATGAATCAGATGACTCAAATCTTTCGATTAGGTCCTTTACCATGATTTTCAAAATGCAAGTTTGACTATTTTAAATGGGAATAGAATAATAGCTTAATTGTTTGATATCTCGCTTGCCTAAATCAACACTACCCCTAATTTGACGGACCTTTTTATTTAGGTTTTTATTAGTCGGACACACCAATAATCCAAACGAAAGTGCAAGAACGTGCGCGTTACAACATATACGAAAACTAAAATGCATGAATACGTGCGCTACAAAAATAAAAATACTGCAAATAAAATAAAGATGCAAACTTGGGTTGCATCAGAAAAACATCTGGAGATCCATTGTTCGTAGTGATGATGTAGAAGTATTGTTGTAACTATTGTTTTAGATTCATTTAACAACACCTAAAACCACAAACTGTTGCTTTAGAATTGATCAGGAAATGAAAACCAAAGACAGAACCAAAAATGGAACAAATCCCAAACCGAAATCAAATGCAGTCGAAGTATTAAATTGTGTTTGAATTCAAATCTGCAATGGAAATTGAAGGTAAACCTGGTAGGCTGGAGGAGATGCGCTGAAGCCACCCTTGAAGAGAGCTGACGATATGAGTAGATTACCTAGTGCGAAGAAGATCAGCGAAAGAGGAGCGAATGAGGGTGCGGGCCTACGACGTGGTCGGAGGAAAAAGTGACTTGCGGCTGCGAGAAGAGAGGGCGGGCGAATAGTTCGTGCGACGGGCAGAGGTGGGAGGCGACCTAATCGTGAGGAAGGGAAGATGAACTATTCGCCTCCGCCTTCCATTGGGATGTGGGTATCGGGGAGAGGGGAGTGTTGGGATGGGGTATTGGGGAGAGGGGGGAGCGAGGGCTGGGATCAGAAAGTTTATGAGGGTTTTGCAATTTGAACAGTACAGTTGCTGTATTTTGAAGCGATATCCAACAGTTACGAATTTTGGGGGATTTTTGTGGACACGTTATTGGCAGGTCATCTCATATTTCTTTTTAATATAGTATAGATATATATATATGTACATGTATTTATATACATGTATACGTATATATACACACACACAGAGGGAATTAGGGTAAATGAATCGGATGACTCAAATCTTTCGATTAGGTCCTTTACCATGATTTTCAAAATGCAAGTTTGATTTTTTTATGTGAAAAATCGATGAGAACGTGATAATGTTGATTCCAGATCGTCACTAACAATCTAGAAACTGTCGAAGACCAAAATCGGTCAAATGGAGGCAAGATCAGCCTCTATTACACCTTTTTTTGGTTTGGAGTATACCTAATGAATCTTTTTTTTGCTTTTGATCCTTATTGGTTAGAGAGCGGAATGCATTCCAATGCTTTTTAAGACAATTCATAATATAACCGCAAAATCATCAAAAAGAGCTTTAGAGCATTGGAAGGTATTTTAAATTTCAATAAGAGTTGACAATCTAGTGATTAAGGAGGTGCTTAAAAACATCTCCCCATACATATTTTGAATTTATCTACCCAAAAAAAATTAAGGCTGCTAAGAAATTTCAAATCTTTGATTCTATGGTGAAAAATCAATTTACCACAATTTTTGAAACCTCAAGAATTGACAATTAAGGGTGAATATTTTCATCAATTTTGTGAGAGCATTTAGTAACACAAGGAATTATTCACGGAAATTCTTGTTTCAATAAACCACCAAATAATGTATCTAAAAGAAAATAATATTGTCCAAATTTTGCTATAGTTGTGTTGTTTAAAATATGCCCAAAACTACACGGAGGAAAGTCCTAATAAATTGGATGACTTTCCATATTTCACATAAATTTTAGGCAACTTATATTTATTAACCTTCATAGCCAACAGTTCAAAATTGGACGACTTTCAGGACCCAAAGTGTAGAAAGGTGGTTCAAACCTTGTATATAATTCTTGAATCCAAAAATACAAGCATGAGTACAACTATATAGGAGAGAGGAGAGGAAGACTCAGCTATACAAATAATGTGAGACTAAACACTAAATCCTACATGGGTCATATTAACGGGCCAAATACATCATTTTTCCTAGTATTCTCTAACACTCCCAAGCTGGAGTGTACAAGTCGTAGGCACCAAGCTTGGATAAGAATTGATGGTACATTTGTTGTGGCAGTGTCTTGGTGAGAATGTCAGCAACTTATCCTGACACAAGAACATGCTCCAGCTCTAACTTCTTTAATTGAACTTTTTGACGAACGAAATGACAGTCAACTTCAATGTTTTTGGTCCGCTCATGAAACAGAGGATTCTTCGCAATGTGAATTGCAGCCTGACTATAGCAAAACAAGCTTGCTGGTGAGGATAAAGTGACCCCCAAATCACCAAGTAGGCTCTCAAGCCAGGTGGGTTCAGATACAACGGCTGCCATTGCACGATACTCAGCTTCAGCATAAGAGCGCGCAACCACAGACTGCTTCTTGTTACACCAAGTGATAAGATTCCCCCTAAAGTAGGTACAGAAATCTGTAGTGGAACGCCGATCATCTAGGGAGGCCGCGTAGTTCGCATCTGAGTATGTAATAAGAGATAAAGAAGAGGATGACTTATATACCAATCCTTGTCCAGGAGCTGTCTTCAAATATCTGAGGATGCGTTCTACTGCCTGGAGATGAGAAGTACAAGGAGCATGCATAAATCGGCTGACCACTCCAACAGCAAACGAAATATCAGGTCTTGTAACTGTTAGGTATATCAGTTTTCCCACAAGACGCCGATAATACTTAGGGTTCGTAAGCAGGGAATCAGAGACATGCCCATGAGCACATAACTTGTGGTTGGCATCCATCGGAGTTTTCACAGGTTTACACCCAGGATAGCCAGCATCGTGGAGGAGATAAAGGAAATACTTCTGTTTTGACAAAACAAGACCATCAGATCGTCTTGCAACCTCAAGTCCAAGAAAGTACCTGAGAGCCCCCAAATCTTTTGTTTGAAAAACGGAGTTCAAGTGTTGCTTGATTTTTTATATCCCTGTGGTGTCATCATCAATAATCAAGATATCATTCACATAAACCAGGAGAATAACAGTCCCAGTTGATTGATGACGAGTCAAGAGAGAGAAGTCAGTCGAACTCCGCTTAAATCCAACATCACGAACGGCCTTACTAAATTTTCCAAACCAAGCCCTGGGAGTTTGTTTGAGACCATAAATAGATTTCTGAAGATGACATACACGAGACTCCCTCGTGGTCTCAAATCGAGGATGTTGATGCATGTAGGCCGTTTCTTGAAGAGCGTCATTCAAAAGGGCATTTTTAATATCCAGCTGATGGAGAGGCCGGTGACGATGCACAGCCAAGGAGATCAGTACCCGGACGATGCACAACCAAGGAGATCAGTTCCCGAACAGAGTTCAACTTGGCAACGGGAGAGAAGGTTTCATCATAAGTCCCTATTGTTGAGTAAATTCCCGAGCCACAAGACGTGCCTTTAGCCGATCGATTGTCCCATCCGGAGCATGTTTTATAGCAAACACCCACCTGCAACTGACACACGAATGTTCGGGAGGAATAGGAACTAGATCCCAAGTCTGGTTAGACCAAAGAGCAGTCATTTCCTCATCCATGACCGTGTGCCACCCTAGATATAGAAGAGCCTCATGCACTGAGTTAGGAATAGAAATGGAGGAGAGGGAGAGAGCAAACTTGTGTAGAGGTGGAGAAAGGCGAAGCAGAGAAACATAATTGTCCATGGGGTGAGCAGTAGATGCTGATACTAGATCATCAGTCCGCGGGATAGCACCGGTGAAGGAAGGATATTGTAGAGCTCCAGAGACCGGGGTACCATGAGTGTAGACACAAAGAAGAGGTGGTTTGAGTGATAGATGTGGAACAGGTGCCATAAGGAGTGGGAAGAAAAGGTGATAGAGAAGACGTGATAGGAACAGTCGGACGAAGAATGGAAGGGGAGAGAGGAGGAGCAGTGGTAGAGGATGAGTCGTAGAATGGTTGAGCCTCCCGAAAGGTGACATCGGCAGAGACAACAACTTTGTCAGTAGTTGGGGAATAACACACATAGCCTCTCTACCTCCTCGATGTCGGGGAATAACTATATAGGAGAGAGGAGAGGAAGACTCAATTATACAAACAATGTGGGAATAAACACTAAATCCTATATGGGTCATATTAATGGGTCAATACATCATTTTTCCTACTATTCTCTAACACCAAGAACAAAATGAGATTTAGGATGCTCACCTGCTCAAAAGAGTTGAAAGTACCACCAAGACCTGATATGTGACGCTCAAAAGATCGTCGCAAATTACGCTAATAAAATGTTTAGACAAAATGTTTTAAAAATGGTCGCCGCAATGAAATCTGAATTTATATAAAATTTTGTTTATAATTAATGAGTATATCATTAGTCTGAGTGTAAACAAATAAAGTTAAAATTTTCATGCAAGGGTATGCTAATAGTTCTTTTTATTAACTATTTAAACTTGAATTTATGTTTGGGATTTATTAATTTCATAGAATGAAAGGTAAAGCGGTGAGTAGAAACGTGGAGGCAAGGTACTAGACCGGTCATTTTAGGCGGTGGAGACTTAAATTCTCGTGAGTAAGAGAACCGTTGGACACTCTTCCGCACTAAACTTTCCACTCTCGTCTAGGGTTCACGAAAAGTCGACCACAACCCGTCTTTTTCCAGTCCTTCTCCTCCATTTTTGACGCCTGACGGAAGCCTCTCTTCAGATTCAGCAGAGAAGCAGGCCTCTTTTCTTCCCCTAAGTTCTTTGTGAGTTTCAGAGTCTAAATTGAGCAAAGAAATTGTAGATCTTCAACACCTCTTGTTTATTTTCCCTTGTAAGCATTTCTTTTCCACTTTTTCCTCTTCTTCATGCAAATAAGAAGTCTTTACTTCAGTTTTAGAGATTAGGGAGAAGATAAGACTCGTTTTTTTTTATTTCGTAATATTTTATGAGGGCATGCAAACCATTTACTTGCTGATTTTATGATTGAATCTTAAAATAATTTTAGGACTCGTGATATAAAAGTTGGTTTGTTTGGGGATATTGAGAAAGATAAGTAATTGTATGTTGATATCATGTGAATGTAGAAAACTATGTTTATTTGCAAGTATCATGATGATTTTAACTTACATGCAAATTAATAATCATATGGGGACTTTGCACATGATATCTGCCCTGTTTGGATAGATGCGCTAAATTAGCATGACAATATTGGATAGGGCATGAGCTTTGATAACAATATACAAAGGATTTTGTTATGAACCGCTTACTGATTTCTGGAATTGCTTCTTGCATGAATAACATTGCTGAAATTGACATTAAGAATGCTAGGGCTGTTGTTCATAGTGCTGATTTTGCTGTCTTTCATATCAATATAAATGAAATTATTGAGGCTGCTGTTTTCCCCTTTAAAAAGAGTTGTTTTTACATATGTAAGGGCTAGTTTAGCACAAGATAATGATACTTTCAGAGACAGCCAGTTGGAAGCGTGTGCATGCCCATGATTTTAATAATAAATGTTAAAAGGCAAATGATAGTTTTTGATAGGAAGAAGGAGAGAAAGAGAATAGAGAGAGATATCTAAGACGGCTAGAGAAAATTAGGGTTGAGGGAGAGGGAATACCTGAAATAATACTTGCATGCCATCCAAAGAGGGGGGTCCAGTGTACTTATACCCGGACCTAGGGCCGGCCGGTCAAGGGGGCTGGCCGGCCCTAATGGGGGCTGAACCCACTTGGTTCAGCCCCCCTTGGGCCGATTCTTATGAAGAGGGGGTTGAACCATTTGGTTCAGCCCTGTTGTCACCTCCGTTACGCCTCTGCCGCCGTCTGTATTGTCGGTCAAATAGTCGGGCCACGTCCGGGGGCGTAACATTCCCCTCCTCATCAAAAGCAGCTTGTCCCCAAGGTGGTAATCTGGGTAAAGCTCCCTAAACTCTAGCAAATAAACCCAGGTGTTGTGCTCGGCGGCCAGATCCTTCCACTTCACCAATAGCTCAGGACAGTACGTCGTGCCTCGGCGCTTCCACTTGATTAAAAGTACATCTTCAGGAATCGGGCGTAGCTCGCCCCCGCTAGTAGCTTCTGGCAAACAAGGGCTGACCTAGACAGTGTCGCCAATCTTCCGCCCGGCTCATAACTACTCAGAGAAGGAGGCAGACGCTCGTAGACCACCTCAAAGGGAGTCAGCTTGCTGGCGGAATGATAGGAAGTGTTGAAACAACATTCAACCCAATGCAACCAACTCGTCCAAGTGCGCGGCTCGTCCATGACAAAGCAGCGGAGGTAGGTCTCGACGCCCCGATTCAATACCTCCGTTTGGTCGTCTGTCTACGGGTGGTGAGTCGTGCTAAAGCGCATAGTGGTCCCTTGTAAACGGAAGAGCTCCCACCAAAAGTTGCCAACAAAGGTGGGATCGCGATCTGAGATGATCGCCCGAGGAATGCCATGAAGCCGAATAATCTCGTGAGCGAAAAGAGCATCAACCGACTCACCGGAATAGGGGATGGCTCAGGGCGAGGAAATGTCTGTATTTGGACAACTTATCAACCAATACCAAAATGATTGTCTTGCCCTTAGACTGAGGCAAGCCATCAATGAAATCCATAGATACTGTATCCCAAATCTGGTGCGGAATCTCCAGGGGCATAAGTAGCCCAGCTGGGGAGGTGGTCTCGTATTTCTGTTGTTGGCACACATCACACTGCTGAACAAATAATTGGATATCCCGTCGCATGCCCTTCCAAAACACATTGGCCCGTGCCCACTGAAGAGTGCGGAGAACACTGGTGTGGCTGCCCGTCGGGGACGAGTGGAACTTATGCCTCATGACCGTCCTCCAAGCCGACTGAGAGGGTATGACCACCCGACTCCGATAGTATAGCCGGTCATTTTGTAGATGATAGCCTGGAGCTGCCTCACGCGCCTACCGTAGATCCTGCACAATAGCCTGCAGCTCGGGGTCCCGCTGGACCTCCTACTGAATCTCATTGATAGCATCCAGCTGGGGCGTAGAAATGTGGGCTAGAGCGCCCTCTGGCAAGCGATACAAAGCATCAGCAACCCGATTGTCCTTCCCTTGCTGGTAAACGATCTAGAAGTCGTACCCCAAAAGCTTGGTGACCCACTTCTGTTGGAGGGGGGAGGAAACCTGTTGTTCCAAGAAGTGCTCCAGGCTCTGATGATCTGTCCTAATCTAGAAATGACGTCCCAGCAGATACGGCCGCCAGAGGGCCACGACATGGATGACGGCCAGCATCTCTTTCTCATAGGCTGATAATCCCAACGTCCTTGGAGCCAATGCCTTGCTGTAAAAGGCAATCGGTCGCCCTTCCTGCATCAACACGGCACCCAATCCCACCCCGGAGGCGTCCGTCTCCACGACGAACTCCTTGGTGAAATTCAGGAGTGCTAAGACTGGAGTCGTCGTCACAGCCAGCTTGAGTGCTTGAAAAGTTGCCTCAGCCTCATCTTGCCAAGAAAAAGCATCCTTTTATAACAGTTGTGTCAATGGCCTGGCAATCTTCCCGTAATCACGCACAAACCGCCGATAGTAGCCAGTAAGGCCCAAGAAGCCCCGCAGAGCCCGAACGGTCTGGGGTCGCGGCCAAGAGACCATGCTCTCAATCTTCCGAGGATCGGCTTTCACCCCTGCAGCCGAGACCAAGTGCCCCAAATACTCCACTTCTTCTTGATCAAACGAACACTTTGATCTCTTAGCATACAACTGGTGCTGGCGTAAAATGGAGAAAACCTGGTCAACATGGCGCAAGTGGTCCTCCCAAGTAGCATTGTAAATAAGGATATCATCGAAGAAGATGAGCACGAAGTGACGAAGCAGATCCCTGAAAATCTCGTTCATATTAGCCTGGAAGGTGGACAGTCCACCCGTCAACCCGTTGGCCATCACCAAAAATTCATAATGACCGTCATGAGTCCTAAATGCCGTCTTGTGGATGTCTTCCTTCTTCATGAGGATCTGGTAATATCCGGACCATAAATCAAGCTTGGTTAACCGTGTCGCCCCATGTAGCTCGTCCAACAGCTCCTCAATCAATGGGATCGGGAATTTATCCTTCAGTGTGGCACTGTTCAGGGCGAGGCAATCCACACAAAACTGCCAAGACCCACCATTTTTCTTGACGAGAATGATCAGAGCCGAAAAGGAGCTCGTGCTTGGTCGTATGATGCCCGCATCGAGCATCTCCGTACGCTGCGCTCAATCTCGGCCTTCTACATGTGCGGATACTGGTAAGGTCGGATATTAGGAGGCTCCGTCCCTGTCTTGAGTACAAACTGATGATATCGAAACCGTTAAGGCGGAAGCGTACGTGGCTCCTGAAAAAATGTCGGTGTACTGCACAACCAGAGCCCGCATCTGCATAGGCACTTCAACTGACCCGGCCTCATCTGTCCTCACCCCCTAAAGTACCACCATCAAACTTCCCGCCTCCTCGAGCTGTTGGAGACTGCAGAGAGAAATTTCCTTGACTGACGAAGAGGTGAGACCTCGCAAACAGAACTGTTTCCCACTCTGCAAGAACTTCATTGTTATCTGGTCCCAATCAAAGGTGACCCTCCTCAACTGCTGCAGCCACTGAACTCCCAGCACCATATCTGAACCCCGAATGGGTAAAAGATAGACATATGTGCACCTGATGTAGCCCTGCATCCGAACTTTCACTCCCTTCAGCACACCCTGCAATCGGACACCATAACCTGGAAGGAAGCTCCAGTGTCAATCGAATGTCCAACCTTCTGTGCCACATCTGTATGGATGAAATTGTGTGTACTCCCGCTGTCCACCAGAATGGTCACCTTCTCCTGTCGGAGTCGTCCCGCAAGCCGCATAGTGAGCGGAGGGGGTTACACCCCTCCATAGCATGCAGAGAGACCCCTAGCTCGATCAGGTCCAAGTCGCCGCCGAGATCCAGCTCCTATGAGCTCAACTTGTCATCCACCTCATGTTGTAACACAAAGACCTGGACCTTCTGAAATTTGGGTCCCGCTGTAAACTTCTCATCACAGTTGAAACAGTCTTTTTTCCTTCCGTGCTTGTAACTCACTCCATGACAGCCGTGTCACTGTCGGCCGTCCGCCCACTGGAGGATCCTTCCTCACCGTGGCCGGCGTAGAAGTTGGTTTCACTGTGTTGTGGGTCCGCTGCCTGTTGAACCGTTCCTCCTGAATGCGCGCCAAGCTGATCGCGTGGTTCATGCTACGAGGCATGTAGGCCTGCACCTCATCGCGTAAGTTCTCCTTCAGTCCCAACACAAAACAACTGAGGAGAAAAACAATTGAGAAGCGTTTTCTCCTCCCAGTGTACCATGTTTGCCAACCTCTCGAAGTCGGTCCTGTACTCCGTCACAGAACCCTTTTGACGAAGTTTTTACAAGAGAGCCTCAAAATCCTCGAACTCCAAAGGCCCGCATCGAGCAGTGAAGCCGTCAACAAACTCCACCCATGGCACATAATTCCGTGCCCGTAGAAACCACTGGGTCCACTGAAAAGCGTCGTCCTCCAAGTGGAAGGATGCCAGTTGCACCCACTGTTCTTTTGGTACCTCCTGATAGCTAAAGAATAACTCCGCTTTCTGCACCCACTCCAACGCATCTCCACCGCTGTAACGAGGGAAATTCATTCGTGTCAACTTCGGAGGCACGTACGGCCGATGATCAACCTGCCCACGCCAACCGTCATCTTGTCTTTGGGGTTCATCACGTTCAACATGCACACTCGGAAACTGTCGAAATTGTCCCCACGGCATACCTTTTCCATTAGGGTGAGGCAACAAGCCATTTCCACCCCCCGGACCACCGGCGCCACCCCCGCCTGCTGCCTGACCGAGCCCGCCAGCCAGTCCTTCGGCTGATCTGGCTGGAGCACCCCAACCGATCCCCAATCCGCCTGCACCGCCGAGAGCCCCCCCCCCCCCCGATCCGAACCCGCCGAAGACCCGCCGCCCCCGATCTGGGTTCCGCGGCCCTAGCGGAGTCTCTTGCGGCCGATCCGGCCGGTCCGTACCAGGCCCCGCCCGTTCCGCCGAAGCCGCCAGCCCCGGTGCCGCCCGGTCCTGGATCCGCAACCATAGCCGATCCCTCCAAGGCCCCCTTCCTCCGTTTCCAACATTCTGTTGCAAATCGGGCCTTGAAATTGAAGATCCGCCCGGTTCCTCCTCCACCGCCACCTTTCCCTTCAAATTTTACGCCAATAACGCCATGATTTCCTGCAAGCGCCCATCGATCCGTTCTTCCAATCTTTGCGTCGATGTTTTCATATTTGCTTCGATGGCGACCACTGAATCGGTCAACCCCGCCAAGTTCTCTTCTAGGTTTTCCAAACGGCCGGTCTCCTCCTGCGAACGCGTAGCAACCATGATGGAGGAAAGAATCCTCTGATACGAAATGATAGGAAGAAGAAGGAGAATAAAGAGAGATATCTAAGACGACTAGAGAAAATTAGGGTTGTGGGAGAGGGAATACTTGAAATATACTTGCATGCCATCCAAAGAGGGGGGTCCGGTGTACTTATACCCGAACCCAGGGTCGGCCGACCCCAATGGGGGCTGAACCCACTTGGTTCAGCCCCCCTTGGGCTGATTCTTATGAAGAGGGGGCTGAACCAATTGGTTCAGACTCGTTGTCGTCTTCGTCACGCCTCTGTCGCCGTCTGTATTGTCGGCCAAATAGTCGGGTCTCGTCCGGGGGCGTAACAGTTTTGTTGAATTTGCTGATTTTAAATTGTGAAGATGCAAAGTATTGATGTTGAGATGTATATTGAATTAATAGTGATAATGAGAGGAAGCTAGTCTATATGAGGGAATCATAAATGTGATTTTATTTGGGGTTAAACATGAGATGAGAGGTCTTTTCCTTTATTGTGTTACCTCCGTCATAAATATTTAGAACTATGAATCATATACAATTGATACTTGCTAATAGCTACGCGAAAAGATGACGTCGCTTAATCAACGAGATGACGAGTCAAGGACAAAGATAAGGAAAAAATCAATGTCAGGTTTTCTTTTTTTTATTTTGTTTAACTTACAGATCATATTCTTGTATACATATGGAAATACAAGCAGTCGTGCACGGGGGACCCCGTGTGGGCAACATTCGTCGTGGGTGCAATATTTGTCGAGGCTGAAAAAACCTACAGAATTTTAAAAATATCTCCATACTTTTCCAAATTAATCTGAGTAAAGGAAATTATATCAAAAAAATATTTACGAAACTGCAAAACTTTCAGAAATAACTCATTAATGAGAAATTTGTTCTGTCTCCTAAGTAACTCATTAAAAATAACTCATTAATGAGTAAAGGACCAACCTCTCCTAAGTAACTCCACCTACTTTTATGTTCAAAATGAGTTTTTTTCTTGGTGATGATTATAATCATTGTCATGTCAAACACATATTTTAAGACAATGAATTTAAGGATCAAGTAAATGTTTGATGCATAAAGGCAATATGAGAAAATGGCAATATAACTCAGATAACCACCCCGTGAAATCTTTAGCCACATCAATAACATCCTATAAATGATATTTCAACACATGAGAAAAAGGTATAACCAGAAACCATTAGGTCTAGGAGAGATATCCCCAGGTAAAGAAAAAATGACATCTTGTACCTCCTTTGTAGTGGGAAGGGCGGGGAGAGCATTGCATTGATACTGGGAGGTGAGTTTGGAGTAATCTTTGGAATGTTAAGATCAGAGTTTGTTGATTCAAGCTATATCTCCTGAAAGTGTACCACCACATCCAAAAAAAACAATTAGTTTTTGAAGCAATCATGTAATATACAACACATTAAATTAGAAATAGATATAGGTGTATGTAAAACTGAACTATTGTGAACTATGAGTATTTTTAATCCTTGACATATGCCACATTAGGAAATTGAAATCATTATCACCACCCATATCAAGCCTACAATCAGTTTACCATAGAGATTTACCATATAGAAGATCACCTGAAAGAAAATTTAACATGCATCACTTATCTTTCTTGCATGCATCATTATCATTTTCCAATACCTACAATCAATTTTTTTTGGCTAGTATGAAAAAGAAGGAACACTAAAAAGATGAGTTCTGCAATTTTGATCATGCCTTTTCTTAACTTTAATAGCAACAAAATAATGCAACTGGACACAATAGTCGACATACAATTTTCTTTTGCATTTCTTTTTTGCTTTTATTGGCAATTTGTAAATGACTGTCATGGGCTTGGCAGCTTAGATTGCGTGAAATCGATACCTCGGAGGAGTAATGTTGGAGGAGCGGACAATGGTTGTTGGAGTTTTGACGACGGAGAGCATAATAGAGTTTCGAGGCTGGAAAAAACCTACAGAATTTTAAAAATATCTCCATACTTTTCCAAATTAATCTGAGTAAAGGAAATTATATCAAAAAAATATTTACGAAACTGCAAAACTTTCAGAAATAACTCATTAATGAGAAATTTGTTCTGTCTCCACCAGGGTCCCAATTGGCAAAATTTCATCTAAAAATCATTTTAAACCAGGTCAAAGTCAAATTGATTTGAGCCAAAAGTCATTTTCACTTTTTATCTTGAATATCAGTCATTTTACTAACACAAACATATATGTTGCTTGGTTCATTAACATCTTCTATGTCACAACAATCACAATTTATGTTGTTTAGATGTCTATAAATATAAAATACTTAACAAAACACATTATCTAACTAATAACTTCTGACATCTTATTTACCAAACACAACCATACCTGGCAAATGCTGCATTTTCTTTCCATCTCAGCGCAGGAGAAGCGCTTATCGAAGATAGAGTGCTTCACTTTTCTTATACCGCATTCAATTTCATCTTCTCTCAAGCCAGTGCTGGCATGTCCGATCTTCTCACCGAGTTCAAGTAATTCCTGCAAAATTGGGAAGATTAAAAAGCCGCAAGCACGGGCGAAGTTAGTGAGAAAACTAAAGCACGAAATTTTTTTTGGTACCTCGTACATCATCTGATCAACATCAAAGAACAGGACCGAAATCGCTATTTGCAAAGAGGAGGTGCGAAGCCCTTGCGAGAGGAGGTGCGTGGAAGAAATCGCGTGGAAGAAGCCCTAGCGCCCGCCATTCTATATATCGGGCAGGAGTTGGAGTTGCGGCGTTGGAGTGATGCTGCAGGAGCTGCCCTCCTCCGCTATGAGCAGAGTGTACGTCGCCGCTGTCCAGGAGGAGAAAGGAGAAAGGAGGAAGGAAGAGAGATGGATGGTAGGGCTTGCGACCGCGATGGGAGGCGACGCTGGGTCGTGGGGCGAGGCGAGGCGGGTGAATGGATCCTGGATCGATCGGCAGATGAAGGCGAGGCGAGGCTGGGTCGTGCGGCTTTGATCGGGAGAGGGAAGAGACCGGCTTTCGCGATTTTGAGGAGATGGTGCCCTAGCGCCCGCCATTCTATATATCGGGCAGGAGTTGGAGTTGCGGCGTTGGAGTGATGCTGCAGGAGCTGCCCTCCTGCGCTATGAGCAGAGTGTCCGTCGCCGCTGTCCAGGAGGAGAAAGGAGAAAGGAGGAAGGAAGAGAGATGGATGGTAGGGCTTGCGACGACGACGGGCTTGAGACGGCGATGGGAGGCGACGCTGGGTCGTGGGGCGAGGCGAGGCGGGTGAATGGATCGTGGATCGATCGGCAGATGAAGGCGAGGCGAGGCTGGGTCGTGCGGCTTTGATCGGGAGAGGGAAGAGACCGGCTTTCGCGATTTTGAGGAGATGGTGCCCTAGCTGCGCTGAAGAAGAAGAGGGGTATCGGGATTTTGAGTTGGGGAATAGTGCGGTCTCTTTTAATTAAACCCTAAACCGACCAAATGACTAAAATATCTCCCAATTAACTCACAAAAGCAGGTTTTATGAGGGTATTTCGGGATTAAAATGTTACACCACAGGCTGATTAGGTCTTTGTTTTTAGTATAAAATAAAATATATAATATATATAAAGATAAAGATTAAGATTAAATGAAATGTTTTAAGAAATGCATTGATAAAAATGTGTTAAGGGTATCTGTAGACTGATATAAGTCCAGATAGGTCTTTAATTGGCCTTAAGCGAGTTGTTCGCATTGGATGGCATATGTGGGTCAACTTAATTAGGCTTTAATTGGCCTTAAGCGAGTTCTGCGCACTAAGTTAGACCAATAGAGTGGACTGAAATGCAGTAACCCTTAGCTATGCTAACGAAAACTATTACATGAAAAGAACCAAGTCAATCTAAGTATATACACACTATGGTAAGAAATGAAAATGGCTACGAACTTCCTTTATTATGTACATGTGCGCGTTGAAATGATTAGAAAATGCTATATCACTTTTATTTGCATACAGTGATAAGGAATTTAATTCCTCGCTTACTCTTTTATTTTAATACTAACCCTTTCCATTATAATATTTGTTTTAGATATTAAACGAAAATCAGAGTAAGTTGGAACTCTATCGAGCATGGTATAATAGACTAGTAAGCATTTTTGAAGTGACCAACACTTGAGAGAATTGTTGCAGTGCTAAATTTTACTTGTTTGCCAAGAAAAACTTTTAATTTATAGTAGTAAATATGTAACTGTTTTAGACTTTTATCGTGTACATGTACTGATATATAAATTCTGGAATAAAAGTTTTTTTCTGCATTGTTATTTCAATACTATTGTGACATAGAGATATATGTTATTTGGCTCTTCATATATATAAAAAAAAATTCAATTATATTCTATTCCTCTGTGGTCGTCAAAGGGCCGTTACATGATACTGCTAGAGGATTCTAAGTCGATGGTGAACTGGATCGAACATTTGAATCTATCTAATAAATTGGATGATCTTCCTTTATTCAACAAATTTTAGGTGTGTCATCTTTGTTAACTGTTCAAAATTAGACCCTAGAGAAAACAAAAGTGTTTTCATAAGATACCCACATATTCATAAGGGTCATACAAATGTACGAATCTAAACTGGCAGTGGCCGTGTTCGTCTGATGAACAGGAACTCATAAATCTCATTAATAGTTCTTCAATCATTCTCAGAGAAGGTACAATCTAGCTCTAATACCACAATTAGTAGTGCCCCAATTTGATGGAAGTGTCCTAGTCAGACATTATAAAAATCACAGTAAAAGAGCTCAACGAAGAAACATTTCCTCCAATGGGTGTGGATTCCAACAGAAAACTTTTTAATATATAACGCTCGAGCAAAACTGAAGAACAAAAAAAAGAGAAGAAGAGATCATGGTCGGCTATTTCATGATAGAAGAACGGTTCTATAGGGAGAGCCCCGAGTGTTGCACTTCAAAGAGTTACCCACACCTTGGATAGCCATGCAAGTGCGGCCAGTGCACTGTAGACCTGCAATTGACAATCCTCCAGAAAACCATGAGAGGATGAGGGAAGAAAAGAGAGGAAGAAAAGAGAGAACCTTTCTTTCCTCACAGTCTGCTTATCATGAGAGTGATGACTGCACTTCACTATTGAACCTTGATGAATGTAAAACCTTTAGGGTTTACCTCTAAGTGTTCTTATTTATAGGTACACTCCAGGTAAAAAAAATCCCAAATATTTCCATTTTATTTGATTTAATGAAACTAGCAACTTCTGTTAAAAATTCATAACTTAAATGAATATAATTTATTTGCAATCCTAAATTCAAGCAAATTCAATCAATTCTCGAAATCTCATTAATTCAACATCTGAATCAAAAATAGCTCAATATATAATTAATCCGATTAATCATTCTAATGGATGAATCAACAATTGAATCATCATTATCACTTGACAATTGACTTCTCCAAGTAGTTGTGTGACCCCTCAAGTTCACCCCAAAGATAGTAGGTTCGCAGACAATTCACAACTTATTATTAGACCAATCCAATTCATCTAGTAGCTTTGTAATTAAGGCTCTGTTTGGCACGGTGATGGTGTTCATGAACATGGGGATTAAATTGTCATTCGTTAACCCCCACCTAACAAACTTCACCCTAAACCCTTTAACGAATGATGATTTAACTCGTGTGTTTACGACCGCCGCCACCGTGCCAAACGAAGCCTAAATCATACCATTTCACAAGGACCCATAAAACAATGGCTAACATTTGGCCACATGCCATGAAAACTTAGTTAAAGGCAAATGAAACAAATATTTCCAATTACAAATGCATTCAAATATAGTCCTTCCAATGATATATTTGATGATCAGACATATAGTAAAGATTCATTTGTCAAAACCCTAATGGACCAATAGTTGTGCATTTATTCCTCGCAACATTGATCTTTGATAGTTGTGCATTTAAATGGTTTGCAGATAGCCCTCCTAGCCTTAACGAGAATACTATTCTCAGACCTCAGAGGTTTGTAGATAACCATTCTAGCTTTCAAGAGATTACTGCTCAAAAACCTAGGCGAGTATGAGGGTTGGACTTAGCCCAGACTTGCATCGCCTACTCGGCGGTGAGTATGGATGTCCTACCCAAACTCTCCATTACCACCTTGAATGGCGGTGAGTCCGACTGTCTTGTCGAACTCGCCATTACCGCCTTGTTTGGAGGTGAGTCTTGCCGGGCTCGCCCATCGAACACTGAGGTTGGGTCAGCTCTCATTGTGGTTTACTGGGACAAAGCTTCCTTTTGTTCGTTGAATACGGGTTGCACGGATAGAAAATGCAGTGATAAATATTACATTGAGATTTCTCCTTTGTTGATGTCTTTAACATCTTGAGATTTCTCCTTTGTTGATGTCTTTAACATCTTGAGATTTCTCCTTTGTTGATGTATTTAACATCTTTATTTGAGGCTTTCAAGAGAACAAATCTGAAAACTAAATGGTTAATAACCCCTTCCAACTATAAGAGAAAATTCTCTATTAAAGATGTTATGATGCTTTACATTAGTTTCTTTTCATGCTACATGGCTTCGTTGTCGATGGTCTATTAATGAATGCTTATATTAATGGTTGAAAAAATATCCTTTTTTGGTCTTTGGCCAGGAACTCATGCTAGCAACCATGGTCTACCTTGTCATGTGTAAATATAGAATAAGGGAAAAATATGTTAGAAGGTGAATTCATAGCAAGCCTTGGCAGGCAAATGTTTTTACGCCCTACAAGTAACACGACCGACCGGATCAAAGATTTATGCGAAGTTTTTGCTGAAAGATTATTTAACGCGTGTTTGTTTTGATCCCATGTGATGTTATTGTCAAAATGATTTGACAAAAGTGAGATTTAGTGTCCATTAAAGGTTTCGTAATTCTCAAAAGATACTCACAATGCATGTTGAAACTTCACCTATATATCATCATCTCTCAAGAGGACACCAATTTAGTTATATGTTGCTAACTTGCTATCATAGATTGACTCTCACAATCATTAAATAAAATTGTACAAATGATTTACTTCATTGTGATGAAAAGTACTTCGTTATTTAGCTATAATGTTATACAACACTCGAAGTAGATGCAATTTAAAAAGTAGGAGTAATTGAAGAAGTTGATGATATTTAAGAGCAAATGTAAATTTAAGGCAAAGTTCTCATGTTGAATCCAAGTTGCAAATGTCTAATGTCAGGGGTACATCTATTTGACTTTTCATGTTGGTTTTAACATGTCGAGGGATATTTCATAAATCGAATTTGAAATATTTAATTATTTCTAAACATAATTATACATATATACATATACTATTTTTAAATATACATTGATATATTAACAATTTAACATTTGTTAAAATTCAAAATCTACCAAATTAATATATATTTTATGTTACAAAAGTAATAACGACATAACACAAAAGAAAACAAGAGGAAGTAAAAAATCCAAGAAGTCTTTGATGACGATTGAAGATAAGGAGCTGACAATTCAAAATAGTCCAAGTAGAATTTGCATTGACGACGAACAGGCGCAAAGAAGAAAGCAAAAAAAAGAGAATCATGAGATATGACACAAAAAAGTCTTGAAAACAAATCATATACTCTGAATAAAAAAAATTCAACTAATATAAAGTCAGGATATATTAGTCAACATATCGGGCGAAAGATAATATATCGGTTGATATATTGCAAAGGATATTTTGAAAAAAAAATATCAAAAACATGTCAGTTTGTCATAAAACATTTTTGTTAGCCGATATCCACAACACTATGTTGAATTGAAGTCATTTTGTTTCATCATCTAAAATAAGTGACCTCTCAGTATTTTTGGATCCCGTGGAGCAAGTTAACATAACTTGAGTTTCTTGATCAACCATGATCAATTGTTTTTATTCAAGTTCGTGGTGAACTAATTAACTCAAAAAAGATATGTAACGGGAAATTTGTTGTTATAAGAATAACTCATATAAAATGCGTCAATTAAAAAGGCGGATATACTGTCATGATGTATTAGCCAACATATCGGGTGGTAGATGATATATCGGTTGATATATTTCAAAAGGATATTTTAAAAAATATATCAAAAACGTGTCGTGTCATTTTGTCATAAAACATTTATGTTGGACGATATCCACAACATTGTGTTGAATTGAGGTCATTTTATTTTATCATCAGAAATATATGACATCTTGATATTTATATTGATACAAGCAGTCATGCACGGAGGACCCCATGCGGGCAATATTCGTCATGCGTGCGACATTTGTCGATGGGGCGACATTTGGCTGAGGCGGCAACATTGGTCGTGGGTGCGGCATTTGTCGAGGGGGCGACATTTGTCGTGGGGGCGACATTCGTTCTCAAAATCTACCGTCTGCCGATCAGGGTGGTGAAATCAGACTGAATCATTTTTTCCGTCTGCGAGTTGGGTGGTCTTTGATCGCATCGATAAGAAGAGTTCTCAAAGTATTAAAAAATGACTAAGAAGACCACCCAAGATTCGGCTCAAACAAATAAAAAAGAGGGGAGAGCTCTTGGGTGGTCTACGGACGCATCTAGCCAGGCTTCGCCCGCCTCCGCACGAGTTTCTCCCATGCTCGATGTGTTGCTGCGGACTACGCCCACAACATATACATATAGGTACTCAAAATAACCGTAAGAAAATATAAATCACGATTACATTTTTTATTTTATAAAAAACATACATTTTGACATACAAAACGTAATTTATATCTCTCCTCTCTAAATATAAGAAAAAAAATGAATAAAAAGACCCAAACAAATGAAGAGCAGATTTGATTATATGAGGGGTATTTAGGGAATAAATGTTACACCATTGTGGCGGGTATTTTGGGCATCCAAATGTTACACCATGACTCTTTTGCTCCTTGCTTATAGTATAAAGATATTAACAATTTAACATTTATTAAAATTCAAAATTTAACAAATTAATATATATTATGTTACAAAAGTAATAACAATATAATACAAAAAAAAGAGGAAGTAAAAATCCATGAAGTCGTTGATGACGATTGAAGATAAGGAGCCGACAATTCAAAATCCCAAGTCCAAGTAGAATCGACATTGACGACGAATCGGCGCAAAGAAGAAAGCCAAAAGAAATAAGAAGAGAATCATGAGATATGACACAAAAAAGCCTTGAAAACAAACCATATAATCTAAATAAAAAAAATTCAACTAATATAAAGTTAGGGTATATTAGCCAACATATCAGGAGAAAGATGATATATCGGTTGATATATTTCAAAGGATATTTTGAAAAATATATCAAAAACATGTCGTTTTGTCATAAAACATTTATGTTAGACGATATCCACAACACTATATTGAATTTAAGTCATTTTGCTTCATCATCTGAAATAAGTGACATCTCAGTATTTTTGGATCCCGTGGAGCAAGTTAACATAACTTGAGTTTCTTGATCAACCATGATCAATTGTGTTTACTCAAGTTCATGGTGAACTAATTAACTCAAAAAAGATGTGTAACGGGAAATTTGTTGTTATATGAATAACTCATAAAATGTATCAATTAAAATGGTGGATATACTGGCAGGATATATTAGCCAACATATTGGGCGATAGATGATATATCGGTTGATATATTTCAAAAGGATATTTTGAAAAATATATCAAAAATGTGTCATGTCATTTTGTTGTAAAACATTTATGTTGGACGATATCCACAACATTGCGTTGAATTGAAGTCATTTATTTTATCATAAAAAATAAATAACATCTCGTTACTTTTGGGTCCTGTGGAGCAACTTAAGAACATAACTTGAGTTTCTTGATCAAACATGATCAATTGTTTTATTCAAGTTTGTGAACTGATTAACCCAAAAAAATGTGTAACAAGAAATTTGTTGTTATAAGAATATCCCATATAAAATGCATCAAGTTTAATATTGAGAAACTAGATGAAAGTTGCTCACCATAATTTGTGTATTAAGTTTAATAGATCAAATAGCACTAAACATAAGCAAATGGAGCATGAGGATTCATACTGCCAACCACAAATAGTTAAGATAAGGTTATTGTTGGTGATGACTGTGGAAATATTGAGAAACTTATTTTTTTTATTGCGAAAAATGAGATGTTTTTTTATTATTCATATATTTATGCCAACTCAGACAATTGACCCTACACCCCTCAAATTTCAATGAGTATCACCTATCTATCATATACTTACAATGTTAAGCCAACTAAAGATTGTTATAATGTTGGTTGACTTGTAGAAAGAAAGACATTCAGCTAGAATATTGGACACTTGAATGCCTTGAGTTCTCAAAAGGAACAAGACATCCAAGTATACAATATTTTATTTATCGAAAGGCACGGCAAAACAGCAAGGCAACTAGAAAAATGAAGTTGAATATAAATGCATTCATCATTCGCTATGAATATATATCATCGATTGCAAAATGAAGTTGGATAAATAACTAATAATTGGGGTATTTCAAATCATTTGTTTTCCAACAAAACGGTTAAAATAATTTATTACTAATTGTCAAACAAGACATCAAAAATGGACAGATATATCACAGAAACTAGGTACAAAACAGGAAGGCAAGTATAAATATAGCAAACACAAAGCCACCAAGCAAGGAAACCAGTAATCCACGACCACCAAGCAATATGCACCAGTAAGGAAGCAATGTAGTAGGGCAGCAAGGCAGTAAATCAACCAACAAACCATGCCCACCATGCTACAACAACCAGCAAGGCAACATGACAACAAGCCAGCAAGGCAACCAGCAAATCAAAGCCACCATGCTATAGCCACCAGCAAGGCAGCAAGACAACCAGCAAACCACGGCTACCATACTATAACCAAAAGCAAGGCAATCAACAAACCACAAAAAATATAAGAATGCAGAGCGAGAAAATGAGATGGATATGCTAGGAGAAGAATGCACTTGTCGAGGTAGTGAGAGCACTAGTGAGAGAGTCGAGAGTCCGAGAGAGAACAACCAGGGAGGACGCAAATACCAGAGAAAAAAGCCAATCGAGAGAGTAGAGAGCACCAGAGAGAACAAGGATAAAACTACCAGATAAAAGAGCCGGCCAAGAGAGTCGAGAGCACCAGAGAGAACAACCAGCGAGGATGAAGCTACCAGAGGAAAGAATGTCCGAGCGAGTGAGAGCACCTATGAGAGATTTGAGAGCCTGAGACTGAACCAATGAGTGTGAGAGAGTCTAGAGAGAGCCAATGGAGAGGGCGAGAGAGCTAAAGCCAGAGAACAAGAGTCAGAGCGCTCGTAATAAAATAAATCGAGGGGAGAGTCAAAACCTAAATGGCAAAATAAATTAAATATATTTAAATTTTTTTATATAAAAATGGGTCGACATATCGCCCGTTTTTGGGGCGATATATCAGTAACAAGTGATATATTGGTCCATTTTTTAAACCCAATATGCCCCAAATTTAAAACAAAAACGTGGAGTTTTAGGTCCCAAACCTTTATTTCGGACGACATGGCGGACAAGTCAGCCGACATCTACAACATCGGTAATATCACACCAATTAAATTTGCATATCATGTACTCGACCTTTATACTACTTAACTTGAAGCTCTACATTCTAAATGATATCATTATTGTTCTAGTTTAACATGAACTCAACCTATGTCCATTAGAAATTATTATTTACTAGAAGCACACATCAATGCACTTTGCTTAGGATATTTTTTTAAGCGTCTCTATGACAAATACGACATTTATACATTTGACTCCTTGATTGTAACCCATGATGCAATCACACTGACTAAAAGCTCATTTTTCATTCTCGCATGCTATTATAACTTTATACATTTGACTCATGGATGCCTTCTAATTGCTTCTTGAAGTACAAGATTATTTATTATTTAAAATTTACCAAAAAATTATGAAAATAATTTCAACATTCTTTGTGATTTACCATTATCTACATTAATACCAAAATCTCCGCCAATGAAAATCTTCTTAAACAATATATTTACTGTCAAGATATAATTTTAAGCAAATATTTTGTTACCATTTATATAATTCTATTGTATTACTCACACTCTAAATTTTCGTAATATCGACGAGATGACCTAAACACATATTCCTAATATTGTTAAAAGTGCTTCAATCAAAAGCTCCTACATACTAAAACTATTAAAAAAAGGTTTTGTTCTAATTATGACATCCTGATAGCTTTCACAATTTCCTTATTTATAAAAAAATCAACTTCTACTAAATCTCTTACACTGCTGGAAAATTATAGCATGTAAATTTTAAACTAAATTGCAATCCAAAATGGATAGAAAAACACCATCACATGGCATGCATAAGCAACGTATTTTCACTGAAGTACCAAATGTAATAGCATTTTCCACAATTAAACTAACTCATTTTTACTGTATCTATCAAAGTACATTATCCTCACTAATTTCATTCATCAATAAAGGTAACACATACGTCACAATTAACCAGATGGAATTCATTTGCCTTGATAAACATGAAACTCCATTGGAATCTGAGAACCTATGTCGCACCCATCACATTAGACGGATCTTCCAATCAATAGAAAAGTTTTTCTATTTTTAGTCATTTTTCTTATTTTGGTAATCTATTTATCTTTGGTATTTTTTCTTGTGCATAAGAGTTCTATTTTTCATGTATTATTTAGGACTAACTAGTTTCACTGGTCAATAAGACCTAAAATAAAACGGTTTCAAATTTAATATAAACCATTAACGATATAGAAAAAAGTAAGTGAAAGATTTTAGATTTATTTATGATGCAACCTCCGTCGCTGCGTGATACTATCACACGTTAGTTATTTTTGTCACTATTATGTTATATTATATCATGTATGCTTTTCCCAGGAACTAGTTTTGTTTGAGTTTTTGGCTCATCGGGTTGACCACCCAAAGAGACCCTGAATAAATGGTTTGATAATTTTAAATAGTTATGGCGAAATTGACAAGCTTAATTAATTAAGGACGCATAAGGCTAAAGGTGAAAAAATTTTCAGATAAGAAGATTTTATTATTTTGCTTTTAAAAATGGAGAGAGCTTTGGAAAGAAATAAGTCAGAATAAAACATTAAAAGGCATGTGATTACTATTTGAGACAATAAAATTAGCATTTATTTTCTGCCCATGTTATAAAACTTCCCGTAAAAGAACAGAGAGGGAATCAGGGAAGAAGCAGAAGAACAACTGTATTGTTTCTTCTATGGCCCGACAACCCAGAAAAGACCTCCAACAATCTTGTAGCATGCCTTCCTCGATGACCTCAGGAGCTTCTTCACCAATAATATGAATATGACAGGAGTTTTGTCGACCAATCAACGCCGCCAAACCTTCAGGCTCCCGATTTCCACTGATGTCGCCCAACCAATCAAGAACGTCTTTCTGCCTTTTGGTTTTCGTCGACCTCGACAACCTATTGTGGCGGCCAGATCTATCGTTGCATGTTTCTTTCCATAGGGTGGCCACAAAACCCTTGCCCGTCTTTAGCATGCTGCTTGTAGTTGTTGCAGATTGTCAATCAATATTTGGTAAGGGAGATCGTCCACATCCACATTCGACGTATCCAACCCCAACAATGCTACTGGACTGAAAGTGACCTCTGTCTTGCGTAAGGTTTGCATATGCTTGGGTAATTCCACTGTCTTTCTTGCTTCATTTTTTTATTGTAGTTTTATGCAATCCACTTAATTAAATAAAAGCTTTCCTTGAACGTTCACGTTATTGCTTTATTGTTGTTTATTTATAAATTATCATTTGTGCTGGTGCTTACGATTTTATGGATCTCGTTACGATTCAACTCGGAACAACACTCAAGAATTTATAACAAAAATTAATGAATTTCTCAAAATCATAACGACGAGAATGTTATTGCGCGCAAAATTCGTATTGGCCCCTTGGCCTATAATAAAATAAAATTAATCGCATTAAAAAATATTTTATATTTAAAAACCCTAATTTTGGTTTACATCCATTTATATTTTGGCCGGATTGCAATCTATTAAAAAAACAAAGTAGACTGTGATGTAGTACGAGTCTACAGTTGGCGAACGACACACAAAAGACTTAAATCAACAAATGAAATGCAATCTAAATACAGTGCACGCATGGTCAAGAGATGACAGTCCAAATTAAGATCATTAAACAAGTAATTAAGATTCATAAAGCATCTAAATACCAATAGCACAATTGTTTAACAAGCACTAACAAGTAGAGAGTGATCATAATCAACCATTGAAATGAGGCGTAATTCCATTCAAGTGCGCTGAATACGGTCCACAAATTACAACATAACGATGCGAATGCTAATGAAAGTTAATGCCCAGAGCAAGAGTTTAAACCAAAGCAATCAATGGAAAGAAACAGAATCCATACCAAGATTTACTTATGCACGCGGCGGCCAACCTTCGGGATGGAGAACCGTTGGTGGGAGTGCTTCCGACTTGATGGTGGTTCCACGGTGGGGCTGCCAGTAATCAGGAAAATTCGGATTTGAGGTATATGGGAGGGTGGAACGTGAGATCTGTAGGAGAACGGGCGGGAGTGGGTGAGGTCCTGTGAGATCCGGAGGATGGGAGAGAGAGGGTGGCCGGCCGACGAGTTAGGGCCGTGGATCTGGAGGGTCAGGGGCGGACGAAGGAAACTGGAGCCAGGTGGGGCGGAGGAAGGGGCGGCGGGGCTTGGGGAGCGGAAACGGGGAAGGAGAAGGATGGTCGAGAGGTGTTTGTGGCTGGGTGAGGGCGGAGAAGGACAGGGCTGCCAGAGGAGGACTGTACGGGGCTGGCGGAAGGCTGCGAGGGAGGGAGACGGGCCGGATCGGGACTGGGACGGTGAATGGCTGCAAGAGGGAGAAGAGAAAGGCCGAACCTGGGCGGGCACGGGGCCGACCGAAGCGGCGGGCTGGGCAGACGCGGAACAGTGGACGCGCCGTGCCCTAAACCCTAAGCCGTCCACCGAAGGAAGATCAGCAAGTTGCACTAGGCAACTCTCGATTCTCAATTCAACCTCACATGCACACTTAAGTATATATATATAGAGGAATAGAAAAAATAAGCTAAGGCATCAGATCAGACGACTAATAATGTCCGGGTCAAATACATCATAAAAAAATATAATAAATAAATTTGACTCGGAACAACCATTCGGTGGCATCTGCGGACTCGGATTGCTCAAATGGGTCACCGAACACCGCCTCTTGCGGGAATAGGCGCTCGAGTGTCGTCGATCGCCATCAGATTGTAGTTAGGATTGATGCATACTAAAATTTGTAATTGATTTTAAAAAATAATTTTGTGGTCCGATTTAAATTATGCGGCGAATCAAGACAACACGAGTCTTAACATGTGATAATTTGTTCAAAGATTTTGTAAACTCGCACATGTGGCTAACATTTCTCCGCTTTCAGCAATATATTTAATTCGTCCACAAGCATCACGATATGGGTAACAAATTAACGGCAAAATAGTAATAAGGTTAAAGTTGGCAAGCAAGCTCTGAAAATATTAAACCTCAACATGCATTCGTGAATAGTGGAGTAAATGTTAATCGAGATATGAGAAGAGAGAGGGTCATACAAAGGCTCGGATGTGTACAGACAGGTGGAAATAATTTAACTCTTGACTGGGACAGGACGATGGAGGGGCATAGGGATGAAGGGGCTCGACCAATAACTTAGGCTAGAGGAGGAAGACGTTGTGGTAGGCTAGAGGTGAGCCGATGAGGGTTCTGGCGGTGGTGGAGGGCTGGGACATGGGCTTTCGCAGTAGAGAACGACGGAAATCCATGTGTGGGCTGGGTCCAGGCGCAGCGTCGGCCAGTTCAGGTGGAAAGCAGGTTGCTGGCGTCGGAGAAGGCTTCAAGAGGCGTCAATGGGGGCGAGGAGCTTAGTTGACGGGAGGAGAGGGAGTGTCGGTGGTGGTTAAGCCTTCTGGCAGCATCATCAGGCGGGGAGAAACAGAGAGAATTTTGTCTAGTTCCCAATTCCTTTCCTCGTCTACCTGTTTCCTGGAGCGGTTGAGTATAAGAAGTTAGTGGGGTGCATCAAATGGAATAAAGTGGGAATGAATTGACCGGCTGAACATTAAAGGGAGGAGTTATAAAATTAGCGTCGGTTATTTTGACAATTCAAATAGTGTGCTGCTTTAACTTTTATTTATTGGTAAGGTAATAGTTTCAAAGCAGTTTTGAAGTAAAGTTGGCTGGCTTTTATTTAATGGTGGAGCTGGAGCTAATTAACTCTTTAATAATATTAAGGAGAGGAGTTTCAAATTTGGTGGGCGGGATGAGAATGAATGTGAATGTCAAGAAATTTAATAATTTTATTTCTTATTTGCCCAAATTAACCCTAGTCCTAATTTAACGGATCAATTTATTTAAGATCTTATTGGCCGATCACACCAATAAGTCGTGATACAAAACACACAAATACATGGAAAATAAAGGACAACTAGCATAACGACATTGCGCTATAAATTATTTAATAAAATATGATAAAGATAAATAATGATGCAATTCAGGTTGCATAATGAATTGAAGAGTAAATCGTCTCTCCGAGTCCTAGATAACCTTATCAGAGAAACCTGAATCTGTTCGTTTGGAGAAATTGATAAATTGGAATTGAAATTGACAATTTCAATTCTATTGTTTGGCTTCAGTCAAGAATTCAATCATAAATTGGAGAGTAAATCGTCTCTCCGAGTCCTAGATAACCTTATCAGAGAAACCTTTGGAATCTGTTCGTTTGGAGAAATTGATAAATTGGAATTGAAATTGACATTTTCAATTCTATTGTTTGGCTTCAGTCAAGAATTCAATCATAGAAATTGGAAATGACAATTTTGTTGTTCGGATGTAGACAAGAATTTAGTTGCACATGAATTGAATTTGACATATATATTATAACACATGAACACATACAGTCCACGCTCATCGCACCAAAAATATTAAAACTCTGATACTGGTTCAACGGAGTTCAGACTGTGAGAGAATAGTTCAAGTTACCTAGCCCATCATCGCATGCGCAAGGCGGGTTAATTCAAGCTCAGAGTCGGCCCTCTCAAGTTAGAAGTTGGTTGTCTACTCTTAGACCCGGTGAGCTGCAACAAGGAGGTCCCGACACTCACTTGGAAGCGTGTATCGCATCTTCCCCTCCCTAAGCCAAAGGCTGAGCTCGACACCTTGGATGGCACGGAGCAAGAGCTCTCCAAAATTCCAGAGCTCAAGGAGGTTGGATCTGCTTCTCCAAGGTGCTTTGAGGGTCTATTTATATGCAACTCCAAATCATGGGCAAACTCGTCTATTTATGGCCTCCCAGTAGCAGCCTCCGCATTTTGGTTTTGTGCTATTGGCACCTCCGATTGCCTGCGGATGGTCTGCGAGTAGACGAAAGCATGATTTGCGGGCCTCCCCTCTTAGGTGAGCTCATTGGAAAGGGTGATCTTAAGAGGCAAAAGATTGTCGGGTTGGGGTTCGGTTCGAATGCGCCTCGGTGCGAGATCATCCTCGCATGGGACTTGCTACAAATGACTGGCGCTTGGATGGTGAGGCCACCTAGTGGTCGTCGATAGTGGGCAAGACGTGGGGTCACCTCGCTAGAACTTGCTCGCTTGACCTGATTTTTCTAGTCGGGCTCACCTTCCCCCTTTGGGTGTGGAATTGATTGAGATCACTAAATTAGAGATGTACACAAGATGAAAAAGGAAAGTGAAATCATATTATTTAGCTCATAGAACCATCAATGGAAGCTTTGGAAGGTAGTGCTCTGAGATATGTTGTAAAAGACAAACATCCACAACGTCTTGGGTGATCAAGTGTTCCTGAAAGTTTCCCCTACTCTTGGGGTGAAACAGTCTGGTCACCATCATAAGCTCAACCCGAGGTTCGTGGGACCGTTTTCCATTTCAGAGCGTATCAGAGGATCTGCTTAACGTCTGGAGCTACCTTCTTCTTTGGTCGGTGTTCACGATGTCTTCCATATTAGCCAGCTTCGGAAGTACATTCGCGATCCTGCCCATGACATTAAAGAAATTTTAGTGATTCCTGAAGACAATTTGTCTTATCCGGTCGAGCCCACTAAGATTATAGAGTATCAAGAATGCAATCTTCGAAATAGAACCATTACTATGGTCAAAGTACTTTGGATGCATGGAAGTCTGAGTAGTATACTTGGGAACTTGAATTTGACATGCGTGACAAGTATCCACATCTCTTCTCTTGATCTTGGTATGTCCTTGCTCTTGTTTTTTTTTCCTAATTTTAGTATATTTATACTTATCTCTCATGTCGCGACTTGCAAATCTTGTTGGAAGGTATGCCATCTAAATCTTCGCCATTAGAAACATCTTTCAAAGAATTCTCAAAAGTTTCATGATGGGACTTTCTAAGTAAGGGAGAATGTAGCAACCCCCAAAGAATGAAAACAATGACAATGACATTAATAATAATAACCTGAGTGACAATTTTGTAATTAGGATTGTAGGTTTTCCTTTTCCTCCTTCTAAATACTTAGCCTGAACGAGCCCCGATTTTTCCCCTAGTTCAAGGTCTGTCCCGCATCATGCGCTGCTCCCGTTCCGCCGTCTTCCGGTCTCAGCTTCCCCCGATGCACCCGCGCGCCCCTCCGACCCCTCCAGCGCCTCTTCCTCCTCTAGTTGTTGCATCCACTTGTTCCCCCGCCTCCTCCTGCTCCTCCTCTTCACTTCCTATGGTCGGCAGCTCCAAGAACCAGTAACCCTAGGGCCAGTAACCTCTTTCCCTCCATTTTTGGAGGTCGGTAATAGTTTCTTCCTCTCCTCAAGGCCGGTAGCCGCAACATCTCCCTCCGACTGCCCTCTTCGTGATTGTTTGGACCGAGTTTTGCGAAGGAAACTCCTAAGATTTTCTCGAAACCTCCTCTACTTTGATTTTTGAGTCCAGATTTAGTCTCCTTGAGCAAGGAACTATTTAAATCTCATTTATTCAGAATTGTACTATTATATAAAAACAGTGCAAATAAAGTTTTATTATACACAAAAATAATGGTTATATACAAATCAGTTCAAAATAAAAAAAAACAATTCATTTTTTATCAACTAAATATCATATTAATGCAAAAAATCGTAGGTAAATATTGCAAAAAATAAAAAAATATGGACATAATTATTTTGAGCCCAAAAAATTATTAACTATAATTAGTCTTTCAGTATTTGTCAACAGTAAATCCTATAATCAAAAGAAGAAAATTAGATACATACAAATATATTAAATATAAAGTAATGACAATTATTTTTGCACCTTTTGAGTTAGAAGACATCAGCATTTTACTACCTCATTTGATGTGTGCATTTGTTAATCTAGATTTGATAAATTGAGATTTGTATATATCCTCATATTTGCTTGTTATTGGATCATAGCTTTGTCTCCAATAAAAGATAATGTGGTAGATGACACCCTTCGCACATCACCAACTATATGAAATGATTTTCATCTATATAACTCATTGCAACTAGGTGTTGCAAAGTTGGTGGTGGGGAATTCATTGGAAGAAATATGACAATGACATCCATTTATTTGGGAGGAACTCACTACAATGAAGAGAGGATATTAATTTGTGTCACTTTTCCTTATCAAATAGATTAACACACTGCTCTCTTTAACTTTTAGCTCATTGAAAAGATCCAATCGCACATGTGCCCAATTTTCACTCATCTTTAATGCGCACCTAACAACACGAAATTCACAATAACCATTCTCAATGATATTAATTACCTTTTGATGTGCTCCACTAAATATGATGATATTTTCTTACAAACTTCAATACAAAAACGTTGAGTTGAAGTTACTGTAGGTGCCCTCATATGGTAATCAACCTTCTTTTTTCTAATGCTTTCTTTGGAAAAAAAATTATGCTTATATATTTCATTCATCCATAACATGTTCAAATAAAGAGGGCTCACATTTTGTAGATTTAGGGTCATCTTTTAACCTTTTGTAACTTCCCCTTGGTCTTCCCTTTAAACTCAATGAAACTTTTGGCTTTCTGATTTGTGTTGAAGTTAGATCATTATCCCTCTCAATTTTTTTTATCTCTTGACTTTGTTCACTAGAAGTTTCATTGAATCTTCTATTAATGCCTTCAAATTCTACTACGATATCATCTGAAATATGAATTTCGAGCATCTCTTTTAATGATACTTGCTTCTAATGATGATATATCATGCATAAAGGGAATGTGGTTGATTGAGTAATATATGAAACAAACTCATAAGCACAAAATAATCTCATAGAATAACTTGTTTTCTGTGAACTCTCATACTTGACAATAATTTAAGGTCATGACTTTATCTTCTTCTTTTTTGATGAATTTTAATGAAGTTAGTGAGACACAACTAATAAGACTTGTGTAGAGTGGACCAATATATAAAGTGTAAACTTGAATCACAATATGCCTAAATGATCTCTTAATTTTTGTGAGTTCAATAGTGTAATCATTTGGTCAAATTCTTTCATACAGTCGTTAAATTTTCAATAGAGACTTGTAGAAAATTTTTCAATAGAGAATGCCCACTCTTTACCTAATTTGTAGTAAGTAGTAACATTTTCCAAGTGAATTTTTTTTACTATTCATCCACTTATAAGTAGTAACAGTTTCTTCGCCTCTGCTGTTCCACCTCTGACCTCCTAATGGGTCGCTTCCCATTTTGTGCTTGCCATCGTCCTCAACCGTCGCTGCTCCAGTGATACTCCCTACCCATCTTCTTCATCCACTTGCATCACCGTGCTTCTTTTCAATCTTTAATAGATCCAGCCGATCATCTATTTTGCTTATCCTCTTTGTTTCCCTTAACAAATCCTCATCTTCACTTCATTTCACTTCATTTTTTCTGACACATGTTGTCATATTGGTTTCTCGGCCATCCTCAACCACCGCTGTCGTGGTGACCCTACCTATCACAATTCTCTCACTTGTAGCCGACTATGTATGGAACCTATGGTTATTTGCAATCACAGATCCCCTTTCTATTTCATTTATCCTCTTTGATTTTCCTGACATATCCCCACATCTCCTGTATTTTTACTAAGGCTGATTGTCATTTCAATTTTTTTAGTTGATTGTCTATTTCATTTATCCTCTTTGGCTTTCTTTGCGATTTATTGCAATTTATTAAATCTTTAATTTTTCATGTTATACCTAAAAATTGAACTAGCACACTTCACAACGGTTTTGATTCATTTCATTGTAAATTTTGATTAACCTCTATGTTTCTCTTAACAAATCCTCATCTTCACTTCATTTTCACTGACACACGTCGCCATTTTGGTTTCTCGCCCATCCTCAACCACCACTATCGTGCTAACCCTACCCATCTCAATCTTCTCTCACTTGTAGCCGACCAGGTATAGAACCTATGGTTATTTGCAATCTTCCACAGATCCCCTTTCTATTTCATTTATCCTCTTTGATTTTCCTCACATATCCCCACATCTCATGTGTTTTTACTAAGGTTGATTGTCAGTTGATTGTCTATTTCATTTATCGTCTTTGGCTTTCTTTGCGATTTATTAAATCTAAAAGTTTTCATGTTATACTTAAAAATCAAATAGCACACTTCACAACCGTTTTGATACCTTTTAGTGTAATTTTTGATTAAGACAACTAATCATTTTATACACTATCAGCTTCACCTAAAAGTCAAAATGGGGGAATGGACTACTCAGTAAGCAATTTAATTTTTTTACTAAGTTTAGGGCTTGCATAATTAGTAATAGCTTGCTTATGTTGAATGAATCTTTGAAATTGATGCTTAGATGCATGTCAATACCTTAAACTGATGTTTAAAATTATAAATATCTATTTTAGTTTTATTTTGGTTTTGAACTATTGAAAGTATAGTTTATTAACTTTTCAAGCACCATTGTTAGGTCATTTTGGTCAACTGTTCAAATTGTTTAATTTGTAAGTTGAATTTTATTCCCCCAATTTGGTAGGGAACTACGTTGAGGTCATTAAGAAGTGAAGTATTACGGATTTTGTTCTCATTTATGATTCATTCTAATTCACGGGACATACTTCTCTCTTCTGTTTTAAATTCTCTAACAAAAATTTATTGTCTATAAATTTGCTTTGAGGTATTAATCAATTGGTGGCTAAGCAGAGCATGATAGTCTCTGCTATAATTGCCTACGATAAATATTTCCCTCCACGACTAATGTCGCCCCCCATGACCAATGCCCCCCTCCCCCCACGACCATTGTCGCACCACACACGGCTAGTGTTACCCCTCGGGACAAATGTCACTCCCCACTACATATGTCGCTCCCCACAATAAATGTCACCCCCATATCAAATGTTGCCCATGTTACAAATGTCACCCTCCACGACAAATGTCGTCACCCATGACAAATGTCACCACCCACAACAAATGTCACCCCATGTGCAATATTTTTGCCTCATTACTGTAAACAACAACATCCTTGAGAGGATGAAGTAAACCTATAGATCACCATATCATAAGACTTAATTGAATGAGAATGATGATAAGATTGTGAAAATATCATGAAAGATTATAATATTAAGTCCTAAACAGAAGAGAAAGACTTCAGGAAAGTTCCAAACCTGCTTTCTAACTTTTTTAAATGCAACCAAGACAGACCACATGAAGGCCAATAAAACCCTTCAACCCTAAAAACAACAACACTCAAGCTTTTATCCCACTATAGTGGAGTCAACAATTAGAAAAGCAAAATATAATATAAAGAAATTAACAAAGTGAAATATAATACAAAGAAATAATGAAAGGACCATGAAATCTGAGCGCAACTATTGCAAACATTAGACATGTGTCAACCACTTCCAAAACAAATAGTTGGCTAAGGATTTTGAACATGACATTGAAAGGTATTCTCATGTCATAATGTTGCATGAAAAAGGTAAAGTGAAGAATAGACATTAGTTCTGTAGTTGTTGATGACCTAAATCGATCAAACGAGTGTGATTGATACAATCACAAACAAGTATAAAATGCTTACAAGAGGAATATTATTTTGAACTGTTATATTTTTAGTCATATATTTCAAGGTTTGCCAAGATATGCCCAAAAGGCATTATTTTGAAATGCCCATTTTAGGAATTTGTGAAGTATTAACATATGAAGCCGATACTGCCATTGTATGTGAAAAATCTTCGTACAATATTGGCAAGTCTCACGTATAGTCCAAATAAAGTGATTTGGAAGCTCAGTAGTAGACATTATTTGTGTATAACATTATTCTTGCATTTCCATTATTTTGATGTTTGAGATTATTCAATTCTCAACCAGTTGTTTTTCATGTAGCACCTAACTTATATTATATGTATTACTGTTTTTTCAGTCGAAGCCTCGTATACTTGAATTTGTTCCAAATAAAGAGCGCAGGTATTTGAAAATATTCAATTGATTCAGAAGTTGCACGTGGTATTTTGCTAAAATGTTCTCATGTAGGTCAATGCTGCTAGTAATTTGCCTAGGATATTGCCAAAAACGTGTGGAATATGAAAATTTCATGGAGATTCTGTTTTTATAGCGGATAATTTGAACATAGCAATAGCAACAAGCTGACGATCAAATGGTGCAAGATGAAGACAATGAAGGAGTTGACCAAGGAGCATGAGTTGGTGAGCCAAGCTTTGGCGCCCTCCAGTTACGACAAAGACCCTCTATTTGCGGCGAATGCCAGAGACCACTCACTCCAATGTCACCATAGTAACTTTGCATGAGAAATGATTTAGGGTTTAGGGTTTAGGGTTTAGGGTTTAGGGTTTAGGGTTTTTAGGGTTTAGGGTTTAGGGTTAGGGTTTAGGGTTTAGGGTTTAGGTTTAAGGGTTTAGGGTTTAGGGTTTAGGGTTTAGGGTTTAGGGTTTAGGGTTTTAGGGTTTAGGGTTTAGGGTTTTAGGGTTTAGGGTTTAGGGTTTTTAGGGTTTTTTTAGTTTTTAGGGTTTAGGGTTTTTAGGGTTAGGGTTTAGGGTTTAGGGTTTAGGGTTTTTAGGGTTTTAGGTTTTTAGGGTTTTAGGGTTTAGGGTTTAGTAGGGTTTAGGGTTTAGGTTTTAGGGTTTAGGGTTTTTGGGTTTGGGTTTGGGTTTAGGGTTTAGGGTTTAGGTTTAGGGTCAACTTTCAAAGGGTTTATTTGCAAGTTGAATTTTAGGGTTTCCCCAATTTGGTTTTAGGGAACTACGTTAGGGTTTAGTTTAGGTTTAGGGTCATTAAGAAGGAAGTTTAGGGTTTTAGGTTTAGGGTTTAGGTGTTTAGGGTTTAGGGTTTAGGGTTGATTAGGGTTTTAGGGTTTAGGGTTCACTAGGGACATACTTCTCTCTAGGTTAGGGTTTTGGGTTTTTAGGGTTTAAAGGGTTTTTAACAAAAAGGGTTTGGGTTTAGGGTTTAGGGTTTAGGTTTAGGGTTTAAAGGGTTTTTTTGGGTTTAGGGTTTAGGGTTTAGGGTTTAGGGTTTAGGGTTTAGGGTTTAAGGGTTTAGGGTTTTAAGGGTTTAGGGTTTAGGGTTTAGGGTTTAGGGTTTCAAGGGGTTTAGGGTTTAGGGTTTAGGGTTGGCTAGGGGTTTAGGGTTTAGGGTAGGGGTTTAGGGTTTTAGGGGCATGTTTAGGGTTAGGGTTTAGGGTTTGGGTCTTGCTAGGGTTTAGGGTTTGGGGGTTTTAGGGTTTAGGTTTAGGGGGTTTAGGGTTTAGGGCCCACGTTTTGGGTTAGGGTTTAGGGTTAGGGTTTAGGGTTTAGGGTTTAGGGTTCCCTCCAGGGGTGACTAATGTTTTCGCCCCCAGGGTTTAGACCAATGCCCCCCCTCCCCGACCCATTTCGCCACACAGGGGTTTAGCCAGTTTTAGGGTTCCCCTAGGACAATGTCACTAGGGTCGACTACAGGGTTTAGGGTTTAGGGTTTAGGGTCGCTCCCCACAACAATAGGGTCACCCCCATAGGGTTGGGTTTTAGGGTTCTATTCGGGTTTAGGGGTTTAGGGTTCGCCCCTAGGGTTTACAAAGGGTCACCCTTAGACAAATGTCGTCACCCATGACAAATAGGGTAGGGGTTCACCACCCACAACAGGGTTTAGGGTTTAGGGTTTAGGGTCACCCCATTGCAAGGGTTTAGGGGTTTGGTTTAGGGTTTAGGGTAGGGTTTAAACAACAACAGGTCCTTAGGGTTTTAGGGTTTAGGATAGAAGTTACCTGGGTTTAGGGTTTAGGTTTAGGGTTCAGGTTCAGGGGTAGGGTTCAGGGTTCAGGGTTCAGGGTTCAGGGTTCAGGGTCAGGGTTCAGGGTCAGGAGGTTCAGGGTTCAGGGTCTAAGGGTTCAGGAGGGTTCAGGGGTTCAGGGTTCAGGGGTGGGGGGGGGGAGGGAGGGTTTCAGGGGGGGGGTTGTTTCAGGGTTTTTTTTCAGGGTTCAGGGTTCAGGGTTCAGGTTCAGGGTTCAGGGTTCAGGTTTCAGGGTTCAGGTTCAGGGGGGTTCAGGGTGAAAATCAGGGTTCATGGAGGTATTCAGGGGTTCAGGGTTTAGGGTTAGGGTTTAGGGTTCAGGGTTTAGGGTTTAGGGTTTAGGGTAGGGTAGGGTTTAGGGTTTTTAGGGTTTAGGTTTTAGGGTTTAGGTGTTTAGGGTTTAGTGGTTTAGGGTTTAGGGTTTAGTTTTTTAGGGTGGGGTTTTAGGGTTTTAGGGTTTTAATAGGGTTTACCTGCTGGGGTTTAGGGTTTTGGGTTTTAGGGTTTAGGGTTTAGTTTAGACCGTTTTAGGGTTTATAAACCCTTACCCCTAAAACAACAGTTTTGGGTTTAGGGTTTAGGGTTTAGGGTTTTTAGGGTTTAAGGTTTAGGGTTTAGGGTTTAGGGTCAACAATTAGGGAAAAACAAAATATTAGGGGTTTAGGGTTTAGGGTTTAGGGTTTTTGGGTTTATAGGGTTTAGGGTTTAGAAATAACAAAGGAAATATAAGGGTACAAAGAAATATGAAAGGACCATGGGAAATCTGAGCGCACAACTATTGCAAACAGGGTTTAGACATGGTCACCACTTCCAGGGTGGTTTAGGGTTTAATAGGGTTAGGGGTTAGGGTTTAGTTGGCTTTAGGATTTAGGGAACATGACATAGGGTTTAGGGTTTAGGGTTTAGGGTTTAGGGTTAAGGTTTAGGGTTTAGGGTTTAGGGTTTAGGGTTCATAGGGTTTTTAGGGTTTAGGGTTTGCATGAAAAAGGGTTTAGGGTTTAAAGGAAGAATAGACATTAGGGTTTAGGGTTTTAGGGTTTAGGGTTTTTAGGTTTAGGGTTTAGGGTTGATAGGGACCTAAATCGATAGGGTTTAGGGTTTAGGGTTTTAGGGTTGAGGGTTGATACAAGGGTTTCACAAACAAGGTTTTTATAAAAATGCTTACAAGAGGAATATTGGTTTAGGAACTAGGGTTAGGGTTTAGGGTTTTTTAGGGTTTTTAGGGTTTTATTTCAAGGTTTGCCAAGGGTTTAGGGTTTGCCCAAAAGGGTTTAGGGGTTTAGGGTTTAGGCCCATTTTAGGGTTAGGGTTTAGTGAAGTTTAGGGTTTATATTTTAGGGTTTAGCCGGTTTATAGGGTGAAAAATTAGGGTTTAGGTTTTTATATGGCAAGTCTCAGGGTTATATTCCAAATAAAGTGTTTAGGGTTTTAGGGTTTAAGGGTTTAGGGTTTTGGGTTTAAGGGTTTAGGGTATAGGGTTTAGGGTTTAAGGGTTTAGGGTTTTTGTGGGTTGTAGGGTTTAGGGTTAGGGTTATTAGAGGTTCCTGTTTAGGGTTAGGGTTCCATTATTTTAGGGGATAGGGTTTAGGGTTTGTTTTTAGGGTTAGGGTTTAGGGTGTTTACAAGGGTTTGGGGTTTAGGGGGGTTAGGGTTTTTTAGGTTTCAGGGGTTTAGGGTTTTAGGGCACTTTAGGGTATGGTTTAGGGTTAGGGTTTATGTAGGGTTTAGGGTTTAGGTTTTAGGGTTTTTAGTCGTTTAAGCCTCGTAGGGTTTAGGGTTAGGGTACTTAAGGGTTTAGGGTTTTGGGTTTAGGGTCCAAATACAGGTTTAGGCAGAGTTTAGGGTTTGAAAGGTTTTAGGGTTTAGTGTTTAGGGTTTAGGGTTTAGTTTAGGGTTGACACGTGGTAGGGTTTAGGGCTAAAATTAGGGTTTAGGGTTTAGGGTTTAAGGGTTTAGGGTTTAGTGTTTAGGGTTTAGGGTTTAGGGTTTTAGGGTTTTAGGGTT